>VDFB02105785.1:517497592-517538645 GCA_007258455.2 Sequoia sempervirens
GAATCATGGCTCACATTAACCAGGGCAGATACATCTTCATGAATCTTCAAAACTTTATGTTCAAGAGCCACCATCCTAGATTCATGTTATTCCTTTAACTTATCAACATCAACCACAACTTTATTGAGGATAGTATTCATATTTTTTGACTTTATTAGTGACTAAAATTTCCAAATTGTTACTATCAGTGAGAGATATGTTAAACTAGGTTAGAGGATTCATCTTTATGTTAATCTTCTTAATTTTTTTCAAAAGCCACTTAACAAGCAAGAAAAAGTTACCCATCCCCTCTCTCACTAAGCGAACATCATCATTACCATCCATCAGCTCCCAATTCAAACCCTGAAGAGTTTCAAAAATGGTATGAAACTTCTTAGCTGAGGTTTCCACCTTATCTTTGCCTCTATCCATTGACTCAACTCCAAAAGAGGGTCCATCTAGATCAATCACCTTTTTAGTGTTCTTTCGACAACCACTATCAGGAAAACCCCTATTATCTTTCTTTCCTTTCCTCTTCACCATCTCCTCAAGAACATGCTCCAAGCCTCCCAATGGCTCATCCAAAGCCTTTACAACCTTTTCCTTCCCTTTAACCAAAGCAAGAGCACATTTATCCAAAGATTTCTTCCCTACTTTCCTCATTTCTCCTTCCCCTAACCAGATTCTTCTTTTCACACTAGATGGAGGGGGAGACTCTTCCTTTCTCACATTCCCTTTTTTCTTCTTCTTAGAACCTTTACCTTCCCCTTCCAACTCCAAATCAGTATGAGAGTTTGAGAAACATGAAGCAAAATCCTCTTTCCTGGCCCTTTTCCTATACAGGATTGCAAAATCATACTAGGGGAAGTCCTTGTAGGAGTCAAACCCAACATCCTACTCTTCATCACCCTCTGAATCATCACTTGTATCGAAATCAGAGGGGGTTTCCTTGACCTTGCACCCTTTATGCAATTTGGGGGGTTCAATGACATATTTTTCCTTAATATGCTCAGTAATCAGTAGCATTAACCCCTCATGCAAATAGGGGTTACTGAAATTATTTTGATGCTCCAAAATGTCATTTTTTAAAGATAAAAGAAGATAAAAGGGAAACAAAACCTCCCTATTATGTCTGAAATTATTGAGAAGAAAGAAATGGTAGCCATAAACCATAGAAAACCTACCATCCAATATAAATTACCTCATAACAACAATCACCACCTCCCTCCAAATGGGATTCAACAATAACCTATCATAACCCCTGCATCCCAAATTCTTAATCTTCTCATGGAGTTTCATCATGAAAGGCATAACACTTCCCCTTTCAAAGATCTTCCATACTAAGTCATTTTACTTAGTGTCCTCAAAGGTCACAAGATAATTTCTACATCCATCACCCCCATGCTTAACTATCCATAGGAATCCAAAGTAATCTCTCCAAAAAAGAAATCTGTTAGATTAAAATGGAGGTTGCGAAGCACAAGGAGAAAAAACCACCCACAAAGAGTGTTAGCCTAGCAACCTTAGTACTGGTTGACATAATAGTTGCTAGCTTCAAGTGATTTCCCAAATCTCTCCCATATAAACTAAGGTGTACACAAAAATACATAAGTCATTTCAAAATAAAGAGGCAATTATTTGAAGATGATCTATCACTTCTAGGATGAACCCCGCCAACCATCACTTGAAACATGTGATCTTTGTTCATCATTTACAATAGTTTCAATTTCAATGGGTAAGACATCATTAGAGTCCCAATGTTTAGGAGTGACCACTCCCATACCAGCAAGGTAATCAACTAAATTATTAGCCTCTCTAAAGACATGAGAAACATAGAAATCTTCAAATGTGTTTAAGATAGCTATGAAGTCCTCAATTATATGCTTGATTGTCCAAGAGGGAAGGCTAACTTTATTCAAACAATTAACCACATTCAAGGAGTCCCCCTCCAACTAGATTTTTCTGATCCCCTTCTCCAAAGCTAATTTTAAGCCATGGTAGGTAGCCAAAGCTTCTGCATAGTGGATGCTTTTGGACTTGATGTAGAAGAAGATTGAGAAAATGAAACACAAGACTCCTTAGGTTGAGATTATGCGATTTTGTACTCCCCTACAGAGGAGGGTGTAAAATATAATGAACCCCAATCATCACCAATGCATGTATTTGAAGATGAAGCAAAATTTTGATCATTATTTGTACTACATGTTATAATATTTAACTCTTTAGGCTTTGATGGTGATATTTTAGAATCCCCAATGAAATGAGGTGTAAAATCTAACAATCCCCAATCATCACCCAAGAGTGTACTCATATTGTCATTATCATTAGAAGGTAATGGTTCCACTTTTGATGATGGAATCAAATTACAAAGAGATTTGGAAGTTTTTTTCTCAGCTTTGACTTGTAAATTATAAATTTTTGCATCTTCTTTAACCATAGGTATATTATCACTATATTTTTACTTCATATCATGGTGAATATTATATATGATTCCCTTCATGCCATGAATCCATGATCTATCAAGAAGAAGATTTTATGAGAGAGTATTTGGAATGATATGGTTACAGGTAGGAAAAATCATGATTCCTACCTTAATGGGTAGTGTTATTGTCTCCAATGGCTGCCTACCAACATTCTCAAAACCATAGAAAAGAATATTAGCATGTTGTATGAAATTCTTATCTACACCAAGTTTATTTAGAAGCTCAATGCTACAAATATTAGGACCTGGTCCATTATCAATAAGAGAATGACTGATATCAGTGATATTAATGACCACTTATATCATTAAAGCCTCATGTTTGTCTTGGACCTCAAGCAAGATAGTTCATGTTGAGGGAATCTAATATCCAAAATTATTGATTGCATACAATCGAACAAGGTTGCTACATCATTTGGTTTAACGTAAAGTGAAATATTATTATTTTACAAAGCCTCTTGGAGCATCTTGCACTATGTAGGTGATGTTTAAATCAAGTCTCAAAGGGAGATTTTGGTTGGAGTATTGCAAATTTTATCAAGGTCATATTTGTTGCCACTACGTTGAGGAAAGCTAGGTGGGGGTGGAAGATATGGTTGAGGAAATGGAATGGAAATTAGTGTTTGTTTTGTTTTCTTATTATTCCTATGGTTATAAATGTGAGCTATTACATGATAAATTGGTTGTTGCAACACATCTTGGTGCACACAATTACTTTGAGTGATTTGTTTTGCAAAGTTTAGGATATGTCCATGAGGACTAGGAGGTCCTATAATGAGAGGAGGTTTAGAGGGAGGTCCAATAATGAGAGGAGGTCCAATAATCAATTGTGGGTTTATAATTTCAACCGAGTTAACTACTTATTGATGATCTTATATTAATGGAGGATCTAATGTCAATTTTGAACCTTCACTTATACAAACCACCTTACTACCATTGATTACATCGTCTTGTGCCAAGATATCTTCCTAAGTAGGAGAGGTATTGGGAGAGGGAAACACATGATTCTCATGATTATCTATGATTGGATCCTCTTGTGCCAAGATATCCTCATAAGTAGGAGAGATATTGGGAGAAGAACAAACATGATTCTCATGATTATCAATGATTGCATCCTCTTGCACCAAAATATCCTCACAAGTAGGAGAGATTACTTGAGTTTCATGATTATTTGAAGAATTAAGATTAGGTAAAGTGAAGTTAATAAATGTATCATTGATTTTATTGTATTCGACCACAATGTTCTCATAGGTAGAAAAACTATTGGTTGGCTAAAGGTTGATGTATATACCTTTTGATGGCATGGAATGGGATTTGGGGAAACATCTTAAAGTTATTTTAGACAAGAAATATTTTGTTATACCAAAACTATAATTTTTAAAAGAAAACATATTGTTATTATCCTTTTTTAGGGGTAATTCATTGACTTAAGTAAATTAGGGAAAAACTAGCCATGCATAACAAAATAAAATAAAAATCAGAACAAGCTTCCAAAACAAGAACCAAATCTAAACATAGACTACATACAGGGATTTGCACAAAAAAATGATGCCAAACTAACTAGAATTTAAAGCGCAATTACTAAATTTATCCCAAAAAAATAGAAAATAAATAGTTTTTGATCTTTTGAGATGAGAATAATATGTAATTCTTTACTTTTTCAATATTTTTTACTAAAATATGCATGCAATTTTGAAAAATGAAAACAACCTAGGATTATACTCAAATTTCACAATGAAATAACTCAAATCTAAGCCCTAAACAAGGAAAAATCGTATTTGAAACTATGAAATTTAATTCAAAATATTTGTGATTTTTCCTTTAATGTATAATGATCAAAGAATGCAAGTGCACAGTATTGAAAATGAAAAAATTCTAATCAACAACAATATCTTCAAATAACCTAGGTTTTGAATTAATTTTCAAAATTTATGCTATGAAAATAAGAAAATTGCAAGTGTAGGATATTTCGGCTTCACCAAAATGTGATGTAGTCCAAAAGTGATCTTAGATGCAACTAATATTAACCTCTTTTCACTTAACATCACATTTGGATATAAACCAACTAGGGTTGATGATTAGCTTTTTACCACAAGGGAGATCCAATATCCTAGGGTTTATGTCCTCTTTGTGTTGTGAGTATGATAAATTTTTATGTGTTTTAATAATCCTATTTGACATATAACCCTATATCTGAAAATGAAATTTATTGGATAAAAAAAAAAAAAAGTAACAAAATAAAGGCATATCTAAGAATGAGATACAAAAGGAACCCGTGACAATAATTTGATCCTAAATTGCAAGGACAAGGGTGTTGAGAACCCTAGATTATGATGCTTCTTTTTTTGATCTGGAAACTCCAAGATGTAGGTTACAATCTACTCTGTGTTTACTATGACTATCAAATGACAAAACTTTCGGATCTAACCTACACACATGAAAAGAGGGGGAAAGGTTATGTTGTATAGGGGATTTCCTAAGTCAAACCTCATTTTGGTATTTCTACCTCTATGTACAATAATTAATGATGATCAATAGGGCATACCCTAGGTCAGGCAGAGGCCAAAATAATAATAATTGATTGAAAGGATAAATGACAAATGACAATGTTACCTTGATATGAAATCATTGATGAAGTGATGTCATGCCAAAAGTTTCCACATCTACTAATTGATGGATGCCTTTATTACTTGATAGACACACAAAATGTTAGTTCACAACATAATAGATTGTTGTAGCTAGCATGTGGAGGATAACTCAATCCTTCATCATAATTTGGCATGATTGATCATAATAGCTCCTTACACATAATTTCTTTCTTCTTCCTATTGCATTATAAACATGATCTTGATTGATGAAAGTATTATAATAATGTTACTAATTCTACTCTTGAACTTGCCTTGACTGATTTTAGGATGCTCAATTTTCTTAATAGATTTTCTAGGATTTAACAGTGAAAATGACTCATATTTATACATAATTCTTTAATTTTTCACTAATCAATTACAATAGTCAATAAATAAAATTCCATTTTTAAATGTTAAAATTTTGACATCAACATATTCAAAATTGGGACAAAATAGGCTAGACAAGGGTGTTGGTCACCCTAGTCCAAACCCATCCTTTTTGGGGCCTTAAACATCAGTATTAAATATCAAATATTTATTTTCAATTCCGTCTTTTAAGTTTCCAAAGATATTTATAAAATGGGAAAATTAAATGCATAATTAGGTCCAAACACATAGGGGGAGCTAAAACTAGTGTGAATTTTTCAAGGGTGACAATTTTTGACACTACCCATATTTTGGGAGACTATTTAAAAAATTACCAAGAAAAAAAAATCTACAAACCAAAATTTCTTTATATCCTTCAGACATTTAGTTCTTAGGCTATGTGATGTAGATATCTTCCTCTAATTCACCATATATTAATTTCATCTTCACATTTATCTATTCGATCTCTAAATCATTTTTTTTTGTTTTATATAACTACAACATAGTGTTGAAGTGACCAGCCAAGATCTTCAATCTACAACACCAAATATCCTCCACATTCAAAAGATAGAAGAAATATTAGAATATTTTATTCCACTAAACAAGAATTATAATATGATACAAGATTCACATGTAAAATATGCAATAGATACCTTGCTTATAAAGGAAAGGTGAGAGATAGGATTAGACAAGATCATGAAAAGTGTCTTAATCCTATCACATGAGACAATTAACTCATAACTACGTAGGAATGACCTAAATAAACTTAACATGTGAATAATTCCCCTAATAAGAATTAACTAGGTACAAGACTATTCACACCAAAATTCCCCTTAAGTGCAATTTAGGGAGGAATAAACCAATGTAAGATGCAAAATATGGGTCCTGGAAACAAGGCCTGATGAGGTACCCATGTACAAAAAAGCTCTCAAAAATTGGGAAAAGGAGAAAAACCCTTTGGGAGAAAATTCCTCTCCAAAAGAGAGAAAACATGCAAAGAAAACAAAAGAAAAAATGAAGAATCATGAAGACCCCCCCAAGGACAACTTCCTTCACCTCAAGCATCGATTACAATAAAAGATAATGCGGTGATGCCAAAGGTATAGTGAAGATGTCTACAACCTATCACTTTGTAGGCAAGTACTCCAAGCTGAGAACACCATTTTGGATGAGCTGCCTGATGAAATGCATGTGGATCTCAATATGCCTAGTATGCTAATTATCCACTAAGTTGTGTGAGATATGGATGGAACTCTAATTGTCACACCAAAGAGTAGTGGGATGGGTGGAAGGAAATCCAAACTTAGTCATCAATTGACGAAGCCAAAAAACCTCTTGACTAGCCAAGACTGCACCTCAATACTTATCCTCTGTCGATGATAATGCAATATAATTCTTCTTCTTGTAAGACCATGTAATTGGACCAAAACCAAGGCAAGAAAAAATACAAAAGTAGACTTCTGATCATTGACATCACTAGCACAATCTGAGTCAATGAAGCCCATAATCTAAGAAGCTCTTGATGTATAATAAATATCAAAAAATTTAGTGCCCTAAATGTACTCCAAGATATGTTTGGATTCCTTCTAATGACTCTCATGAGGTTCCTGAGAGAAGCAAGAGACAATACCAAATACAAAGAAAATACTAGGACGACTATGTGTCAAGAATAAAAGACTACCAACCAACGGTCGATACAAGGAAAGATCATCTATAGGAGTAATGCAACTGGTAGATAGTACAACACATAATTGAAAAGGTGTTGGGGAAGGCTTATCCATACCAAATCTTTAAAGCAAATATAGAGCATACTTAAGCTAGAAAATAAAAATCCCCTCAAAAGATTGATGAACCTAAAGACCAAGGAAGTAATGCAAAAGACCAAGGTTGGTCATATCAAAATTCTCAATCAATGCTCACTGAGTACTCTGAATCATGGAATTAGAGCTCACAGTGGGAATCAAATAATCCATATAGAGCACAAGAATAAGAATATCCTCTCTATGTCTCTAAGTATAAAGTGTAGGATCAAAATCAATATGGGTGTACCTGAAAAAAGTCAAGAAACTATCCATATTCTCATACTAAGACTGAGGGGCCTGTTTGAGACCATACAATGAATAATGAAGCATTCAAACAAGTGAAGAGTCTCACACAAAACTAGGTGGCTGCTTCATATAGAACTCCTCATGACGATCCCCATGTAAGAAAGCACTCTTCACGTCCATCTAATACACTGACCATCCTTGAGATGCAATTATAGAAAGGAAAAGAATAATAGAATCCATCTTGGCAATAAGAGAAAAGGTATTGGAATAGTCAACTCCCTCAACTTGTGAAAACCCCTTTACAACAAGATGAGCCTTGTACTTGTTAGTGGAACCATTAGCTTTTTATTCGGTACAATAAATCCACTTGCACAAAACCAACATTTTTCCCTTAATAAGAGGTACAAGATCCCAAGTATGACTCCTCATCAAAGATGAATACTCCTTAGCCATAACACTATCCCATTCAAGAATACTTGAAGCATCTGGAAAATTTTGAGGACCATCTAAAATGGCATGAATTAAAATATTGATTCCTGAAGTCTAAGAACAAGTGAAATGAGTTTATGGAATCACCAATGAGAGGACCAACCTACTCAGGAGTAGTACAAGCCCATTCTAGCCTAGTGGGTGGATCTAGAGGTGGTGGTTCAAGACCATCATCAAAATATTCCTCAAGAAGTAAAAAACCATTAATTAAATAAGATTGAGTAAAGTAGTGATGAAGAAGAAGTGGGATGATGATCCACCTGAGTGAAGGACTCAACAAACTAAACATCACAATGAAAATTAACCTCTCATTCGTTAGGATCAACAAAATTGTATGCCTTCACATCCTCACAATAACCAACAAAAATAAATTGTTGACTCTTTTTCTCCATTGATTTACACTGACCATCCAAAATTAATTCCCAAGCCTCACTACCAAATACTCTAAATAAGGATACATTAGACTTGTGATGGGACCAAGCCTCCTCAGGAGTCATATTTTGTAATGCCTTATGAGGAATATGGTTTTGAATATAGTTGGCACAATTGATAGCTTCAACCCAAAACATTGGAGCCATGGACCAATATTGAATCAAACAATTGGCCATCTCATGTAAAGTCTCATTCTTCCTCTCAACCACACCATTCTATTGAGAATTGTAAGGAACCATGTGTTGATGAAGAACACCATGCTCACTACAAAAATCCTAAAATGCTTGATTGACATACTCCCCCCATTATCTATGCATATCCATTAAAGAGAACAAAATGTCATCTTCTCCAAAAATTCCTCGAAGGTCTTGAAGATGGTGAGAACCTCAATCTTGTACTTTAAAAAGTAGACCCATGTGTGACATGAAAAATCATCAATAAAAGCGAGCACATACTTAGCCCTTGAAAAAAGAGTTGGAAATGACATCAGATCGCTATGAACTAGCTCAAGGGGTGTGGTTGCACATGTGGCTTGACCCTTAGGAAAAGGATCTTGATGTTGTTTTCCAAGAATACAACCTCGAAAAACACCATTTATGCAAGAGATCATAGGAAGACCAACCACTAAGTTATGTTTGTGCATCTACTGAAGATACCTATAGTTCAAGTGCCCAAGTCTTTCATGCCAAAGTTTGCTCACTGAATCAACATGAGAAATAAAAGATGAACTCATTGAAGACTCAAAGCCATCAAATTGATATAAATGGATCTCATGATTAACTATCACTATAGAAAAAACCTTCTTAGGATCCTATAACTGTCAAATAATCACATTCTATGGAGTAAAATCAATAGTCTTTCCATCGCTAGAATGATAAATCTTATATATGGAAAGTAGATTTGTTAAAATATTAGGAACAAGAATAAAATCCTCAATGCAACTTCTATCCCAAAACTAGAATCTATGAAGATTTCCCAATTGTAATGTAAGAAGTAGAAATATGAGCAATGTAATCAAGATCTTGTGAATTGGTCATGTGATGTGAAGCACCTGAATCAAGAATCTAACTATCAGTACATGAATGCAAGGCATGAGCTGAAATAACTTTTCATTTTCATATGGAAGACTTAGGAACTGAAATATTATGTCTCCTCATAAATTCATCCAATGCCTCTAGTCTCTTGGAATAATGAGACTCATCATGCCCAGTTTTTCCATAAAATGAACAAGGTTATCCTTTCTTTTTCATAGACTTGGAGGATTCTTCCTCCAAAGGTAGAAGAAGGAGTAAGAGTGGAATTTCGAGTATTCTTTTTCTTCAAATTTGAGGGAGACTCACTACCTATAGGAATTTTTTTCTTATGCTTCTTCTTATTCTTTCCTTTACCCTTAGAAGATTGAGCCATTAGAGATTGTCTCTTAGAAATAGAAAGTGTGCATCCATTTGAATCAACTTGGCCTGCTCCCTAGTAAGATGCTCATAAAACAACTCAAAAGAAGGCATCTTATATTTGGTCCCCATGACATCCATAATAGAATATGAAGTAGAAGAAAACACTTGATAAGGGCCTCTTAACCTAGATAGAATCAAGAAGATGCATGCATCATTATATTTATCATGCCCACATCCTTTTAGTTATGACAAAATCATTTTGAATTGTGAAAGGAAATCTTGAATAGTAGGAAATGCATCTAGAAAATGATTGTAGATCTGCTTCAAACTACAAGATTTTAAATTGATTGACTTGACCATACAACTCTTCAAGTTTATCCCAAACATCCTTAGGTTTTTTACACTTTGCAATATGAAACAACAAATTATCAGATAGATGTAAGCCTATGAGCCCTTTTTCTTTATATATATTTTTCTACGAGTAAATTTATCAAATTCCCTTGTGAATTTAGGTTGTTGTTCATCTAAAAAATTTCATAAACCCTTTGAGTTTAGTAATTGGGTCATTTTTAACTTTCATAAATGATAATTTTATGGAGTGAGTAACTCAATTTGCCTTATATATTCCATGTTGGATAAAAAACCCAAGAGAAAGAATACAATTGGGCACTTAAATTGTGCCTTACACCCCCCAAAATATATTAAAACTCAATTTACAACTCCCCAACAAATTACAATAAATAAATTTTGAATTTTTTACAAGTGACAATCTCAAATCAACCGTTTATAACAAATGGTGATTTTTATAATTTAAAAAAAAGGCTTGCTAAATCAAAAACAAAGGTTACAATCAAATTCCTTATGATTTTTTGAGCAATTTGAAAAAAAAATTACCAAATTTTGACTTTGTATACAAAAGTTATGCTAGCTATAAGTAATAAATGCAAGTGTACCTTTGGGCAAGTAAAATTGGCAAAAAATTGCAAAATCAACAAAAATCATTGTTAGAAAATAATGCAACATACCCACATACTTAATCCATTTCCTACATAACCCCAAGAGAGAGAAAAATGCTTGCAAGTAACCATAATGCATAGATCAAAATAGACAAACCACAAGATAACACAAGATATATCTTGGGAAAACCCTCAAGAGGGAAAAACCTAGCCTCCAAAGGCATCCATACTCCATCTATTATTCAACAAAACAATACATGCACTTACAAGAGTTACCATGAATAATTTTGAAGCATCAAGCCTCTCCAATACATCCTCCATATGTCCAAGAATGAATCCACACATCCCATGTCATGCTTCACATATGCACTCCTCAAAAAGACTCAATAATGACAACCCACTCACCCAAAGAACCTTAACCACTAAACATGTGCTTGCTTTTATAGACTCAATCTCACACAAATAAAACCAAGTGGTAACCATATACCACAAAACCATGTGAATATAAAACCACTAACTCCTCATTTAATATTGGGTACTAAGTTTTCACTCTATTAAATATTTCCCTAATATTAAATTATTATCCCATGTCTCGTACACATTAAATAGTAATCTAATGTTGCAATACAACATAAAGTGGTCTCCAAATAATTACCTAGTGTAATCAACCACACCTCATAGGTGCATCACAACTAAATAATTATTTAATTGCAATAATATAATATAAGATTTTATGCAATGGTGTACAACACCATATCTCAACATTCTCCCACTTTTTGTATACATTGCATAAGGGATCAATCAATGAAATACATCATCATAGACATACATGTAACCACATGAATCTCCAGCATGCTCTCATGCTCCATCAAGAGACTTGCAAGAAAATCAAAGTAACCACCATCTCAAGCAAGAACTCTCATTCTCCAATGTGCCACCTATGGAAGAAAATGAACATACCAAGGTGAAGATGCACCAATCCAAGAACACAAGCATCAAATCCAAGTGATAACAAAAGCTCCAAACAAGATGATGTCCTTGGTGAAAAACCCACATGATAAAAAATAACATCCACAACAAATGCTAATACATCCAACCATCCATACCTCCTAGGTATCAACAACATTAGTAAACTCATGCAAACAACATATGCAACCCATACACCGTATTCACAAGCTCCCTGTATCAAACCTATCAATGAAGAACATACATATCCAGGAACTCCCACTGCATGGGTAATGTCAAATAATATCAAGTCTACCAATCAACACTATACCAAGGAGTGATAAAGATCAAAACATGAAGTACCAAGAACAATCACAATGATCTACACATTCAACACCAACAATTGCATACTCTCTCAAAACATGTCACCACAATCCCTCCAAGTCATATGAACATGAACCTCAAAAGAAGTAAACATAAAATGAAGAAAGAAAACTTGTAAACCATAACATGTCCTTCTACCAACACCTCAAATTGCACCGTTTTTTTAAGTATGATCTCCTAAAAACCCCAAATGAGAAGCACCAACAACACCCAAAACAACATTCAATCTCTTAAATCAAACAAACACATGAATCATGTAAAAGCTAACATGGATGTAAACCTCTCTAACCAAGAAGAAAAAACTCAACATTGATTCTCATATCAAGAAATAAGCCCTATAACCATCTCTAAACTTCTCACCAATGAATGATAACATAAACTCAAATACACAAGGAGATAATCATGCTAAACATCCCTCAAAATGAATCCTCTAGAACTAACTACATAGCTCAAGATATATATCCATGAAAGATAAATCAATATAAAATCGTGCTAAATAATCCTCAAATGAGTCTCCAAAAATTAATAACCATTACTCAACTCATTCCCATGAGAAATCAATGCACGAACCATAATCAAATCAAAATAGGATTGGCAATACCTATTAGATGATAAAATATCGAGTAGACCAAGAGTGGGGAATGTGAATGATCCTCTAGAATAACCAAGTCATCATGAACTCATGTCCATATCTAGGTGAAGGCTCTTCAAACTCCATGTTGAAACCTCCAAAGAGTAATCATCTCAAGAAAGTGTCTCTAATAATAAGAGAACTCCAGCCTCACCCATGTCTTCAAGTATCCATGAGCATATCCAAAATGATCAATCCATTCTAAGCTCCAAATGAAACACCACACCATCATGTAGATCCCAAGAAAATGACCAATATACTCAATACCAAGAGAACCAACAAGATCAATGTTAATGCTTCAACTGTAGAATCAAGAACCCAACAGGACATCATGATCTAACCATCTCCTCCTAGGAGATCATATGCAACAATGCTTACATCCTAGTCTCAAGAGAATATGCATCATTCCAAAACTCTAAACTAGTATAAAGAGTAAACCATGACATAATACCAATCACACTCTAAACCAAGAAATGACATCTCAAATCATATGAAGATAACCATATCCAATGATGAATCTATGTCACTACCAATAAATCCCACTAAACCATGATATTAATATACACATGGAATCATGATAACCATCTCCACCATGAAGATCATCCAAGTCCAAACACATAACTAAAATTCTAATAATACCAAGTAGAACCAAGATCTCAAAGTGATGCAGGAGCACCCATGAAGATCCATGCCTCCAAGAGGAAAAATGCATTTCTCCTCCATCCACTAGTGAAATATCTCAAGACATGGTGGGATGGACTGTATAATAGTACTATAGAAGATTACAAACTTACAGGCCCCAAGGAGGAGGTTAACACGTGCTAATTTGTTGTTTTAGGCCTATTTTCACCATGTATCAGGCAGAATGAGTGAAGATTCAGTGTTTTAATGTTGATGGAGTGTGTGGAAGGGTGGTTTGAGTGTTGGAAGAGGTTTTTGGAGGTATTCAAACCATTTCAAGCTTAGGAAATCCTTTGGTCATTTTATGAGACCCATTTGAACCTTGCCCTAGATGATCTCTAGGCCTAATTTATGAAACAAGCCTAATTGTTGCAAAGACAGACATATTTTGAATGAAACTTTCCAAAACAACCCTAGTTGGTTTCTTGGTATGTTGTGTAGGCCCATAATTAGTATTCAAATCTATCCTTACTTTCTTGAGATCACATTTGCATTGGGAGTTGTGCCCAGTTTTGTCTAGGAGGAATGCTACTAGGATTAACCCCTATTTGTGAAGGAAGTGTGAGGAGAATGGAAACCATGAGTTTCTAATTTTCCTTGTTGCTTTTGACATGCCATTTTTAGAGGTTCCAAGGTGTTCTATAGGATGGATAGAGGCTATGTTGTGGGAATCCACATTTGACACCGTGTAGGCTTGATTTGGTGCATGCATTGTGTGATAGGAGTCTTGATTCAGAGAATACTAACTCTAGGGTTTGATAGAGGATCAAGTTGAGTTGAATTCATGTTGAATGATTCCTTAAAGGGGTATTGGAGTGATTGGAACTATTTGAGGTTCATGTTGGTAACCCTAGGATTTTCCTATGCATGCAAACCATGTTGTTTTCAATGGAGTCCATTAACCACCAAATAAAAGTTATTGTCCTATGCATTTGAGATCCTGATTGCTGCCCTAGCCTCTGCATCAAATTGGTATTAGAGAATAGGTCTAATCTGAATAAGGGAAAAAATAATTGAGTTGAAGAAGGAAAGTGTGAAGAAAAAGTGAACAAAATGCCTCCAAAAAGGAAAACCATTGCTAGGGAAGTGAATGAATTGAAGGAAAAGCATGCTAGGGAGATGAGAGAGTTGAAAGAGAGACTTGTTGCTCTGGAAAAAAAGGAAAAAAAGAGGTATGGACGTGGGTGATGAGAGTGACTCCGAAGAAGAAGAGGAGAGTGACAATGAATAGGAAGAGGAATTGGATCTTGATGATTAGAGGATGGCTAAGTTTTTGAGAGCAATCAAGGATGATAGACACAAGGTGAAGATTGATGTACCTAAATATGGAGGTAATCTGAATAATGAAGAATTGTTGGATTGGATTGCAACACTGGACAATTACTTTGAGTGTCAAGATGTTCCTCAAGAGAAAAGGGTGAAGATTGCAAAACAAAGTTGAAGGGTCATGCACTATTATGGTGGGATTATGAGCAATTTGAGAGAAGGAAGAAAGGTAAGTAAAAGATTGTTTCTTGGGACAAAATGGTGGCTAAAATGAAAGGTAAGTTTTTTCCTTCTAATTATTATATTCAAATGTTTAAGAAACTTCAAGGTTTGAAACAAAAATAAATGGATGTTAAAACATATACTAAATAATTTTATAAGTTGAGTATAAGGGTAGGTCACATGGGGGATGAAGTGGAGAAGGTTGCTAGATATTTGAGTGGGTTAAGATTCAACATTAAAGATGAGTTAACTTTGGAAAATCCAAGAACGGTTGAGGAATGTTATCAAATGGCAATAAGGCCTGAAGAAAAGGTGAAAAGAAGGCAAGAAAATTCAAATAGAGGCATAGGAAGCACTTCTAGAGGAAGAGGTTCATTTTCTACTTCAAGACAATCAAATGAAAGCCAAGAAGATGCTAACAAAGGCCAAGAAAAATTAGTTGATCAAAGAGGTGGCTTTTGGTGCAGGAGCACCTAGGCTGACCTCCATTTTGGTTTGAAAATAGTTTTGGCTTGTACTGACCTTAGCCAAGTCAGGGATGTTAATATGCTTGTGAGTTTGGTTTGGACCTTAGAAGGTCTCATTTGTGTGTTAAGTTAGTCTCTAGGACTAAAGTCATCATTAGGTTGTCAAAGTTGTTAAATTTTGCTTTATTAAGCTTTGGACAACATTTGGTAGAATATAATGCAATTAGTGTGCTATCATCATTGTTTGGAGATTCCATGGGTAGTTAAGGAGCTGTTGGTTCGAGTTTGAGGATATTAAGGTCCTATAATTAAGGTTAAAGGCAGAGTTGCAAGATGGCATGAGGAACTTGTTTGGTTGCATGCACTTTACTTGGCATTGGGAATCCCTTGAAATCAGGGAAAAGCTTGAGCAACTGCCCTTGAATAGTGGCAAAGGCATCAAAAGTAATGTATGACTCATAACAAGCAGAGGAGAGCATTGTAATCAAGTTTTGTGGTGAAAGAATAGAAGGTAGATTGTAGATTTCTGTGTTTACTGGAAAACCCCGTGTGTTTTGCATAGTAGAGTTACTATAGGTTTTGTATATTGAAATAACATTGTATTTGTAGTTATAGAGCAATTTTAGTATCTTTCTTTGTATATGAAATTTGCTTTGAGTGTTGATAGTGCTTGGTGTCCAAAGTTTAGGTGGTAAAAGGTCTTTATTCCTATTTTGGCAGAATCTGCATTTTATGTATCTGCCCGTGCATTTTGAGAAACAGTGAACTTGAAGGCACTGTGCATGTTGATTTAACATTATATTTATGCTTATTAGATAGTACAAAGAAATTTTCATCTGTTATTCAAGTCGCTTAGTGTAGATTTACTATTTCAAATTCATAGATTAGGTTGTGGTGTGTTAGTTTTTCCTATTTTGAGCAGTAAGTTTTGAAATGGCTTCCCCATAGACCCTGACCATGGGATACTCCTAAGATTGGTGGAATATGGGAGGGAAGCTAGTGTATTGTATATATTTAGTGATAGGAAATCAAAAGGGCCAAGCAATGAGTTTTAACTCTAAACCCTAGGCAAGCTTTGGTGACCCGGTTAGGAGTTTGGGAGTGGAAAAGTGAATAGAACAAGCAGGGGAAGGTTCCACCGTACGGAAGAAGTACACCTATAGGTGGGATATGACCAAGTACAAAGATACTAGAGAGATTAAAGGTTGATCAATCCTTTTGAGTGGGAATTTGGTGAGAGATCAGCAAAACCCTAAGAATAAGGCCTATTAGCCCTAATAGACATTGATTATAGGAGGCCACTGAACGGACTAGGTAGGGATTTGGAATCCAGTGAAAGATTTAAAACTCTAAAAAGGGTATCAGAAAGTATAATTTATTTGCTATGTTGTTTGTCAAGTTTGAACAAGGGAAGCTAAAAAGGGACTGGTAAGGGCTAGTAGAAACTAGGCCTCTTCAAAGCAAAATTTTGAAATCGGGTAAAGTGAATGTCCAAGAACCTTCAAGATGAATTTAAATGGAGTCAAAATGAAAGGAGACAGTGTCTTCAATTCCCCTGCAAGCAGTTCTAGAAAGTTGAAGAAGTTGGCACTTAGACCCTTCTAAGTCCAAGCAAGATTGATCAAGTTGCAAGAAGGTATTTGTCTACCCAAGGTAAAGCACAAGGTAGGAAATCTTTGAGAAGAGTTGGAGCAGAGTTTGGTCAATCTCCAAGCTCAAGAGGAACCCATTAGAGTCAGGTTCCAGGAAGGAGACAGAGAGAAAGGTCTTCTTGGAGTTGTGCAAGCAACCTTGGGTTTCTTAATACACCATAGTGGTATCAGAGCTGAGGTTGATTCAAGGCTTGTGATTAATGAGCCAAGCCACTAAGTCAGTAGGAGAGAACACACCAGAGGAAGAAACCATGGTGATAAATGCAGAGTTGTCCAAAAAGGTAGAAGAGCAAGAGGAAGACAACTGGTTGCTCAAAGAAAGGATATCTCAAATGGAGAAACTCTTGGATGAAGTCCATGAGACAGCAGATAGTGTGAAGGACAAGATAAAATAGAAGGAAGAGTAGGAAGCCAAGGAAAAAGAAGAGGATTTGGAGGAGGAAGCTCCAAAGCCTGATCCTGTTCTTGCAGAGGAACCATTCTTGAAGGCATTGCAGGCCTTGAGTGGTAAAGCATTGGAGGGTGTGCCACTTTTTAGTGGATAAATGGACCCTGATTCAGTTGTGGATTGGATTGAGAGCATTGAGAATCACTTTGAATGTGATGGCATAACAGAGTCCCAAAAGGTAAAGGTGGCCAAGTCAAGGTTGAGAGGAGCAGCTCTCACATGGTGGAAGTTTGTACAATCTGAAAGAGAGAAAAAAGGCAAAGGTCCTATAGTTTCATGGAGAGGAATGGTGACTAAGATAAGGAAAACTTATCTCCCTGATGATTATGAAGTCTAGTTGCATAGGAGGAGACACAATCTGAGGAAAAAGGACATGGATGTTCAAACATACACAGAGGAATTTCAAAAATTGTGCCTTAGATCAAAAGTGGTTGAAGATGAGAGTATCAAGCTAGCAAGGTACCTAAATGGACTCAAATGGTCTATTCAAGAAGATATGAGTTTGGTGAACTTCAAAACAGTCTGCCAATGCTATCAAATGGCTTTGAAGATAGAGGAGAAAGGAAAAAAGAAGCAGGAACAAAACCCCAAAGGCAGAGGTAAAGGGAAAGACAACAGAGGATAAAGAGGAAGTTATAGTGGAAGAAGCTCAGAACCAAGAGCTCAAGGAGAAGTCATATTTTCTAAACAGCAAAAAGGAAGTTCTAGTAGAGGTGGTAGAGGAAGAGGTTTTAACTCTAGAGGAAGAAGTGGTGGACAAGGAAGAGGCAGCTACTTCACCAACATGAAATGCTATCACTGCAACCAATTGGAACACTCAGCCTGTAGATGTCCTGAGAAAAGTGGTACTTCTCATGGGGGAGATAAAAGAACCAATTTGATTCAAGATGAGACTACTACAACAAATAAACAACATGAAGTGCCATTGAACTCAGAGGAAGGTGAGAATCTCATGATGAGGAGGACTTTGATCAAAGAACCAGTCAAAGAAGAGCCAAGCCAAAGAAGGTCCTTGTTTAGGATAAAATGCAAGATGATGGGGAAAGTATGTAAGGTCATTATAGACTCAGGTTCTACTGACAATATTGTGTCAGAGGAGGTAGTCAGCAAGCTGAAGTTGAAAAGGATACCTCACAACAATCCTTACAAGGTCACATGGCTCAATAAGGGTCAGCATGTCTTGGTGAATGAACAAACATGGGTGGAGTTTTCAATTGGCAAGTACAAAGACAAATTTTTGTGTGATGTGTTACCAATGGATGCATGCCACTTGCTCCTAGGTAGGCCATGGCAATTTGATCGTCAAGTTGTGCATGATGGAGCCAAGAAAGACAATACAACCTTCAAGATTCAATCTTTGTTAGAAGATACTGAGGTGCAGATAGCAGGTTCTAAGCTGCTCATAGCTAGTGAAAAAGAGTTCTTAAGAGCCTTGGAAGAAGGAGAAGGAGTTGGCTATGCAGTAATGATCAAGCCAAGAGAAGTAAGCAAAGAGAAGGCAGTTGAAAAGAAAGATTTACCCAAGGAGATTCAAGACTTGTTGCAAACCTATGAAGGTATTGTAAGTAGTGGTCAACCGGCAACCTTACCTCCTAAAAGAGCCATAAGTCATAGGATAGACTTGATACCAGGAGCTACCCTTCCAAACAAAGCAACTTACAAGATGACCCCTCAACAAAATGAGGAAATAGCCAGGCAGATTCAAGAACTTCTTGACCAAGGTCTCATTAGGAAAAGCATTAGTCCTTGTGCAGTTCCCACTGTCTTAACACCTAAGAAAGGAGGAGAATGGAGGATTTTTACTGATTCCAGGGCAATAAACAAGATAACCATTAGGTATAGGTTTCCCATCCCTATGATTGAAGATCTCATGGATTGTCTAGGTGAAGATAGGTACTATACCAAGATAGATTTAAATAGTGGCTATCATCAAATTAGGATACATGAGGGAGATGAGTGGAAAACAACCTTCAAAACTAATGAGGGTCTTTATGAGTGGCTAGTTATGCCATTTGGATTATCTAATGCCCCCTCCACATTCATGAGAATCATGAATGAAATTCTCCAGGACTACATTGGCAAGTTTGTAGTAGTGTATCTTGATGATATACTAATCTATAGCAGAACAAGAGAAGAGCACCTCCAACACATTGAGTTGATTTTCAAGAAGCTGCAGGAGGAGAAGCTGAAGATCAATCTAGAAAAGTGTGAGTTCATCAAAACAGAGTTGGTGTACCTTGGATTTGTGCTATCACATGGCAACTTGAAGATGGACAGCAGCAAGGTAGAAGAAATCCTCAATTGGCCTACTCCAAAGACAACAATAGAGGTAAGAAGCTTCCATGGTCTTGCTCAATATTATAGAAAATTCATAAGGCAGTTTAGTGCAATTTGTGCTCCTATGTTGGATACCATTAAAGGAGGAATGAAAACCAAATTTGTGTGGAATGAGCAAGCTAACAAGAGTTTTGAGTTGCTGAAGGAAAAGATAGCTACCCAACCTGTTTTGGTGTTACCAAGCTTTGAGAAGCTATTCACCATTGAATGCGATGCAAGTAATGTAGCAATTGGAGCTATTCTCAGCCAAGAGGGTAGACCGGTGGCTTTTCATTCAGAGAAGCTAAGTGAAGCCAAGAAGAAGTATTCTTCTTATGACCTTGAGATGTATGCATTGGTCCAAGCACTAAGGAAATGGAGGCAATACTTGCTTCCCAAGGAATTCATTGTGTATTCAGACAATCAAGCACTCAATTTCCTAAACTCGCAAGAGAAGTTAAGTCACATGCACATGAAATGGGTGGAGTACTTGCAAGCTTACACCTTCAATATCAAGCACAAAAAAGGAGCTCTCAACAAAGTGGCTGATGCATTGAGCAGAAGAGTCCTCACAATTCAAGAAATTCAGTTGAAGAGCATGGGAATAGATCACTTCAAAGATCTATATGCAGATGATGAAGACTTTGTAGATATCTATAAGGTATGCCTTGAATACAAGAATAATTTCCATAGCAAATATGCTGAATATACCTTGCAAAGTGATTTATTGTTTAAAGGGAATCAACTCTGTGTTCCTAGAGGTTCTATTAGAGAAAACTTAATACAAGAAAAGCATAATGGTGCATTGAGTGGTCATTTTGGGATCACTAAAACTCGGGAACTGGTTCAAAGGTTTTATTTTTGGCCTAAGATGAACCTAGATGTCAGGAAGTATGTAGAGAGTTGTGTGGTATGTCAAAAGGCAAAAGGCACTTCCTCAAATGCAGGCCTATACCAGCCACTGCCTATTCCTTCTAGGCTATGGGAATGCTTGAGCATGGACTTTGTAGTTGGTTTACGCAAGACAAAGCAAGGTATGGATAGTGTGTATGTTGTTGTAGATAGATTCAGCAAGATGGCTCACTTTGTACCCTGCAAAACAACCAATGATGCCAGTCAAATAGCCTCTCTTTTCTTTAAGGAGATAGTCAGGATTCATGGCTTACCAATCAGCATTGTATCAGACAGAGACACCAAGTTTATGAGTCATTTTTGGAAGACTCTTTGGCAAAGGATGGGCACCAATCTATCCTTTGGATCTGCATACCATCCCCAAACTGATGGTCAGACCGAAGTTGTGAATAGGACACTTGGAAACCTTCTAAGATGCTTGACCAAGGAGTATGGTCAGCAATGGGATCAGATTATTGGGCAGGCTGAATATGCCTATAATGATACAGTGAATAGATCCACAGGGAAGAGTCCCTTTCAAATTGTCTATGGACTGCACCCTAGAGGTGTCTATGAGCTGAGAGAGTTGAAGGATGGAGTCAAGGGAAGTGGATATGCAGATGATTTTGCCTATGCAATGCAGGAAATTCATAAGACAGTCAGAAAAACCTTGGCAGAAAATACCATGAAGCATAAGATTAAGGTGGATGAACATAGGAGAGAAGTCCAATTCAATGTGTGAGACTTAGTGATGGTCCATTTGAATAAGGCTAGATTGCAGAAAGGAGTTCCTCATAAGCTGCAAATGAAGAGGATAGGTCCCTGTCCTATCTTGGAGAAGTATGGCAACAATGCTTTCAAGGTGCAATTGCCAGATGATAGTGGACTGTCCCCTATTTTCAATGTTGCAAAACTTGTACATTACAAAGGACCACTGTTAAACTTGGATTAGACCATCCATGAAGTTAGTCAAGATGTAGAAGAACTCAAACTGCCCTCCACTGTAGTCAAGCAAGCTGATAAGGTATTGGACACTAGAGTTTACAAGAGAACCAGGACCAAGGAATATAAAGAACACCTCATCCAAAGACATGGAAAACCTGAGACAGATGCAGTATGGATCAAGGAGGAAGAGTTCAAGAAGTTGGGCATTGATCCCAACTTGCTCAATCCAAGGATGGATTGAAGTTTTCTGTTTGGGGAGGATGGTGCAGGAGCACCTAGGTTGACCTCCATTTTGGTTTGAAAATAGTTTTGGCTTGTACTGACCTTAGCCAAGTCAGGGATGTTAATATGCTTGTGAGTTTGGTTTGGACCTTAGAAGGTCTCATTTGTGTGTTAAGTTAGTCTCTAGGACTAAAGTCATCATTAGGTTGTCAAAGTTGTTAAATTTTGCTTTATTAAGCTTTGGACAACATTTGGTAGAATATAATGCAATTAGTGTGCTATCCTCATTGTTTGGAGATGCCATGGGCAGTTAAGGAGCTATTGGTTCGAGTTTGAGGAGATTAAGGTCCTATAATTAAGGTTAAAGGCAGAGTTGCAAGATGGCATGAGGAACTTGTTTGGTTGCATGTACTTTACTTGGCATTGGGAATCCCTTGAAATCAGGGAAAAGCTTGAGCAACTGCCCTTGAATAGTGGAAAAGGCATCAAAAGTAATGTATGACTTGTAACAAGCAGAGGAGAGCATTGTAATCAAGTTTTGTGGTGAAAGAATAGAAGGCAGATTGTAGATTTCTGTGTTTACTGGAAAACCCCGTGTGTTTTGCATAGTAGAGTTACTATAGGTGTTGTATATTGAAATAGCATTGTATTTGTAGTTACAGAGTAGTTTTAGTATCTTTCTTTGTATATGAAATTTTCTTTGAGTGTTGATAGTGCTTGGTGTCCAAAGTTTAGGTGGTAAAAGGTCTTTATTCCCGTTTTGGCAGAATCTGCATTTTCTGTATCTGCCTGTGCATTTTGAGAAACAGTGAACTTGAAGGCACTGTGCATGTTGATTTAACACTGCATTTATGTTTATTAGATAGTACAAAGCAATTTTCATCTGTTATTCAAGTCGCTTAATGTAGATTTACTGTTTCAAATTCATAGATTAGGTTGTGGTGTGTTAGTTTTTCCTATTTTGAGTAGTAAGTTTTGAAATGGCTTCCCCATAGACCCTGACCATGGGATACTCCTGAGATTGGTGGAATATGGGAGGGAATCCAGTGTATTGTATATATTTAGTGATAGGAAATCAAAAGGGCCAAGCAATGAGTTTTAACTCCAAACCCTAGGTGAGCTTTGGTGACCTGGTTAGGTGTTTGGGAGTGGAAAAGTGAATAGAACAAGTAGGGGAAGGTTCCACCATACGGAAGAAGTACACCTACAGGTGGGATATGACCAAGTACAAAGATACCAGAGAGATTAAAGGTTGATCAATCCTTTTGAGTGGGAATTTGGTGAGAGATCATCAAAACCCTAAGAATAAGGCCTATTAGCCCTAATAGACCTTGATTATAGGAGGCCACTGTACGGACTAGGTAGGGATTTGGAATCCAGTGAAAGATTTAAAACTCTGAAAAGGGTATAAGAAAGTATAATTTATTTTCTATTTTGTTTGTCATGTTTGAACAAGGGAAGCTAAAAAGGGACTGGTAAGGGCTAGTAGAAACTAGGCCTCTTCAAAGCAAAATTTTGAAATCGGGTAAAGTGAATGTCCAAGAACCTTCAAGATGAATTTAAATGGAGTCAAAATGAAAGGAGATAGTGTCTTCAATTCCCCTGCAAGCAGTTCTAGCAAGTTGAAGAAGTTGGCACTTAGACCCTTCTAAGTCCAAGCAAGATTGATCAAGTTGCAAGAAGGTATTTGTCTACCCAAGGTAAAGCACAAGGTAGGAACTCTTTGAGAAGAGTTGGAGTAGAGTTTGGTCAATCTCCAAGCTAAGGAGGAACCCATTGGAGTCAGGTTCTAGGAAGGAGACGTAGAGAAAGGTCTTCTTGGAGTTGTGCAAGCAACCTTGGGTTTCTTAATACACCAGCTTTAGAGGTGGTAGATAAAGCTTTAGAGGAAGATTTGGAAGTCAAGGAAGAGGCTCTAGTGGATTCACAGGAAGGTGCTATCATTGCACTCAGTTTGGCCATCAAGCATGACAGTGCAAGGAAAAACAAGCTTCTAGTTCACATGGTGGTGAAAGGTTAGGTGAAAAGAGAGTACAGTTGGTGCAAGAAGATGAAGATGAGAGTGTAAAATCTCCAATGCAATATGTTGCTCCAGAAATTGAAGAATCCTTGATGGTTAGAAAAGCACTCCTCAAAGCATCCAAGGAGAAGGAGCCACAACAAAGAAGGACACTATTTAGGACAACTTGCAAGTGCAAAGGAAATGTATGTAAAGTTGTAACAGATTTTGGAAGAATAGATAACATGGTGTCTATTGAGATGGTTGAAAAACTTAAGTTAAAAAAGATACCACATGATACACCTTATAGAGTTTCTTGGTTGAATGAGAGCCAATCTATTTTGGTGAATGAACAAGCTTGGGTTGAGTTTAATATAGGTGGCTAAAAGGAAAAAAATCTTTGTGATGTGTTGCCTATGGATGTGTGTCATTTTCTGCGAGGAAGACCATGGTAGTTTGATAGACATGCCTTGTATGATGGTAGGAACAATACTTATGAAATTGAGAAGGATGGAATCTCTTTTACATTGACTCCATTGTAGGAAGGTGATAATGGACAAGGTAAGGCAGCCAAGGTGATAATGTTAGGAAGAAAGGAATTCATCCAAGTAGAGGAAGCAAAGCACATGGAGGTTGCAACAAACTTGAAGAATGATCTAACTTTGGAGGGAAATGATATTGAGTTGGTGTCAATACTTGTTTTGTTGAAGGTCAAGGATGCATTGATCCACGGGATTCAAGATTTTCTTAAGGGGTATGTTGACATGATGTTTCATTCATTTTTTTAGAGGGGAATAGTGATCATTATAGTTCTATCAAATCAGAGGTTAATACACTTGCTAAAGCAATCATAGGGGCAAGACATCATATGGAAGAAATGAAAGCTAAAGGTGTAGAGATCAAGGAGGGACTACAAAGGAAGGTGGACATGTTCAAGTATGTATCTAAAGTGAGGAAGAAATATGGAAGAGGTAAACTTGCAGGTATGAAAGCAAGCTCAACACCATTTTTAGATGTAGGAGGAGTCAAGAACCATCTCTCAAATAGATCTTAGAAGTTGGAGTCTGACCCAAGTGCTAAGGACCTCACAAAGGCAAGGAACAATGATTGTTTCAAATATCTAATACATTGGTAGGGTATACGAGATGAGTATGACACTTGGAGACCAGATCATGATGTGTTCAAGCATGTTCTTTGTTGCAGGACTATCCTCAAGGGGACTTGAGTCATATTTGTTGGGGAGTATGGTGTAGGAGCACCCATGAAGATCCATGACTCCAAGAGGAAAATATGGTTAATATTTTGTTTTTTCTATTTCTTGGTTGTAATAAGGTCCTAAGATACCATATTTCATGTTTACAATGTGTTAGGAGAATCCTTAGGTGGTCAAGTCATCCATTGTGTTCAAATTGTAAAAGTTGCACAATTGTTGCATTATTGCAAAACAACTTTTCCAAATTGTTGTCAAAAAGTGTCAAAGTGGGTATTTGTTAACTCATAATAAAAAATTGAGTTGGTAACTATTGTAATAGGCTTGTGAAGGCATAAAAATCCTTAATTCATCGTTGTAAGGGTTGGCTTGAAGTTTTGGAGGAATAAAACTCTATTTTTCTAAAGTTTTCCAACATTTTTTTGATGTTTTCTTTGTTGTATGGATCTTGTACGGAGTATTCATGGATTGAAACCCCTGGGGAATGAAATCCCTATGAGTCTTCTTTTAAATCCATTTGGTTTCATTCAATTTGGTGGAGAAATCAGGGAGAATCATCATTTTTTCATCAAACTGGCAAAACCCTAGATTAGGGTTGATAGTGAGAAGGAAAAATGCATTTCTCCTCCATCCACTAGTGAAATCTCTCAAGAATTGGTGGGATGGACTGTATAATAGTTCTCTAGATGATTCCAAACTTACAGGCCCCAAGGAGGAGGTTAACATGTGCTAATTTGTTGTTTTAGGCCTATTTTCACCATGTATCAGGAAGAATGAGTGAAGATTAAGAGTTTTAATGTTGATGGAGTGTGTGGAAGGGTGGTTTGAGTGTTAGAAGAGGTTTTTGGAGGTATTCAAACCATTTCAAGCTTAGGAAAGCCTTTGGTAATTTGTTGAGACCCATTTGAACCTTACCCTAGATGATCTCTAGGCCTAATTTGTGAAACACGCCTAATTGTTTCAAGGAAAGCTAGATTTTGAATGACACTTTCCAAAACAACCCTAGTTGGTTTCTTGGTATGTTGTGTAGGCCCATAATGGGTATTCAAATATATCCTTACTTTATTTATATCACACCTACATTGGGAGTTGTGCCTAGTTTTGTCTAGGAGGAATGCTACTAGGATTAATCCCTGTTTGTGAAGGAAGTGTGAGTGGAATGGAAACCCTAAGTTTATAATTATCTTTGTTAGTTTTTACATGCCATTTTAAAAGGTTCCAAGGTGTTCTATATGTTGGATAAAGGTTATGTTGTGGGAATCCACATTTGACACCGTGTAGGCTTGATTTGGTGCATGCCTTATGCGATAGGAGTCTTGATTTGGAGAATAGTGACTCTAGGGTCTGATAGAGCATCAAGTTGAGTTGAATTCATGTTGAATGAGTCCTTAAAGGGGTATTGGAGTGATTGGAATTGTTTGAGGATAATTTTGGTAACCTTATAATTATCCTATGCTTGCAAGCCATGTTGTTTTCAATGGAGTCTATGAACCACCAAATTAAAGTTACTGTCATATGCATTTGAGACCTTGATTGATTCCCTAGCCTCTGCATCACAAAGCCAAGATGATACAACCACCATAAAAAAATCAGGAACCAATCCTACACCACCAAGTCATCACTGTCAAAATCTCCCATTGAAACGTGTCACCAATGAAATAACCAAGCTATCATGACATCATGATAAAACCACATGCTAGAAGTCCCAAAAATTGACTAATCAAGTACTCTAACCATCCATCCTCTTATCACAAAGAAACATACCAATGCAAAAATGACCAAAAACAAGGCCAACTAACAAAGTCTGCACTAATAATAAACAATCTCATGGATATAGACAGTCCACACCGAGTCATCCCACTACAACCAATGAGTTGCTCATATGCAAGGATTACATAACTCATAGATCCAAACACTGAAACATGCAAACTCATCATCACATTAATAGCTTGCAAATCAAGATATCAAAGAAGATAATATTGTAGACATCAAGAATCAAACACCGAATCAACCACAGATCTAATTTTCCAAATGTCCATAAATAAGTAACCATAGTCAAGGAACCATACAAGCATCTAGGAGATAAGAAAAACATCCTAACATCAAACCATATCACCACCAAACAACTACATACATGATCATGTCATGCCAATTCTCAAATGTACCTGCATATCCATGACAACATTATCATAGCCAACGTTGTACCTTCACTTAACTATCACCCATATGAAACTCCAAGCCTCCACTCATGTCAACCCATGTACTTAAAATTGAAGACAACCTATGTACTTGACACCATCAAATTCCAACTCTAAAGAGCACTTGTAAACTTGTACCATGAAGCACCAAACTGATAATCAATTGTACCATCATAAATATCATATAAAATTATATACTCCCTCAAAGTTTTTCCTCTTGACTCATCCAAATGCACATGTAATCACACCCCAAATCTCAAACTCCTAAAAGTGATAAAACAAGTACAAACATCATCCTACACCATAAACTAAAAATATGACTAATCCACTGTGTAGTACATTGTACTTGCTCTCTAATGCCTATTCAAAATTAAAAATCTGATTTCATATGTAAAAGCTATGCTCAAAATTGTGTACAAGAGAACATCTAGCTTTCAAGCTCCAAAAATTGATCAAAATAGAAAAATAATTGAACCAAACCTATACCACTGTGTAATTCTTAGAGCCACCTTTCCAACAAGTATAAGATGTCAAAAATATAACCTCTTGGGTGAAAGTTATGCCCCCTAAACAAATGGGTGGCTGGTAGGTGGTTGAGTGGTGGCCTGCTGATGGTGGTGGTGCCACCCACCTATAGCTTGTTGGAAATATTCATGTAAAATGAATGCAAATGAAGTTACAGTCTTCAAAGGATCAAACCATGAAAGACACCATCCACAATAAAGTGTTGGAACATGAGCAAGAAGATAGATGATAAATGATTGATCAAATGATGATCCATTGATTTGATATCTATAATTTATAAAATATCTAAGATACATGAGATATCATGAGATAATATACAAATTTACAAGAAACTTGTTTATATAGGAAAGGTGAGAGGAGGTAGGATAACTACCTTATATTCAAACTTTCAATGCATAATGCATAATTTTAAATACATAAATGAAATATTAAATGCCTCAATAATTATAAGCTAATTAACGAGACATGGTCCCATTCTAACTAGTTTCTAGAAATGACACCTAGGAAACTTAACTCCTAAGTAAAATTATAATAATGTGAATAGGTCCTCACTAATAACTAGTTAGGAAATAACCCCATTCACACCAGCATAGCCAGACTTGATCATTGCAGAAATTTTGGTTATATTTTTTATTTTTAAATGACAAACTTTAAAATATCTTAAATTTCTTTTATAAATGTTGGTGGAGATATTTAAAGTCCGAGGGCTTGTGGTTGGTCCCCCAACTGACTGGAGGCATGACTGTAGGGGCTAATCCCCTTCGATGGTTGGGACCCACTGATGGTGAGGGTAGAGCTGACAACCCCTACCATGGCGTATGCCTAGTAGGGTTGTCTATACCCATAGCTACGGGGGTTTGCAGACCCCCACCTACAACTTTTATTTCTTTTTAAATCCTTTTTCAATTTAACTTTCAATTAAATTCAATATTGCAAGAATTTTAATTTCTGCAGCATATATATATAAATTTCCTATAGGAAAATGGCGATCGTATAGTTGTACGAATGAAGGGCCTATGGCTAAATTGTTTTTTGCATTTTTGTAAACTTTTCCAAAATAGGAATTTTTTTATATGAATCTTTGTTTCTCAACCATCTTGGATCCAATGGTGAGGTCAGTTTTGTCTCATGAGGTCATCCATGAAATTTCCTCTACAAAGCCCTCATATGAAAGTACAATCCAAGAAACCCTTTTGACCATAATTTTGCATACCTCAGATATGTAATAAACCCAATAAATCTTGACAACCCAAATTCCCAAATCTACATAATAACACCTACAACATGTGTTCCATACCTTGTAATGCCTCAGATCTAACTTGCATTACCATAGATTCAAATTTTCACCAAATCTGCTCAAACAAGGGTTAAAACAAAAACTTGGAAGCTCACACCTCTCATCAACCATGAAAGCTTTAATATCACTTTTTAGGAAATAATGTAACATACCCACATACTTAATCCATTTCCTACATAACCCCAAGAGAGAAAAGCATGCATGCAAGTAACCATAGCTCATATATCAAAATAGACAATCCATAAGATAACACAAGATATACCCTGCGAAAACCCTCAAGATGGAAAAAAACCTAGCCTCCAAAAGCATCAATACTCCATCTATTATTCAGAAAATAAATAATATGTGCACTTACAAGAGTTACCATGAATACTTCTAAAGCATCAAGCCTATCCAATGCATCCTCCATGTTTCCAAGCATGAATCCACACATCCCATGCCATGCTTCACATATTCACTCCTTATAAAGTCTCAATAATGACAGCCTACTCTCCTAGCCAACCTTAACCACTAAACATGTGCTTGATTTTATAGACTCAAGCTCACACAAATACAACCAAGTGGTAAGATAAAACCATGTACCACAAAACCACTGACCCCTTATTTAGTATTGGGTACTAAGTTTTCACTTTATTAAATATTTCCCCAATATTAAATTATTATCCCATATCTCACACACATTAAATAATAATCCAATGCCACAATACAACATAAAGTGGTCCCCCAAATAATTACCTAGTGTGATTAACCACACCTCCTAGGTCTATCACAACTAAATAATTATTTAATTTAAATATTATAATATAACATTTTATGCAATGGTGTACAACACCATATCCCAAAAAATCACCTACACCATAGTGAAGTTCATCGAACCACCTTTCCAATGATATCTCGTTCATAAAAAATTGACACCTTGGTGAAAAGTTGAGAATTTTTTTAAAAAAGGCCTATTTTAGGCCAAAAAATAGAGCCCTAGTGGCTCCCTAGGTGGCACTACTAGTGATGAAGGACACTAGGAAATGAGTGGGTGGTTCTATTATGGCAAGGAGTGGAATTATGTGAAATTCCTATCATTGTTATCAAATAACTGGTGGCGATTAAATCTGACCATTGCAGATAATGTTTATCATTGTTTGTATGGTTGCTAGCTAGCAGCTCATAAGCTTCAACAACTAAAGCTACTAGTGATGACTCTATAAATACCATGGAGGATTTAAGCTTGCAAGTCCTTAGTGCTTAGCTAGTGCTTAATTGCTTGCAACACATATAATTTTATTTTTAAATTTTTGCAAAAAATAAATCGTATGAAATTAAAAAATTTACGGCCTACACCTAGCGGGTCATAAGGCTCCCTAGGATTTTTTTTTGCCTCAGCAACTTCCAACACAAAATATGGGCATATTATATGTCAAAATTTGTCTTCTAAACCTCATGAATGCAATGTCGAGGTCCTTTTTGGCCGAAATAACTCCTATAAAACCTATTTGCTAGATTTCAGCTTCAAACCCTTGTTTTCCAAAGTTTCAAATGGTAACCAAATTCAATGAAACAAAATCCAAATATGAATTTCTCAAGCCTCCTAGATTTAATGGGATAGCCAAAAATACTACCACTATAGCCAAAAGAGCTACATTCACCAGATCTCACCAAAAATTGTACATGCAATATAGGATTAACAAATCTTTGCAAATCAATTCCGATTTTGTAGATCATATTAAAACACAAGAGAAGAGCATAGGGGAATTTACAAGATGATAAAAGAAACTCAAATCACAATAAAAAACTTGATGGTATAAATTGTCTAATAAAAAAGGAAGGGCCTTTCCATATTTAAAGCTCTAATAACATATTGAAGTGAGCAACCAAGATCTTCAATCTGCAACACCAAATAACCTCCACATGCAAAAGAGAGAAGCAACAATAGATGTTATTCCAAAAAACAAGAATTAAAAAATGATACAAGATTCACAACATGTGAAATATGCAAGAGATCCCTTGCTTAGAAAGGAAAGGTGAGAGATAGGATTAGACAAGATCATGAAAAGTGTCTTAATCCTATCACATGAGACAACTAACTCATAAATACCTAGGACACAAGCATTAAATAAAATACAAAGAGATAAGATGTGATAAGACCTTATTTAAAAAACTAAGACTTCTAGAAAGACACCTGGGACTTAAGTAAACTTAACATGTGAATAAGTCTCCTAATAAGAATTAACTAGGTACAAGACTATTCATGCCAACACATAGTATATGTAAACATAAGAACTAGGGAATTATCTCACCAATCTCTATCCCTCAAATTTACAAAAATATTCTTTTATAAACAACCTTGTCTCAAAATTTTCAATAGTTCCATCTAAACCAATCTTATTTTTAAAGTTCCATATACATACAATATTTTTCTTCCCTATATAATAGTACCAAGTCATGTGTATCATTCTTCCTCAACACAACCATCTTATCATCTAAACAAACTTTCTAAGAATTAGAATCACCCATATGCATTTCCTCCTTTATAGTTCTAGGATCCTTGGTATTATTAATTAAATAAAATATATCTTCAATTAGGATTATACCTATCTAGTTGTCATTTATACTAAGTGGACCTCTTGAAGAGTTAAAGTGCAGGTTGAAACTCCCCTATAAAACCATTTTAAATGTATAATCTCTCTTCCACTTTAGTTATTTTATGATATTTTATTTAAGTTTCTTAGTCTTTGAGGGTAGTTGAAGCACTTTCTTGTCATCCAATTCTAGCTACAATACTATGGGAGAATGCTTAATCTCTAAAAATAACACTTCTATTGTACAAACCTCTCTTTTCCAAAGAGCCCCAAAGATTTTATCCTTTCACTTTGACATCATAGCCAATGAAGATACATTTAATTCCATTATTATCAAACTTTTATTTCTTCTCCCTAGGCACATGTTGATGCAGGAGCATCCATGGTGTACTGGCAATCCTGTGTCTCCAAAAATATTTTATTTTATTTTATTTTGCTTTGTTGGATTTCAATAAGGGCCAAGGTTGTGAGGAGTCACATGGATTCAAGTTTTCCTAACCTATGTCGTGGGGTTCTATATTTTTGAAACCTTTTGACTTAGCAATCTCTTTGTTGTTCCCATGTCACAGGTTTTCAAAACTTTGCAACCTCTGACAAGAGGTTCTAAAGTTTGGATTTTTGGTGACTTAACGATAGGTGTATAGTGGGACTCGACAGGACAGTGATGATGATAGATTGTGATGAAGGCCGACAAGTGGAAAAAAGTGATTGCTCGATCTATCAACTCACATCATTGTTGTGAGTTGTGTGGTGGTGATGTGGATGAAAAATGGAAACAACCCGCAAACCCCTCAAGGTTTGTGTGGGCCTGTTGTTTGAGCTCGTGAGGTGCGCAGACTTTGGACATGTGTCTTGGTGGACCCCACGTATGGCAAGCGGTGTATGAAGGACAAGATCAAAGGGAGGAGATTTAAATGACCACTTATCAGATGGTCATGATTTAAAGTTGCGACCATGAATGGAAAGCGCAAGATCAAGACACGAAAAAAGATGATCGACAACCATAATTCAAAGATAGAAATCTAAAACTGTTGCAAAAGTGTGAATAAGAGTTTCTATTGGTAACCAACATAGAAATGAGAATTTAATACTCTATTTGTTTTAACAACACTTGTAATGAGATGTGATGCACAAGGTGGTGGTTCAAATGATTACAGAGACAAGAATTGAGATCAGATCGAATGGACAGTTGAATGCATTGATTACGTATCCAATCTTAGGGTTTTTTAGGAAGAGTATGAAATAAAATTCTTTGCACTAGAATTAAAGGTGGTGTGGCTCGATGCAAGATAGGGGAATATCTAGTAGACTCTATCAGATAGGAAGAGGAGAGCTTGAGAGGGTGCGTGGCTAAAGGAGGAAATATTAGCATACCTAGAGGCTATCGAAAATAGCACGAGAATGTTGATGACGAGTTTTTTGTAGGTGTTGCATGTAAGATTGCAAAGGAGCCCATGAGCTTCAAATATTTATAATCTTTTGTATCTTTGAATTTAATACAAGTTACAAGTTTTCTCTTCCCGGTTTCTATTCATATTATGTATTTGCAACCTTTTCTTGTATTTTGTGAGGTTCAGTGATCTTATTTGAAGGGGAGAGTATCCTTTTCACATCACATGTGTATATGCCTCACAACTAAAATTTTGAAGATTCCATAATGAAATTTTTTTTCCCATCCATGCCTCCATATGAGTTTTATCAACAAGAATTGATGTATGAGACTTATAAATCAAATAATAAGTCATAGGTACTACTTTTTCCCAAAAAAAATTCCAATCCATCTGAACACTAACGATACTCATATTCCTCTCCATTAATGTCATGTTCATTATTTTTGTAACTCCATTATATTAAAGGGTATATTGATTTTTGTTATGCATATCAATCTCGTGCTCCTTAAAGAATTTATCAAAACATATGGAACACAAATTTATCTATCCTAAGATCTTAATATTCCTACTAGTTTATTTTTTTATGAAATCCTTAATTCCTTAAACCTTTAAAGCAACTAAAGACTTTAAATTTACATTGATAAGAAAATGCACCCATGCCCTTTTATAAATATTGTCTATAAAACATACATAGTAAAGGGGCTTAGAAATTTAAGGAAAATTAATAGGACCAAATATATAATAAATAAATTTTAACACCTTAGAGGAATTGTGAGAGCTTAAATAAAAATGAACATGTTTCTATTTTCCATATACATGTTATTTGAGGTATGAAGGTAGGAATAAACAACTAACTAACCCTCCAAAGATGGGACACTTGTGAGCTCACTTGACAAGTGTGTGACAAAGTGCCAATAGGTGTCTCAAGTAATGAGGATAAATGTATCAATACTATGAAGTAAGAAAAAATAAAATTAAATCCAAGTAAACTTAATCCATGAGTGTGAATAGGTCAATCCTAGAAAGGTGATTAGCTAACTAACTAAATATTGACTCTATTTACACTAGAAACCCCCCTTAAGTGTAACTTATGGAGTAATGTATGCATGATGACGAGTCTCAACTAATAGACCATGTTAGGTACGTTACTCATTGAAAAATTTCTCATAAGGTGGACCAAAGGATAAAAATCCCAAAGAGAAATAAAAAACTTGTCCAAAAGAGATATTTTAGGAGAGTAAATGATGCTTTCATAATTCACATTGTTAGAGAGATCCAATATGACATAAGAGTAAGAATATCTCTAGAAGTTACACAATTGGTCAATATTTATGGGAGCTATTTTATTTAATTTCCAATATTTATTTATATCAAAATTTAAGGCTTTGATAGATTCTCATATAAATTACTAAAGCATGTAAGTGACAAGTTTTACATCATTGAAATATGTCAGCAAATTGGTGAATTGAATAGATGTAAACAATGGAAAAAGCTAGGAATACCCTACCCAATTAGACTCATACACTACAAATGTAGATAATCTTCTGATGTGCTAAACATTAAAAGGACCTTGGTAAAATTCACTGTGTTCCCACACCATGAGGGTTTCCTTTTATAGTAAATTATGTCAAAAATAATCTAAATTGAAGATTACTAGGAAAATTGTGAGAATGATTATCAAGTCAAGAAAAGAGATTGTATGAGGCTAATACTGGGTAAACCCACAAAATTGGTTTACAATTCCAATGAGGAAGAAAAATTACAAAAAATGTCCCCATGCAAAAAAAAAAAAGGTTTTTGGGGGTTCAAACGAACATTTGGTTCAAGCAAACCCAAAGGGGGTTCGCTAGAACCCCCCTTCAAGCAAACCCATTAAATGTTGAGTCCCAAATTTTATGGGAAAAAAAGCAAAGGAAAGGGTTGTGGAAAGGGGGCCTGGTTCGAGCAAACCTTGGTTCAAGTGAACCTCCAAGGGGGGTTCGCTTGACCCAGGGTTTGCTCGAACACCCCTTTTCCTCCCTTCTCCCCCTCTGGCATTGAAAAACTCCAGAATTTTTCCCTTCGAAGCTTGAGTTGAGGATGAAAATGGAGGACACTTCATAGACCCAATTGGATGATGATAGCCCTCGGAACGAGCTATCCAATGAATATAATTTTAATATGTTTTGGTTTTATTATGTATTTGTTTTCTTAGTTTGATTAAACATTGGGTTTTCACTGAAAATCAAGCTCTCTGTTTTGTACATGTGGAAAAATAGCAGATTACCAATTTTTTTTTTGAAAAATATTAGTGCACTAGATATTGATGTCCTTGATCCAACAAAAAAAAAATTGAATTTCGATACATACAAAAAAAGTTATGTTGTATATGGTCCGCCTATGTCTGAATTATAATTGGTTTGACTTCGAAACTTGATTAAGAAAAAAATATTCAATAAAACACTATGAAGCTAATTGGAAGCAGTAGATATCATAGTTACAAATCTAAATTCGAAAAAAATAGAATTTAATCCTTCATGGAAAAAAGTTATGTTGTATACAATGAGCATCACTCCTTAAAAATGGTGTTTACTGAAAAAAGCTAGTTTTCGAAGGAGATCGAAAAAGAAGTGCAATCTGATTCCAAAATTTTTGAAAAAAATATATTTAGAATCTACAAAAAAAATGTCACAAATCACTAGTTTGCATCATCTTCAAATTCCTCACGGTTTAGCTGCTATAGATGCCCAAAAGTGAAGATTTAGTTAGAAAAAACCAATACAGTGTCCATTTTGGCCAAAAATTTTAAACCAACATTATGGGATCACCCTACTGCAACATACAAAATATTTTAGGTTAATTAGAATATCCAAGGCATTGAGGATGATGAATGGGACTTGACTGATCCCATTTATTTTGAGAGAATTCAAACTCAACCACTTTTTCCAACCAATTGGGTAATAGAGAATATATAGTCTCTAGATGAAATAACAATTATGGTCCATAGGAGAATAGAGAAATGGGTAAGGAGAAAGCCATGGAAAAATTACCTACAAAATATTCTAACAAGAAAGATGCCACAAAGGAGAAAGGAGAAAAGAGGAAAAATCCACCCCCTCCTATCTTTCATCCTCAATGATCTCTCAAAATATTGGTGAAGGAGGAGATGATGATGAGGATACATTGAAGAGGATAAATCCTAAAAATCATGTAGGGATAGTCCTAAAGTAAAATCAAGGAAATTAAAGGTGAAGAAGAAGTAGTTATATGCTATTTAGGAGGATGGAGATGAAAGAAGAGTCCATTGATATACCTTCATCTCCTTTCTTAGGTGATTATCTCTCTATCTCACTCATATCATTCATCACCAAGTTATTCACCTTCAAATTTCCTCCAAACACATTCCACTCAACCTAATCCTTCTCCTCCCTCTTCACCTAATGTATCATCTTTTCATAAGGTCTTTCCATCATTCACTATGCCTCTACCTATGAGGCCACTATTGTATTCCACAAAATTTACCAAACCCATACATGACTCTTCTTCTTGGATACAAAAACATTATCAAATAAAAGAAAGGTAACTCAAGTAGTTGTAACTCAATTTGACGTCATTTTTAGTTTACTTTGAAAGTCCCCTCAACCAAAGAAAGCTAAAACATCTTCTAGGTTGATGAAGGATTTTTACTTTGGAAACATGTATGTGGAGGTAGCTCAAACCACTATAGAAAAGGATATTAATGAGATTATTGAATTAGACTTTAATGTCATTTGAGTTGATCTTGTACCTTGTTCTCATGAAGGATATATCAACAACTTCTAAGTCTCAACTACCAAATTGGTAGAAAGAATAGAAAATGACAAAATTTTCAAGTACCAACTCAGATAATAGGTAAGAATTTTAACTTCTTATCTTAAATCTATTGTTGATAGTTTGAACCAAACATTGGATGCAATAAATGCCTCTTTTAATCCCAAAATAGAAGGTAGTAAGGAGGTTATTGAATAAATATGAAAATACCAATCTTATGGTAAAGTGACTAAGAACTTGATCAAAGAAATAATAATCAATGAATCAAAATTTATTAAAGAAGTAAAGCAAACATATGATGATTTATTGATTCCAAGAAAAAGGACATTGAAGAAGAAATAAATGTGTCCAAAATGGGAGTATCTTTATGGATCAAAGTGGGTGAAAATATTAAGGAGATGGTAGAAATGAGTATTGGCTTGTTGTTGAGCAAGTATTTCCTAATGCCAATGAGAATTTATGTCAACTATGGATAAAATGAATAGAATGGAAGATTTTGAATATCATACAAATACTATAGAGAAAATTGTTGTCTAAAATATGGGTCCCCATTTGTAAATTGACCCTCCAATGATTAGATTTTGGTTAAGTCCTTGCCCAGGTGGTGTTTTAGTGAATATTTCTAACCTGGGTGATGTTTTCATTAGTTCGCCTAACTTCCCATTTTATTGCCCAAGTTATTTATTTTTCTGCTTTCTTAAGCCTAGCGGTGTTTTGGGGTTTTGTTTTAACTTTTCGTGAGTTCTTAAGTCATTCTTTTAAAGGGTGGTGGTCCGTACCCAAGGTTCATGAACTTGTTAAAAAGACTGTCGATAACATTCTTCAAAGTTTTTCGAGGCCGAGTAGGAATTGAACTAGTTCCTATAACTAAAAAAATGATTTGTATAGCTCTTCTAACTCACCACATTACTGCCAGAGTGCATTTTCAAATAATTAAGGAGTCATAATGCAAGATTATAATGTTTAGGTACATCCCAGATAAATGAAAAGCCACTTGTGCAGAGTTGAATAAAGAAAATCCATCCAGATACAACAAGGAAAACCAAAAGTAAAGACAAAATTTCTCATAATGCAAGGAATCAACACCAAAAGTATAAAACAAGTACTTCATTATATATATATATTGGTGGAAATACAAAAAAAATTGTCGATTACATAAAAGATGGGGAACTAAATAGTATCAAAAGGAAATTCTTCTCATACACAAAGGGTGAAAATCAACACACAAATCACTTCTATCACTACTTGGAAGTACTCTATCTCGGCAAGTGAAAGGAGGTTCTCATGAGATTGCAGAAATTGGGAAAATGGCCCCATATTGTTCCTCACCAACCCTACGTGCATGATAGTCACTACTTCTTCCATGGCTTCATTCTAGGCAATATTGGAAACACAAATGGCATCACCTATTAGTCCACTCCATGGATAATTGCTAAGACCAACAATGGCTACATTCACCTAGTGGAGGAATTATGGTCCTCCCAATCATTTCACTACCCTCATTCCCTAGTTGTGATACCCAGAGGTGCAAATCACAGTGTACATGAAACATTCCAGAAGTGTTGTGTTGTGCAGATGTACCTAGTTCAGAAATGTATCTCCTAGTATGTTATGTAACACCTCTCCTTCAATCTTACTATCAACTATGAAGACCTCTTTTAACCGATCAAAAAATCATTTGAAAAGAGGGATACACTAAATTTCTTCATTGAAAACAAAGTCATTCATTGATACACCATCACTTTGAGCACTAGCCATATTTGACACTTCAAGTTGGCAAAGTGAGGTAGTTCCTGTTGAATTTATAGAAGGTTGGCAAGACATATTAACTAAGAATGATCAATGTGATAGGATGGCTATGCAGTCTGAATTAATGGTTGATATGATGGGAATTTAAGTTACATTCCCAATTAATTTTATAATTGGATAACTTTCATGTGTGACAATTATTTAATGCTCAATTGGTTAGGTATGTGAGCCACTTCAAAATCAATAGACACGATGCGAGAGTTAAATCAAGAAATGCTCAAGAATTGTTTAAAGTCTTTCCACTAGCAATATAATCATATCTACTATTTATTATCTCTCGGTCATCAGTTTTTAATATAGATGGTTAAGCTGCAAGAAGATGTTAGCACAACTAAACAATAACCATAAAGAGGAATTTAACTCCTATATTTTGGTAAATAACCATTCATCAAGGGTTAGATCTCTGGAGAATACACTATGTTGTAACCGAGGGAGGAACATTAGATTTGTTGTTGAATTTCATTTATTTCCTAATTACAATAGCTCTCAATCTATGAGTTGTGAGTAGAATAAGATGTTGATTGTATTGGCCTATGAGTTATATACATAAACATAATACATTTTCTATGAGAAATATATTTGACTACATTTACTTCATCTATTGTAATTATGGGATCTCTTGTTTTAGTTTACATTTTCTTTTGTCATTGATTAGTACAGTTTTTGAGCTAGCTAATTGATGACCCTTAGGATTATTTCACATTAATTGTATTTTTGTGGATTAATGTTTCTTGAATTATTGCTTTTTGGTTAAAAGCTCATTCTTCATTTAAACCATATGAGGTAGTTGTACCTCTCAATTTAGAGGAAAGCCACAAATGCAATTGTGGTCTTTCTAGAGTTGTTAGCGAATTGGTACTAGTTCTTATCAGAAAGGAGAGTCATTTATTACTGATATATTTGTCAGAGGCTAACTCATTCACTAACAGATTTTTGGAGACTCCGTTGGGGAAGTGATTTAAGTTTCTAAAAAATTATTTTGTGTCATGAAACAAGATGGTACTTCCCCACCATGACGTGTTTCCCATACTCCAACCTGATTTGGATTGGATGTAGGCTAAGCAAGAAGCTATCATATCACAATTAAATACGCTCACTTGGAGGTACATTAGAAGCATGATAGATTATATGCAAGTAAACTACATCTTGAAAGAGGAAGAAGAGCGGGCCCTACATCCACCTACACCAGTGGTAGAATGACCCCCAAGATTGATCTTTGAATATTATTATTATCCACCCCATTCCCCTAACCCATGTCAGAATCAACCTTTGAATCAACGTCTAAATTTGTGCCCCAACCAGCCACTGAATCACCCTCCAACTCAATTTCCACCTAGGCAATAGCTTGGGGTTTCCTTTCTTTACTCCTTTAAGAGTTGGCGACTCTAAAAAATTCTCTGGTAGTGGCATTCAAGATCTAGAAGAGCATGTTTGGGCTATGACTACAATAAGTGGAATCTTGGGGATTCAAGAGGAAGATGTCTTCATTAGGATAATTGTTGACAGTTTGATTGGGAAGGTAGCTGAATGGTTCCAAGGGTTGGAGAAGGGTTGTATAACTGGCTGGGATATTATACAGAAATTTCCTGCCGCATTTCCAGAGCCTTGTTGATGTAGCTACTCTACTTATAAGTTTCTTCAGAATTATGAAGGAAAGGCATGAATCTATGAAGGAGTTTGTATATTGATTTAATAATTCCCTTTAGTGGATTCCTGCACCTAAGCAACCAAGCAAAGTAATTAAATTTCACGTCTTTACTTCCACCCTTGATCTTGATGTCCAACTTATGCTAAGAAGAGACAAGGTTTCTGGGATTGAACAAGCCCAGATTGAAGCAATGAACATAAAAAATGACCTAGTTGTAGTGGGAAAATGGAAACTTGATTGTCTCACTCAGTCTATTGATTATCGTCCACCTCACACCCCTTTGTCCTCTGGTTTTTAGGCAATTACCAATGCTTTATGTCCCACCACTGAGAGAATGAACTTGACTGTATTAAACAATGTGCGATCGTTACCTGAGAAGGGAAAAGGTGTGAAGGGAGATGATTTGTGTTAGTATGCCCAGGTGTATAGGCTAAATAGTACAATGGGGTATGAAGATGAGCTTAACTCATCCAATGATGATGAAGACTCAAAACCAAAAAGGTGTAACCCAACCTTTCAACTCACTCCTTCATCCATTCCTACAAGTAGTTTCTTCCTTTTAGATTCAACCAGTAAAGGTCAGGAGTCAAGTGATCTTTTCTTTCCAGAATATGAGACGTTCATATTCTAAGAATGTCCATGATGAAATTTCTTGTGTTACTGAGAAGATTGTAAAAGATTCCCCAGGTGAAGGTGGGGTAAAGTGGTCAGTCAATTCAAATCCTCTTTTCTTTTTTGAAGAATTTGAAATCTATGATAATGCTTTATTTGGAG
>VDFB02105785.1:517538745-517846547 GCA_007258455.2 Sequoia sempervirens
GGAGAGAGGGAGGAAAGGAGAGAGAGAGGGAGTGGAGATAGAGAGTAGAGAGAATGAGAGAGTGAGAGAGAAAGATGATACAACTTGTTGACTACTAAAATATGACCTCCTGATTACTGAAATTTGACATGCTAATTACTAAAATTTGACTAAGTCTGAAATTTTTAAGATCTTCCAAAAACTAGAATTTGCATTATAACTCATAGAGATATGAAACCACTCTCAAACATCTTGCCTATATACATGAAATATAACTTAAAGTATAAGAAAGTAAATTTCCATATGTAAATGTCAACTTAATTTGCTAGTTAGTATTGAAGAAGTAAATTTTGCTTTTTTCATAGTTTATGCACTAGCCAGAAATAACAGCATAGTCGTTGAGAACCTGTTTCTAGAGACTTGCTTCCCCCACTGAGGCTTCCCCAAAAATTAAAGTATCATCAACAAACTATTGATGGGAATGAAGCATGAGAGATGAGGAAACTTTAACACCTTTTAGAGATTTTGAGTCCACCAATTTTTGAATATTCCTACCAAGAACTTCAACAACAATAATAAAAAGGTAGGGAGAAAGGGGGTCGCCTTTCCTAAGCCCACAACCATAGGATAAAAAAACTTGGGGGACTCTATTAACCATAACAGAGCATATGGGGGAGGTAACACAATCAAAGATCATCTTTAGGAATCTTCCTTCTATTCCAAACTTCTTAAGAACAACAAAAAGGAAAGGCCAGGAAACCCTATCATAGGCTTTAGAAATGTCAATTTTGAAGGCCATCCCAGGATTTTTAGAGTGATCCATTGAATGAATAATTGCATGGGTAGAAATAACATCATCAAGAATATTTCTACCTTGGAAAATACCTTTTTGGTTTGAGGCAATCATTTTACCAAGCACCGATTTGAGTCTTAACACCAAAATTTTGGAGAAAATTTTATAGACCATGTTGCAAAGGTTGATAGGCCTATAATCTTTCATGGATAAGGTATCAACATATTTTGGGATAAGAGCTATAAAAGTAGCATTCAATTGATTCAACAACCTACCCAACCTAAATAAATCCCTAGGAACATTAAAAATATTAGTTTTAACAATGTCCTAGTAGGTTTGGAAAAAGACTGGAGGGAACCCATCAGGGCTAGGAGCTTTAAAAGCTCTAAAATGAAAAGACTGCCTTTTTTACTTCCTCCATAGATACAAAATTAGTCATCATCTTTAAGTCTATATCATAAATTACATTAGGGATCACTTCAAGAAAGTCAACATTTACCTGAAGAGCATTTCCAGAAGCCGTATGATAGGTAGAGAAGAAGTTAATTGCTTCCCAAGCAATATCTTTTTCATTGGTCACAATAGAGAGATCCTCTTTCACAAGAAATCTAATTTTGTTTTTGCTTATGTGTTTCAATGTGGATTGGTGAAAGAATTTAATGTTCCTATCCATTTTTATTAGCCATTGGACCCTAGAATTTTGTTTCCAGTAGATTTCCTCCTTTTTGTTTATCTTATACCATTGGGATCTGAGGTCTCTTTCCTTAGCACATATCTCTTCATCCACTTGACCAACCTCCATTATATCCTAAACCTCTTTTATACTTTTTCCCAGGGTGTTCTTTATTTCAAAGATGTTTCCAAAAGTAACCTTATTCCACCCTTTCACTTTTTTCTTTATTCTACTTAGCTTTTCCACTAGGGAATACATAGGTGTGTCAATTATAGGTTCCTCCCACCAAGATTTAACTAGAGCAGAAAAATCCAGGTGGAGACTCCGTATAGCTTTGAATCTGAAAGGGAAAGGTCCCCTATTATGTTCCATATTTATTTTAAGCACCAAGGCATTATGATTAGAACCTGACCTAGGAAGAGTTGAAAGAGAAAGGAATTGAGATATATTCCAATTAGTAGAGATCAAAAACTGATCTAGTTTGACTTGGATTAGATGGTTTCCATTCCTTCTGTTGGACCAAGTATACTTAGTTCCTTGGAGGGGGATATCAATAAGACCTACCAAATTGAAGAACTCAGCCAGCTCCATCATACTATCAGAATAATCACCCAACCCTCCTAAATTTTCTAAAGGAGAGGAGAATTGAAGTCCCCTCCAAGCATCCAGTGGTCATCTTTCCTAATAGAAATAACATCACTTAGCTATTCCCAAAGAAAAACTCTATCCCTGCTCGAATTCAGAGCATAAATGTTTATAAGATTCTATTTCTCTTGAGAAACAATGTCTTCAAGAGTAATCAATAGACTTTTCTTACAAGTTGAGCACAGAGTGCCTTTCAGTTTAGAAGGATTCCAAAGGGTAGAAATACCACCTGAAGCTCCTTCTGCCTCACTAACAAAATAATTACCTCCTATCCAGATACTCAAAATAGCTTTATCGAAAGTCTCTTTCTTCATCTTCATTTCCTGTAGAAGGAGAACATCCACTTTATTGTCAAGAATACAAGATTTTACCGAAAACTATTTATACGGGACATTAAGGCCCCTTATGTTCTAGGAGAGGTACTTCATTGATAAGAAAAAATTCCACCCCACCTCTACCCTAAAGCAACAGTTAAGGCTACTTCTTCTTGGGCTTTGATCCTGCAATCGAGTCCAAGGTTCTTTGTTTTCCCGCTGCCACATCCCCCATAGTATCTTTAGTTATGGAATCCTTTTGGGAGGGTCTTCCCAGCTTATTTCTCCCTCCCACATCTAGTTTCTTTTTCTTTTTGGCTTCTGTTGGAGCTTGGGACTTTCCTCTTCATCCTCCTTATCACTAGACCCTTGAGGGAAGCCAAGAAGAGCCAATTGTAAGTCACTCAAGTTTCTTCCTCCAATTTGAGATAAGGAGTTCATGTCCTCCAGAGAAAGGTTTGTATTAGTTAGAACATACTCACCTTCTTCAAGTTCTTTTCCAACACCATGATTCTGAACCTTCACCCCCAAAGCCAACACATTTTTCACTGTCAGGGAATCCCCAACTTGAAAATTCTCCATATTTACATTTTCCCCTCCCGTATCCTCCATTGTAGGAAAGCCTAGAGTTGGAAGGGAAGAAGCAAGGGTAACCACTTGAAGGTTCAGGAAAATGAAGTCATTTGCTTCTATAAGAGGATCAAAAATAGACTTCATATCCAGATCCAAATTATCCTTCAGGAGAGGAACAAACACCTCCTAAGCTGGAATAAGAGTAGGCTACATACTAGAAGTCATTTCATTACCAGAGTGGTCCTCTCTAATATTTTCTCATTAGCCTTTGAACCCTCACCATATTTATTCCCACAAGAATCTATTAGATGACCAAACTTCTTGCACTGTTGACAAAAGAGGTGAGAATTTGTGAATTCAAGGGGTTGAGTCCAGTTACCAAACTTAGACTTAATTAGGATTGAGGAAGGAAGGACCGTGTTCAGTACCACATCTACACAAATACGATCATACACCAGTCTTGATCTCTCTTGAGTTATCTTATCTATAGCCAAAAGAATCCCAAAGGAGTTGGTGATGCCCTTTAAGATTCCCTTCTCCCAAAATTATAGCGGGAGGCTCGAAAGGTGAACCCAGGTTGAGTTGAGGCCCCCAAGTTAGCCAATGGGTAAAAACCTAGTTTCCATTTACAGAGGGAGAGAATTTTTTTAAAACCTGAGGTCAAAAGCTCAGGGACCACCAGTTAAAACCTTCAACATTTCTTCGTAAACCACAAAGGAAAAAATAAAAATAGCTTTGGGCATAGAATTTATGGTGACGTTTCCTTTCAGATTCCAAGTGGAAGCATCCCATTGATGAACCAATTCAATATTTGGCCTGTATGCCAAAAAATTTCCAACAAGTGCCATTTTGATGTTATCCATCACCTTTAGCATCAAAACCTTAGGGACATCTACCTCCCAACCAGTCACCAAATAGGAAGCAGATTCCAATAGCCTTTTACTCGAAGCTGGTGAGTTAGACCCCACTAGTTTTTCCACGTAGGAAGCCGACGCTTCTTCTGAGAAGAAAGAGTTGAGCCCAAAAGATGGTGAAATGGGTGACTTTCTAGAGATTCCCTCCGTCTTTTCCCCAAGGGAAAGGACTGAAGTATGAGGGGACATCATATTTAGAACATCCAGACTGGTTGTTGCCACTATAGGCACAACGCCAGGTAAGAGGAGAACAGTCTTGGAATGGGGAGCCTTCCTAGGCCCCCCTCCTGATCGACCCATGAAGTAGTCAAATCACTGTAATAGTGGCCAAAAATTCAAAAAAACAACCAAAGCAGGAAACGCCACAACAGAGCAGAGCTGAGTTAATCAATGTGCATCTTCGCTAACTTCAATTATTTCTCCCAAGGCACATTAACTTATTCATTTGTTAATATTTAAGGAAAATACCCAATATTTTTACAATTATAATAATATATTTATCAAAGCAATGTAATAAGCTTCTAAGTTAACATTATTTGTATATGAATATTTCTTTCTTTGCACTTAACCCTTTTCTCTTAAGTTATTTAATTATATGTAAAGAATAATATTATTGTTGATGAGTATCCTTGTAGAGATTAAAATTACATTTACTTGACAATCTTCCACCTTAATTTTCACTCAATTTAGTTCTCATTTACACTAATCCTAACTTATAATATTGAACCTCTTGGAACATAAATCATCCCTAAATAAATCTCATTCTAGATAAGCATAACCCTTCACACAATAAAAACCCCATTCCAACCCTATTCGCATGCATCTATTTTCTAGGACACTAATATAACACTAGTGTCCACCACTACACTTTTTGGGGAATTATCAATTAGCATTCCCAAAACCTAACTTTCATTACCTAGAATATTTTATTATCATATTCTTATCCTTCTACTTTTACAACATATAAACCAAATAAAATTTCTATAACTCTATCTTCTTCCCATTTCTATTTTGTGTGTAAGCTCACTCCACATGTTTTTTACTCAAGCAAGTATGAAGGGTAATTAACTATTATTTTTAGTAGAAACAATATTATATTAAGTAAATAAATATAAATATACTTATTGAAATTTAACATTTTTTACTTTAAGGTATTTTTTTTACATTTTTGTGATGTTAGCATATTTACATAACCTTCTTGCATGTTTCCTTTTACACCAAATCTAAACAAACCAAAATATCACAAAAACACAAAAAAACCATCAACTACTATCTTTTCACACAATTCAAAAGCCTACATTTATCCATCCCATTTCCTCCTTTAATACAAAAATACAAAAAACAATCACAATAGTTCAAGTTACCTCCTATCACCCTTTTCCTCTTCATACTATCCTCTTCATCCATCCCACACTTGTGTGTATACCATCCTCTCAATTGCATCTTCCTATATGTTGCAGCCCTCACCTTAATCATTTTTCCACCATGTCACTTCCTCCACTTCCCACTATGGAATAGGTCGACAATTTTCTCCCCATTACCAATGGACATTTCAACCATAATGCTCATTATTAGAAAATTGAACAAGTGCCAATCATCCACTTTTGGAATCTAAATTATTTGAGATTCATTGAATGAATTGGACAACAATGTTAACCCTTCCTACCTTATCAATGTCCTTCATGCCATGCTTTTCTCCACCACTCATGGATTATACTTAATTAAATGTATTGTTCTTATTATAAATTAATTCCCTTTTCCTACTACCCAAACCTTGTCCTTTGCCTCTTCTATTATTCCTCCCACAATTTCCCTAACCTCCCAAAATACTTCCCCAATCTATGCTTCTTCCTCATAAATTTTTTTATCCCTCCCTCATGCTTCCCATCACATCTAGTCACATACTAATGTCTCTACCATTCATTTTATTTTTTGATATCACTTTCCCTAAAATTAAGTTGATGGTATACTTACTTCCTATACTAATTAATGGAGAGAGAAAATCTCTAAAATATGTTATATCAATTTCAAGAGATAATACACTATATATATATATATATATATATATATATATATATATATATATATATATCACAATGACATAATGTTATTCAAGGAAAATATCTTGGGAGAAAACCTAGTCTCCAAATATTGAACCAATGCATTTGTAGTATTAACTTGGTTGCAATAAATTAATATTCTTAAGCCTTTATAGGAGAAAATCCAACACTATAAGTTTAGATAAATTTTAGCTAGATAAGCTCCTACAAATATTATATCACATTACATCTCCATCTTAGGCACTAATACATAGAAGATACAAAATAGGAAACTATAAATCATTGGAGAATACCACACCAAAAATCATTCCAAAATCCCCATTATGAGTTCTAACACCCAAGTCCCATGAAGAGTAAACATTCTAGTATTAGAAGATTCTCTTATGCTATCATAATCCATCACAACAAAACCAAAAACTTGGATGCTCCATTGCTACTCCATTATAACCATTCAAAGATGACCCATGATACATTATAACCATAGAGGGCCTTTCTATTTATTTTAGGTCCGTTATAGAGATCCTATAAATATTTTTTTAAGAGAAATAATTATGCTCTTATAAGAGTGATATGTGTCTTGTTATCTATCTCTTTGAGCCTCTTACCATTATCTCTCATCTTGTCCATGCCCCTAATTACAATGATACCAATCATCCATTTGTTGTATATAATCATGACCTACCTCCTCCTTCCTCCTCTTTATATCCTCTTCTTCTACATCCAAACCCACACATCACCTTATCCTTCTAAACTTTAGAAAAACACCCCCTAATCATCCTAAATACACTTCTATCCATATCACTTATCATCTCCCATCCTTATCACCTACTCCCAACATTATTCCTATTTTAAATCCCCACTCCTATCCCAAATCTTAAAAAACCCATGTCACATGCCCTCCCAAAATGACAACCTCTAAGAATAAGAATAAATCCAATCTTCATTCTCTTAAAATCCACCCAACACTTTCTAGAATTCCTACTCCTACCATCCTAAATAAACTCACTTATATGTCACTACCCTATTTTCTTATACTTTCCTTGTGGCTAAGGTGGAGTTTGAGCCTTCCCAATTTGAGTATTTAAGCTTGTATATAATTTCCTTCCCTATTATCTCTTTAGTGTACCTCTTGGCCTTTATCCCCCTCTTGTTGTTGACACTTCTTTCATGGATCATCTTTCTAAGATATCTCTAGATGACCTTAAGGATGATGATTTCATTAAGAATGAGGCCTAATATACACATCAAATAAATCCTTTTGGCTCTTCTTCATAAGTACATTTGTGTTATGTCGTATGCCTTGCTCCTAGTAGTTTTTGGATGATGCAAAGCCACACTCGTAGGTGCATGTTGGCATGAGGAAAGGAACAATATCAATTGTTATAATCCCTCTCCCTTTCGTATCCTTATATTTTTAGTCCATTTTTCAAGTGTTCAATTTTATAAGTTGTTAATGTCCCTATTTATTTATTTCTTTGTATATTTTTTGGATAGTTTAAAACATTGAGGTATTTTTTCCTTCTTCATGTGGACCTAAAATTTATAGTATCCTTAGTTGTGTCCCCTTTATCCTCTTCTATCTATGTATTTCCTTTCATGTGCTTTATTCTATATGTAATCAATCTCTCTTTGTGTTCTTATTCCTATGATTTGGGGATGATTTTAAGCATCAAGGTGCTTAAACTTTATCATGTTGGCCTAAAAATATAGTTTCATTTGTGGTGCTCCTACCTACTGAAACAAAATAAATAAGATAGTGAGATAAATTATTCAAGTAAGTTATGTAGGATTCTACAAAAAAATAGATTAAAAACATACAACATAAGTAATATGCCAAGAAATATTTTAGGGAGAAACCAACCTCCAAGTCTTGAACCAATTGTATTGTCCATACCTCCAATGGTTACAATATAACTCTAGGCTCAAGCCTTCATAGGAGATTATACCAACAATAAATATAGAGACATTTATATAGAATAATAGTTCCCATAAATACATTATATAAAACCTACATCTCAAGCACCAAACATATAAAGAAGCCAAACAGGGAAACCCACTAGTGGTCTCACATAACCACTTGAGTGGAGTTCTTTAATATCCTTTTTGAATAATCTTTTTATCAAGTACTGTAAAATATATATTTTTACTTCAACATGCCTAACTTAGTGTAGCTCACATTTACATTAAATTGGGAAAAATATATAGACAAAAAATACATACTTCATAGTTTTCCACCTCATTTTACACTTGATAAATAACACTTTTTTATAATAGCCCTCAAATACACTAATTTTGACCCTCTTAGAGTAGAGCATGGATTATGCCTAAAAGTACCTCATTGAAGTTGAACATTACACCTCACACTAAGAAAATCCCCTTCCACCCCTATTGTCATGGGTGTGTTATCCAGGACACCACCATGTTGTGTTTGTGTCCACTAGGACACTTTTGTGCCTAAAAGACACCTATGTGTCAGAAAGATCTTTTTGTACTAAAAAAAATTCATTCCTTGTGATATGCTTGTAATTATTGGGACATTGGTGCACTTTATGAGATGTTATCAATTGGAATGTTCTCATAATCTGACTTTAGTCATCTCAATTGGCTTCTCAACTTATTGTTGGCTATATAATATCTAAAATTACACAACCTTCCTGTAATTCTATCTTCTCTCTTTTTCTAATTTGTATACTATCTCAACTTGACATATAAATTATCTAACACATTTAAAAAGTAATTAATTATTAAAAATAATTAATTTATATTATTAGTAGAAATTAGATTATTAAATAAAGAAATAGAAACATGGTAATTAAAAGTAATATTATTTACTTTAGGTGTTTATTTTTATTTACAATCTTATATGTCATGTCATATCAATATATTATAATCAGAATTTATGTATAGTTTGTTATTTTTTAAATTAAAAATTATTGAAGTGGAACTCAAGCTCAACATACAAGTCTTAATGCTTCACCATTGTAATAATAATTATTGAGATAAATGACTATTAAGTGGATCATTTGTGCTTATGAAATATGGGTCAATGAGATTGACTAAACACTATGCAATTAAATCTTGATAAAATATCACAAAATTCAACACAACCTACAACATATCTCACAACAATTTTTATACCACTACACCAAACACCTTTTGACAACTCATATGAATAGATAACTGTGGCAAGTTAAGTAAGCTTAATCTAGACAGAAACTCCATGGTTAAGTGTACTTGAATCAAAGTACTAATATAATGAACAAACTCTCAAAAAATCTTAATCTTTCACTCCTCTAAAAATTATACATGTGAACTGTTTGCGAGCAATTTGAGTTAGGAGCACTATTTTGTTTCGTGGCACCCCTATATTTTAGAGCATGCATTTTATCTTATTGATTTTTTCTAATTCTATAAGGGATACGACTCCCTTATGCCTAACTTACGATATATATATAATAATGCAAACCATTTGTACTCATAAAAAATAAACGCATACAAATTCCTATTCATAAATCAATTAAATAACTCAAAAACCTACACAACTAAATCCTAATAAAAAAACAACACAATATATATCAAACAAATTAATAAAAGTTTTTTTCCTCTCTAACCACACCCAAATAAAAAACAAAGCTTGAACAAGGCTCACATTACCAGAATTATGATATTGGGCGTGGACAAAAAAAAGTGTTTTGCTTGGTTTTATATAGAAGGCAAAGATTCCCAAACGCTAAAGACTAAAAAGAGTGATTGCCCTTCAAATCATAACCCTATTTATGCAAATGGAATGAAGTCGTGGCTTTGGTTTTCACTTTACTTATCCCACGAAAGGGAAACAATAAGGAAAATCTTCAAAGTCCATCCTATGTTGGTGTTTCCACGATGGGAACCCCATAAACCCTACAATCATATCTTAACAAAGTACATTTAATTTCAAACTAGGAATAGAAAATATCAAATCCTTAAATAAAGCCTTCCCATGTCCTTTAACCTCATGAATTGACATCAAATTGTTCCAACAAAAGATTAAAACAAAAATTACACTGTAAAGGAGTTAGTTTATAATAAGAAAAAGGAGTTGGAACAAAAATCGTACTGTTATAACAAAAGAAAAGAGTTAGTAGTTGTGTTTCAGTTAAAATTTATTCCAACAAATGTTAACAATTAACTACTGACTTTTACTATTATATTCTTTATTGAACATGACAGTGATTATTCATATTTTAAAATATTAGAAAATATTTTAAGTCTTCATCAAATCTAGAAAATATATCTATAATAATACATTAAGGGTTTTTTAATTTTTCATCAAATTTAAAAGTATATTTATAATAATAAATATTAATAATTTCACAAATGTTAAGTTCATTTATATGAGACCCATGATGAGAGATAATAAACTAATCTTAGTACTTTATAATGTGTAATTATTAATGGATATAAAGTTCACTAAATCATCTAAGACATTTTTTATTAGATAATATATGGGATTCTATTAATGATCATTTTTATAAACTACTATTACCATTTCATACTACATTATCAAGACTATGAGAATTATCTTTCAATAGAATCTAATCAGATTAAACCAAAAAATAAACCACTAACTGACTCACCTAAACAATATAAATCAAAACTACAAACTAACTAGTAAACCATCTAAAATATTATTTGTAAATATACTTCTATTTTTTATATTACTACTTAATAATCATTATAACACATTAAATATATAACTTAAAAATTATTGTAAAAAAATACTTATTAAATAAATGATTCAAATTTTATAATTTAATATATTATTTTTTATATAAAAATATATTATAGATATTAATTTTTTATATGTTTAATATTTTATCATATTTAACTAGCTTTTAAATTCCTTCTAAATATATTTTTAAATTGAAGAAATACTTATACAAATGTATTGTCATAAAATTATCATAAAATATTTCCTTAATAAATACTTCAACTATAAGTGAATTAAATATACCAAAATCTTGTCAATATTGGCATGGTATGATGGCTTAAAGGTGGTGTTGTTCTTGCCACCAAGGTTCAAACCTCGTGGGGTGGTATTATTGAGTGGTCATCCCCTGTTTGTGACTTCACCAATTCATAGCTCCAGATCAAAAGCGTTTACCCTGCTGGTAATCTTAAAACATGTCTTTAATTATTTAAAACTATCATTCTGCACATGTTGCCTTGAAAGAAGCCATACAAAATCTAATGATATCTTAAGAGGAAGTAGATTAGCTTCCTTACAAAATTTCCTAATATTACGCATTTTCTTATTATTCCATATGTATTGAAGCTATATGCAAAACATTATTAAAGAGAATCAACTAACTTTTAAGTTATTTTCTACAAATATTTTAGAGTAAATGGACAATAATTAAACTTTTATAAGTAATTTAATTTTTTTAAGTTGGTTTAAATGATAGAGGTTATTTTTATCAAATGTTTTTTAAAGATTTGAAGTTAAATTTCAATAATAAAAATTTAATGTTTGAATTAATTGAGCTCAATATCTTTGACGAATAATAATTAATTTTAAAAATAAGAGTTGATATAACAACTATATGAAATAATGTATTAAAATAATATAAAATTTAAATAAATAAATAAATATTATATAGCTCTTAGACAAATGTTGGTCTAATCCTATGAGTTATTTTTTAATTTCTCTTTGCATAAAAAAATAGGTTAGAATAGTCAAATATCTCTTAAATTAATTTTATTTGACAATGAGGTTCACTTTTGTAATTATGGAAGTGATCTATATAACTACAAAATCAATTGTGCAATTGTTGATTTGAGCTTTATGCATGAATTTGATGTCATTGTGAATATAAATTTTTAAATCTCAATTTTAAATTTTTTTTAGGTGCTTGATTGTGAACTTGCATAAAAACTTTACTTATTTGATTTAAAGTTTCTAATGACTAGAAGTATGTCTCCTTTAGGTCAAACTTGTCATGATATTGATTTAATAGATAGGTAAGAAAATAGAAAGAATTATGCAACATACTTGGAGTGTTATGTAGATATCCAATGTTCTATAGATAATGCAGTGAAAAATAAAATTTCTTGATGGATGTTAGATGTATGCTACATTATGTTGGAGTCAGATGTTTGGCCCTCACAAATCAATAAATCCTACAAAATAAGAATGTTCCTTTTACAAGATATTTTTAATAATGTCAAAAAATACAATGGTATTCATACAATATGTGTGCAATCACAAAAATCTCACAAATACATATGATCCTCTTTATTATATAGAAATTGGATAAAATAAGAAGGTATTTTTGAACTCCAACCACCTCCATGAGTGTAAAACATGTTTCCATGTGACGTACATCATGTACATAGGATAAGATTTCCAAACCACCATCACAACAAATAGTATTTCACACATTTACCAACAATAGCAATACAATCTTCAAAGGAAATAAGTCACCACATAATATTTTTGGATTTCATACAATAACGTTGTCTAGCATGCACAAATCTAAGATAAAATCCTACTTAAGTCCACAATTACCAATGAAACCTTACTAATTTGACAATTCTTATTGAAATAAAATATTCATACCATCACCATGATACCAAGTCAAGATGCATGCAACAAGAATAACCCTTTGATTGAATTAGTAATTCACAAAGTCGATAGGCAATTCCGTGATGAGATTGTATTGTTTAATTGTAAAAAATTACATCAAAATTGGATCTTCTAGAATGATCCATAACCAAAGTTATATAGAAATCTCATTTCCTAAAAATGTGGATTTGATAAAAAAAAAAAGCTAAATGGAAGTACCTCCAACGCTTGAGTTTTTAACTAAAGAAAATTGAAAATTAAATAAAAGCACAACCGGGTGCCCTAGTTGGAGTCGAGTTCAACTTAAAAAAAAGAAAAAAGACCAAATCGCACACCCTAGTTGTAGTTGAGTCTTTTGCTAATTTTAAGGAAAGTATGAAAATAATAACTAAAAGTAAATTGAAGTAAGAAGCAGTCTTCAAAATTCCCAATGCCACTAAACTCAAGCTCATGACATGTGCTTTTATTTTTCTAGTAGTTATTGCACACATCCTTGGACATATTTAACTTGGGTAGCATTGGGAAAAACATGTAATTCACAACATTGGCAACATCTCTCATAAAAAACATGGGTAGATATCAGCAATGATCTCCATCTATCTCTAGCTATTTGTCAAAGTGATCAGATTGGGTTGGCACTTTTTGATTCATCCTTTTCATGATAGGCCCATTGTGGAACTGAAACTTAATCTTTTGATCCCTTGTTTAAATTCATCCATCTTAATGTGTCCCAGGTTTGTGTCACCAATCTCAATATAAGGAGAAAACATCTTGGAATTTGGGCGGTAACCCTTATATTAGTACTTTGTTTCTTCAGAATCCTTTAGAGGCATATCTCCTACAAAAACCAGTACTATGTATTATCATTTTCCTACACCAAGAAGAGAAAACCTACAAAACAAGCCATTAGACCATATCCATCCTTATCTCAAAGTTATAATTCATCCTGCTGAAGCTATAATAGCTTTGGGGATCAACCTTCAAGCTTACCCCTTACCCTTTACCATCAACACCTACACTTAAGCTTTCATCTTTTCATTATTAAAACCTTTGGGTATCGGGGATAGATAATCCCCCATACCCAATACCTATGAAATGAATTTACTCTATTGGATATTTCCCTCATCGGGCATCGAGATTATCATGTATCCTTTACTTGTCAATGAAAAATCTCGTAAGGGATATTAGTGCTTAATCAGGTGTTGGGGATCGGGGATCCCTTTTACCCATTTCATTGTTGTTATCAGTATTGTGTAAATGGTGTTCCTGATTCATGATGTCCAAAAGGGTTTCAGAGATCGGGCTGCGAGGTTTCATCTTTTCATTTTCATGTTTTACTTAGGTATTACTTAAAACAAAATCCTGATGCCCGATGCCCAATTCGCATTTTGTTGATCTAACTTAATTCATTTTGAAAGGGACTCAATGAAGGCTTACTTGGAAATTTTACCATGATGGAAACAATCCTTCATGATGGCGAACATTGGAGGTCAGGGGTTTGTCATACGTCCTATCTCTATAAGGAAACAAACAAATGAGATTCCTGATGTTCGATATCCAAAAGAATAAAATGAAGACAAGGATTTTAGGTAAGTGTAATGTTACACACAAAATCAGGGATTAGAGGTTGGGGATCCTCAATACCCTTTGCACCTCTATAAGAAATAGGCAAGAAGGATCTGTGACACCCCTCCGATTTGTTATGTTTTCTTGACAACTCAGATACTTTGTTAGACTTTATTTTATGTTATTGTTATTCTATCGTTGACAGTGGAGTGATGATAGGCTATATTGATGTGATGACACATTATATGCATGGTGATTATGTTTAATATGCTTTATGTTTGCATAGATGCTTAGTTGTGATGACATTTCTATATATGCTTATTGTAGTTTAATTGATATATTATCTCATCAGTTGATGTGACATTATATTGGTGAAGAAAATGGTATTGCATCACTCGCTTGCGAATGCCCTGTGATTTCCATGATTCTCTCTTCACGGTGTGTATGAATTACTATCTGTATACAGGTACGACTCTTGCTTGTGTTGTAGGTTTGCAAGTACAGGACAACAGCTTCACCTGGTTTCACAAGTCTGAGCATGTCCACTACTCAACAGTAATATTGGGAGATAGCAATAGGCTACCTAGTCATACCTTTACCCTAGTACAGTGTGTCATCAGTTTGAGTTTTGGTCTTAGCCTTATCATTGTTGTTCTGTGTATTTTATATTTTATTATTGTGCAAGTTTAATTTGGTAGATTAAATGTGTATTTAATTTAAATATTTAATTAATTGAATTATTGTTGTGAAGGCTTTAGAATAAATAAATAAATAAATTTAATTTAGTTATGTTATTAAAAACTTTTAATTATTAAATTATATGGGAATTAAATAAATAAGATTATTTAAATTTGTTGAAATATATTAATTGTTTTATTTTATTTTAAATGCACGAGGTTGGAAAATATCTGGGGTTGTTGAGGGAAAAGATATTTTGTTGGGATAACTGTGAGTTAGAAATTTGTTATCTTATTGTTGTAAATTGATTCTCAGAGGAAAGATTGAAGAAAGGGAAGGAAGTTTCATGGGAAGAGTTTTTTTTTGGTTGAAAATTGGCGAGGAATTTGTGAATCTCTCTGAGGATTTTATTTTAGAATCTTGCTATAGAATTCTTGGTTGTGGTATTATTATGTTTTCTAGAAGTGGCAAATTTACTAGAGGAAGCTTTGGCAACATTGGCATTTTGAAGCTACAGAGAAGCTCGGCAACAATTCTTGGGGCAATAGTTCTTCTAAAACAGGTTCCTTTATTGTTTTTGTGAATTTTGAATTGAAAGGTTGTTTATATTACTATAATGCAATTTGGAAATGTTTAGGAAAAGATTTTCAATACTGCAAAAGCTCTTGTTTCTTTCTTTTAAAATATTGTCATGAAAGTTGAACCTCTATAGAAAATAATTTTAAAAAAATCCTTATTGTAAATTGATCATTTGAAATAGATTGATACAAAAGAAAATTATAGAACTATGTAGAAAAACATTCATTTTGTTATGATTTCCCAATTCCTTTTAATTATCTGGGAAAATGAAATCTCTAAGCTTTCTTGTAGAAAAACTTCTTCTGTGTAATTTATTTGTTCAACTTGAACCAGTAATTGGATTAATTACATATAAATATATATATACATATATATTAAAATATATATGTACATATACATATATATATATTAAATATAATTTTTTTTATTTATTTAAAAACATGTAAAATTCCCTGTAGGAATTTTTATTGGGAAACGAAATCAAAAATTGCTATATGGCGAATGTTGGACTGTGAAATGAAAAAATAATAAAATGAATTTCATTTTTGGTTTGGCCGGGGGTGAAACCCCAGCCGCACCCACACCTAGGGTGCGCTGTTGTGAGCAACGCTCCCCACATCTGTGTGGGGTAAGCACTGCCCACAGGTAGCGAACCCCCTGCATGGGAATGACGCAACCAGGGTTGCGTCCCTGTGCATGCGAATGTTTATGTTTTGTTTTATTTATTGTATATGGGTTTGATAATGTATATATTTATATATGATATATATATAATATATATATATATATTATATATTATATGTATTATAAGTCATATGTATATAATTTTTTTTATTAAATAATATATTTATTATATATATATATTTAAATATAGTTAATTAAATTGTTTTTTTTAGAAGTTAGTAAATGATTTTTAAAGGAATATTAAATGGTTAAGTGCATGCAAGCACTAGTTGTTGTTTTATAATGAAGTGATTTTATTAGTAAGATTGAGATTTGTTTTTATCTATATTTGTGGATTTGGAAACTGAACTTTTGTTTTAATCGCTATGGATTTATTGAATGGAATTATGTTTAAAAGGTTTATTTTAAATATGCGATTTTGATTGACTTGGATTTAGGAAATCCAAATGATAGCATTTGTTAATTGCTTGAAGTTGTATTTATAAAAGCAAGTGTTTTGTAACTATGTACTGGGGGGAAAGTATTTGTTAATGTGAAAATATAAGTCTTCCAGAGTGGTAATTGTGAAAGGGTTGTTGTAACTTTAGTTCACCCTTTGAGTTTTCTTGGGTAGTGCACATATTGGGATTCAGTATTGGACATCCATAGGGATGTGTTACCTTTTGAGGTGTGTTGATTATGTGTGGTCAGTTTTAGTGCACTGTCTACCCTTGGGTGTGGTATGAGTTTATGTGTTGTCAACAGGGGAGTGGATTTCAATGAGGGTCGGGACACAAAGTGGTCCCAAGACAACTCGTGTGGGAGTCAGTTTAACCAGTGGAAATTAAATAACCTATTTTTTTGGGAATGGGTAGCTTAATACATTAGCTTTGTAATTTAGCCTCACTCATTGGCTCAAGGGCTTGTGTTAGACTTGAGATGAGTCGGGAAGGCCTAGAATGGCACGATCGTTATCTTGTCTTCTCAAAAGATAATCTATTCCGCTCTGGTGTGCATGTGGGGCCAGAGTTTGTAAGAAGTTACCAAGATAACCCTAGAGGGGGGTCGAGACCTAGGAAGATCTCCTTTGGATAACCAATGCAACCATTGTGATGACACTCCTCCTATGACAACAGTCGGTTTGTATTGTACAGTGGATGTATTTGATTTAGTGATTCTAGAAGCAATCTAACCTTGTGTTTTGTGTTTACTGGTACAGTGTTATTTGTGTTTACTGGTATAGTGTTGTTTGTGTTTATTTATACAATGTTGTCTTGTATGTTGCCTGTGTCTAGAGGTAGCAAGTTTTTCGTGGTTACTATCTCCTAGCACGGGGGTTCGGCCTATGGGTACCACATGGCTGGGTGGCGTGCACCTTACATTGTTGGGGTTTTCTCTTCATGTTTGTGATGGTGGGATCTTCAAGATTCGAGGAGCTCGTGTGTTCTATGGATTTGTACTTCTCTTGTATTCATTGTAACAAAGGGACACTATGTATTTGTATTCCTTATTTGTAATCAAGGAGGATTCTTTGCACTGTAATTGTAACATTATGTATGATCTATTCACTATTGGATTAAATTATATATATCATTTTTAAGTGGTGTTGTATCAGTGGAAATATGTTCATTACATTTTCATGTTTAATTTATTATGCTATGGGTTAATGCTTTGATGTATGTTGGATCGTGGTTTAACTTTCATATGCTATGGTTGGTTTAATTTATAAGTAATGGGTTTACATGTAGACACGTTGTGTGGCCTAGAGGATGTATGTGGTTAGAGTAGAGTACTTTACTCATCTTGTTTTAATTTTTAAGAAAAAAAAATGTTGGGCTTCTGCAATGTTGCATCGTCCTCTAGGTTGCAGGACTGGGTTTTACATGATCTATGAAGTTCGGTGTCTAAAAGTCATTTATCAAATTGGCTAAGTAAAAGTTAAGGTCGTCGGTCAGGGATAAGGGTTTCCCCTTACCCCTTGCAAAAATTTTGAGCAAGAAACAAAAGAAAAGTGCGAAGTCCAAAAATGTGTTCTAAATCTTTGAAAAGCTAAGGCACAAAATGGAGGAAAACCTTGGTAAGCCCGAGGCTTGACGTCTGAAAGGGTGAAAGATAAAAATACACTGAGAAACAAAACAAGGTTCAGGGATCGGCCTGATGATAAAGGTATACCAACACAAAGAAGCTCAAACTTCTAACACTTGAAAGGATACTCAAAAGAAAGAAAACAAGGAAAAGAAAAAGAGAGAAGGGGAAAAAAGGAAGAGAGGGAGAAGGAAAGAAGAGAGAACGAGAGAGAAAAGGACTAAAGAAGAACAACACACAAAAATAACAGAGGGGGGGTACCCATTTTTCCAAAGACAAAATAGGGTGTGAGTGCAAAGGCACAACATCTACAACTTCCAATAATTGTTGTGCAAGCATAGATAAATGTTATAATATATATAAAAGAAAATTATGATAAGCATAAATTTTTACTAAATAATGCCATGCTTCTCCATACTATTGTATATTTATCTTCTGCTCTTTGATATCTATGAGTTCTTGAATTATGGTGTAAGCTTAGGTAAATTCATTTATATATTCTATTTTATTATTATTTAGTATGTGTGTCATGCTTATTATATATATATATATATATATATATATATATATATATATATATATATATATATATATATATATATATATGGTAAAAGGCATATAACATGTATATATTATATTATAATAAAAATCATTTACATATATGTTGCCATTGGCAATTTCCATCCAAAATAGGAGCTACCAATTGTGACTATTACTAGTACTATTTTGTATTTGACTATGTTCACTTGATATTTTGACCTTTCAGTCGCATATTTTTACAAAACTACAAAAAATACCCAAGTTGGTGAGATTTACAAGCTCCCACGCATGGTCGTTTCAAGACCTATACAAAATATTGCAAATATTGAGTAATTTTTAGAGAGGAGCCTTCATATAGGAAGTACTTTACAAAATCTAGACAAAAAAAACATTGCAAGCAAATATTACTCTTTCATAAGGTCCTTGTCAATGGAGTTCTTGCCTTGTCCTTCTTTTCCTTCGTCAACCCACATCATCAATGCATCTATCCAATCTAGTATAATAAAATCATCATAAAACATAAAAATTAAAATGCATCCATCACATAAATCATGTAGAACACATCATAGATCAATCAAACCGCTGCACATCATATATATCTCATCAAGTGTCAAGTATACAATGAAGTCTGAAAAGGATGAAGATAACATCATATAAAAAAATGGCTGTATATATCTCTTGAAGGGTACACACATGATCTCAAGTAGTACTCGCACCAAAAGGAGCAGGTCTCGCACCAGTATCACCACCACCACCAGCTGTCCCAGGATCTCTCGGATCTCTCAGATCTCTCGAGAGAGGCTGTGTCACGCCTCTGCTCACTGTCGTCGAACGAGTCCTCTCTGAGCGGGACTGGGCATAACTGACTCTCTGATCTGGGGGGCAAATCTCATGGTATCGGCTCCTGTAGAACTTAATCTCTGCACCTGCCCGCATAGCCTCTCACATATAATCTGCCACAGAGGTCCCATTAGCCACTCTCTACAATCTCTCTGCAATCACCTGTGTTGTCTCTGCTATCTGTCTAGCAGTATCTCGCTCTGCAGTCAGGGCAGTAATCTATGCCTGCGTAGTGGTCAACTGTGCTCGTACACCTGCTAGCTGAGCCTATGCTCGCTCTGCTGACTATCTAGCCTCATCTCTCTCAATAATCAGAGAGGTAATCTGCGTCTATGCAGTAGCTAGCTGTGCCTGCATTTGGGCCTGAGTCTGTGCTACTAATCCCTGAGCCTGTGCTAGCTGTCCCTGTAATGTCAAAATCTCAACACACAAACCAGCAACCTATGATCGCTTTGCTAGAGAGTAAGCAACTGCCTGCCTCTTACGAGGCACACTAGTCGATGGCTCTGAAGTACTTGCTACGCTCGGTCTCCCCACATCTCCACTATCATCATCACTGTCATCATCACCACTATCATCACTGTCACTCTCATCACTACCCTCCACATCAACATCTACATCCTCCTCTCTCCTCCGTCTGTGACCACCGTGACCACCTCCTGCAGCTGCCGGTGTTGGCTCATCTAGAATGGTAATACGAGGAGGTGGGTGTAGAGCTAGATACTATCCATGGTCGGGAGTAATGGGTGCCTCTACAATATCTCGTCGTATATCCCATGCTGATGGATTAAGAGCACGATAACCCTCAATAAGTGCCTCATAAGGCAGGCATGGACCCCAATCACTGGCATCTATCCGGCGTCGTCCATAATGAGCTACTCCCTGTGGCATACACTGAACAATCCCATACTGCCTGTAGACGCAGTGAAACAGGAATCGCTCCAAAATCTTGGAGCTCTTCTTGATCAAATACATCGAGTCGGCCAAATATCCCAACTCGATATCATCCTTATCCCAGTCATCACAATCTAAATAGGGACGCCAGGTCACTGTCTCCACATCATCAAGAACCCGTCTCCAATAATCTAGCTTACCCTTCATATGTTGGGTAAGCCTGCCTCTGTAACGGAACACATAGGGTCTCATCGCTGGTCTCGATAACACCAGCTCAGGACGCGTAACAACAATATGCTCCCATGCCCATACCTGAAGAAGTGTAGCTCCTGCTGATAAACTATTACCTCACAGGTACACGATCCAGTGTAAATCATGATATAACTGGGCAAGCATACACATACCCCAAGCATATCTCGTCCTGTGTACCATCATACCCTCTAATACCCGACCCCATCCAAGCGATAGAACCTTTGACCTCTTATCAAGACAAAGGAATCCATCAATAAAGCCTGCCAAAATTGAAGGAAGTGGAGCATATGAATGATACATCTCTACCCAGGGGATCCAAACTCCCGCAATATGAGGATCCTAAAAGACTCTCCGAATAGAATCTATCCCACTCCGCTCCTCTGAATCATGCACAACAATCTCACCAACAAAAGGAATTCGAAGGATACGCCATACATCCTCTGGCGTCACTGTCATCTCGCCGGTAGGTAAATGAAAAGTGTTGTGGTCGCTATGCCACCACTCCGCCAATGCTGTGAGTAGACCCTGATTAAGTCTAATCTGGGGCATGTCCAACATCGAAGCTAAACCACAATTAATAATATGCTATCTCTCATCCTGTGAAAGACGTGGAATCATATCTAGGGGCCAGGGGAACTGCTCTCGCACCTGAATAACATCTAAATCCTCCTGATATCAAAAGACACATTTTTACAAATCAATACATTATCATTAGAATATCAAACATCATTTTACTCTATCTAAACTAATGATCAAATCTTATGGGTAAAAAATGTTTTAAAACCTCACCTATCATGAGGTCATCAAATTCTAAAAATGTGTTTATCTATCATATGATAATTTATTAAAAGTGAACCCTCATCTATCAATTAGGTTCATTTCATCAAATTTTCAAATTATTCCTTGTCTATCATGAGGATAATTGTTATCAATCAATCAATGGATCTCGCTTATCATGAGATCGTTTACCATTTCTTTAGTCGGATCAAACTAAAATGGATGGGAAGAATCTTGATTTTTTTATTTCGTCGATTTGTTACAAAATGGAAGTGTAAGAATGAGGAAAACAATCTAAAATGCATCTACACTTCTAAATAAGACATTGCATCTAAGATTCAAGAAATTTAAACTATTTTAAACACAGGAACCTTCAGAAATCTGTCGTATTGCTCTCTAACTTTAAATATTTCTCTAATCTACTTTGCTCTCATATTTAAATAAGCTAATAGATTGTTGAAATGAAACTTAAAGAATGAGAATTAAACTATCATGATTCCTAAATGCAACTAAGATGATTCTACAGTAAAACTTATGAGAAAGAAACTACTGTAAACAACAATGATTGATGAACTAAAATGCTTGATTGCTTGATGATTGCTTCTATTTGCTTGATTGCTTGAATGCCTGGATAACCTGCAGAGTAAGATTGCACAAATTAGGATCCTTTTCCTGTAGCCAGAAACCTATATTTATAGATTTCACGGCACACATTTGTGAAGGGGTAACACAACAGAGGTTGAGATTCAATTTGGAGAATTGAATGGTATGAGATGAGAAGGTGGAGCTGATCATGGAGGATTGTTCCTCCCCATGAAAACACCAGGCAAGATGAGAGGAAAGATTTGAGGCAGAGGATTGAGAGGATTTCCTGCAGATTTGTCCTCGAGGCTCTTCTCGTGAATGACAGTTGAATTAATTAGATTTAAAAAAATCTAATTTTATTGGTGAGTGAATAGAGGGATATGATTTTTGCATTTATTTAAATATTTTTGGTTTATTTAAATTTAGCAAAGAGGAATAAATAATTTAATAAAACAAACTATAGAATTTGTTTATTAAATTAAAATAAAAGGAATATGATAATTAAATTAAAGATTCTAGGATATCTTTATTTAATTAAGAAGAAACGTGATAAGGTAATTAAATAACACAAATTATTGAAGCCGTGTATTTAATTTAAGATAGAATTAATAGATAAAGTATAGAAGAAATAATAATGATAATAATTAAATAAAACAAAGTATTTAATTTTGTTTATTTAATTAAGAGGGAAATAATATGATAAAATAGAAGAATTAATAATGAACTTAATATAAATAAATATTTCTATTTATTTACTAAGTAGATGAATTTAAGATTAATTAATCAAATAAGTCATATTTAATTAATTAGATTCTCCAGACCATTTTTAGGTGTCTACAGTTAAATTAAGCTTAAACAATATATTTTAATGATGAGATATTGTTCTTTTGGATTTAGGAAATCCAAATGGTAGTGATTTTAATTACATGAGTTGTTTATTTTAATTACATGTATTTCTGTAATTATGAATTGGGGGAATATTTGTTGTTGAGAAAGTGTAAGTCTTCTAGAGGTTGTAAAATTATGAAAGGGTTGTGTCTGTTGTTCATCCTTTGAGATTTCTTTGGGTAGTGCACGTTTTGGATTCAGTATTGGACATTCGTAGGGATGTGTTGCCTTTTGAGGTGTATTGGTTATTGTTGGCAGTTCTTAGTGCATTGTCTACCCTTGGCAGGTAGTTTGAGTTATGTGTTGTCGATAGGGGAGTGACTTTCAACGAGGGGCGAGAAACAAAGTGGTCCTAGGACAACTCGTGTGGGAGTCAATTTAACCATTATGATGATACTCCTATGACAACAGTCAGTTTATTGTATTTTGGTTGTACTTGATTCTGTGATTCTGGAAGCAATGTGACCATTGTTCTTGTTTACTTGTATTGTGAGTATTTCATATATGGCCTGTGTCTAGGGGTAGTAGGATTGTCTTGGTTACCTTTTACTATCTCCTAGCATGGGGGTTGGGCCTATGGGTACCATATGGTTGGGTGGCATGCTTTTTCACTGTTGAGTTCTCTTCCTGTTTGTGATGGCAAGATCTTCTTGTTCAAGGAGCTTGTGTAGTTCTCTGGAGTTGTTCTTCTCTTTCTTCATTGTAACCGTGGATCATTATGTATAATTGTAGTACCTCATTTGTATCGAGGTGAACCTTTGTGATGTAATTGTAATAATATTTATGATCTATTCATTATTGGATTTAATGGTGTATGGAATGTTATGTGGTGTTGTATCTGTGGAAATATGTTCAATACATTTTTATGTGTTAGGTTTATCTTGCAATGGTTTAATACTTTGTTGTATGTTGCATCTTGAGTTTAGTATTCATATGTTATGGCTGGTTTAAATTTTATAAGTAATGAGTTTACATGTAGAAGTGTTGCGTAGCCTGGAGGATGTATGTGGTTAGAGTAGGATACTTTACTCATCTTGTTATACTTTTAAAAAAAATAGTTGTGCTTCCGCTGTGTTGCATCATCCTCTAGGTTGCGGGACAGTGTTTTACATAGAATTAGTAAGTGAATTAGTGATGCTCCTTAAGAGAGTAGGTGGGTTGATGGGACTCGGGTGGTCTCTCAAAAGGAGAAACAAGTCTAAAGGGATAATGGATGGATGGTAAGGGTGTGAGGATATACAAGGGAGTGGGAGGGAGGGAGGATGGTAGGAAATTATAAATGATGGTAGTAGATGGATGAAATGTGTGAAGAGTTATGAGGAGATTCAATGGATATTGCACAATGATGTTTATGATCATTATGGTTGCATGTTATATGATGTGATGACAATGAGATAATTTATGTTTATGTGATGTTTATTATAGCTATTCTTATTATGTTGAGATGATGATGAATATGTGATTTTGATGGGGATTATTATTTGTGATAGTGAGTACATGTGGGAGAATAAATGAGGATATTTTAAATGTGTTGAGCAACTTCTTTGATATAGCATGAAATAATATGCATCAAGATATAAAGACTAATGCAAAGCTATGTTTTTGTATAAGAGGAATAACATATAAAATAAGAAAAATAAGACAAACCACAAGGGGCACAAGATGAAAAATTAAAACACAAAGAAACATAATTTCCTAATGAATATATCCTTGAGACATAACATGGTGTAGAGGACCATGGTGGTCTTGATAGAGTATGTAGTAGGGATGACAAAAAATATCAAAAAACTTTGCTAACATTATCGACTATAAGAAAAGGCACTAATAAGATAAGTTATACATGCTATAATGTTGCCTCTTGACAAGGAAAGGAACCAAGATTTTGTATACCCATAATAATGATGATGATGCTATCCAATTAGTATGACCTACAATGTTCTCCCAAGGATGATGAAAGGGATTATGTCAAGAGGGTAGGTTTTTAGGTGGGTTGGCTCATATAAATCTTGATAATGATTTTCTTGTCCTAATGATAATGGATATGGTTAGTGTAGGTATCTTATTTTTAATTTAGCTTGAAAGAGGGTAATGATTAGTCATGATCTAGGAAGGATTATTGATAAATCTCTATTTAGGAATTTGGTGAGGATGTTCAACTTGTCCTTATACTTTAATGTCTTTGTTTATTTATCAAGCCTTCGATGTAGTTTTCAACCTTCATACACTTATTGGTGGAATGACCCTTGATTTTATGGTATTCATAATACTCATTTTCCTTGTACCAAGTAGCCTTAGGTTTTCCTTCATCAAATGACTTGGTTAGTAGGAAGGTGATCATGTTTATTTTTAAAAAAATTATGAATCACTACGTCCATGGGTTCTCACATGTGTGTGAATTGGAATCCTTTGATTTCTTGATTTGGTTGATTCTCAAGTATAGTAACACTAGGGTTATTTTGCATGGCCTAGATATTCTTGGAATTTGTTAATCTATCACTAACCATGTTCTTATTTTTATTGATGAATTTGGGTTTATTATTGAAATTTTGGTCTCTTGTTAGTAATTATGTAAGTCCTTTTTTGATTATGGACTTTATAATTTCTACCCCATGTTGATGATTTCATCAAAGGAGGCCATGTAATGGACTTGAAAATGGAAAAATAATGTAGGGTTAAAGTTGGCAATAAAATTATGGAACAATTTTAGGTATAGGCCATTGGAACCAACTTTTGAGGCTACTCCACCATTATAAAAGGGAAGAGAAACTCTCCCAATATTTTATTTTGTGTTACATAGATCCACCATGGAAATTTTATTATCCATGTTATAAGAAAAATGTTTCACAAATTTTCCCACTAAGTTAGAAAATGACATAATGAAACCTTTAGGAAAATGGATGAACCATTCAAGGGTCTATCACCCTAGGCTTATTAAGAAAATGAATATTAGGAAATAATAATTATATGCCACTTCATGGCATGCCATATATAATTCTTTGACATGGTTGTGCACATATATCCCCTTCTCTTATATTTATCAAATTTAGGGATTGTGAAATGGAAAGGGATGGGTATTTAAGAAAGTGATCAATTATGTTAAACTCATATTCAAACTTGTACCATTTATGTTGGTTGGAGGATCTATATTGTAAGCCTTTGATGGAATCTTTCATTTCCCTCCATTCCTGATTGAATGGAATGCTATGGTTTTGGAAGGATGGGATGTTATGATTGGTTGAAAGTTGATAATTGATGGGAATGGCCTCTACCATGTGTTATGTTGTATGGATTTGGTGTTATTTTTTACATCATTGACCTCTTTATAATCAATGTTTATATTATTCAATGGGTAATTAAAGGGGTTAGTATGATCATTAGTATGTTCATTGACCCATTATGGTCATGGAAGGGAGAGTGGATTTGATGAGGAGGGTTATTTTCATGACATTAGTGAAGTCAAAGTTTTTAGGGGACCTAGCTCTTATTTTCACAAGATTCCTAAGGACATCGTCTCTATTTTGGAAGAGGTACTTATCTAACATGTCTCATCCTAGCTCAAAGAAAAAAAATAATAATCTTGATCATAAGTATAGTTGCTATGGTTGCAAAGGATTTCATTATCAAAAGTGGCTTTCTCATTGTTGGGATTATGTGAGGTGTTTCCTATGTGGAATCTAGAATTTGAGAAGAGGTTTTCTTAAATAAAATCCATGTTATTGTTGGTTTTATATTTTCTCCTACTTAAAAAAAGAAACATGAAGGTTTGACTCAATTTGGGTGAAAGTGTTAGACTTAGAAGATGATTTTTTTTATTTTTATTTTTGGAATGTTTTAACAAGGTTTTACACAAGGGGAAGACATAGTAAAGACAATGACAATCCTACTTTATTCAGTCAAAAATGTTTGACTTTGTAGGCCTACAAATACACTTTGACCTAGAATCATAAATAGTATATCCTATTAATATCAAGGTGTTGAACACTTTTTATCATCAAGGTCATACTAGAGCATGAGAAGGTAGCATACATGGCCCACTATTCTATTTTTGAAAGTATGGTATGAGTAACTTCCTAGGAATAACTACTTATTGATGCATAACAAGACCAAATGACCAAAGGGTTCATTATCTTAAGTTTGCATAAGGCTTACTATGGGGATTCCTCAATATACTCAAAGGAATGTGAAAAAAATATGTGAAATCAAGGTTTATGTCTAATGGACTAGTATGAGAGGGTAACCTAGTCTCCTCCTTCACCTTGCAAGCTATAAGTTTTCTTGCAAGATTAGCCTAAATGACAAATGCACCTTGAAGGAAGGATTCTTTCAATTCTCCTCCTAACTTCTATATCTTATAAGAACATGTGGGTTTGGCTTTCCACTTGGTGATGAAATTAAAACTAGGTGTACACTAAAAATAAATGAAGGACTATTTGATTTTGATTTCCATGATCACCTTGTGGCATAAGGAAAAAGTATATGTAAAACTAGCCATTTAGGGAAACAAAAAGTAAACAAAATGATGATTTTGATTCCCAAGACCACTTTGTGGTGCAAGGGAAGAGTATGCATACCCTTTTATCACACAAACACAACAACAAAAAAATATTAATTTTAATTTAAAATTTAAATAAAGTTTTTTTAAATCAATCTATAACTAATAAAACTTGCCCATAAATAAGTAGTTTTGAATATTTTTATATTCATCGCATGAAAATCATCGCATCCAACCATATTAGTGATAATAATCCAATTAATTATAAAATATGTGAAAATGAGAATCCAACTACATAAAAATCACCACTCAAATTTCACAACTAATGTCATGGCTTGTTTTCAAATAGAGATTGATTATGAGTTTTTATGGTAGATTTATTAATGGGATCTCATAAAAAATATCTCTTTCCTCACTCTTAATCTATTTGGACAAGTTATTTCTCTTCACTTGATGATGATTTCACCTTATTCATGTTGAAATTCATCATAAATACTTGCTAGAGAAATACAAGGGGCAAGGTAGCAATATGTTCAAAAAATATTATGTGAGTGGCTTATGATGGAGAAATGGTCTCAAGTGGAATCACATCCATTCAAGCACTATGCACCACTATTCTTGTGAAAATATTGTTTGATCTCATATTTGGTGGAAAGATAGATTAGGAAATAGTGGACACAAATATAGACAAGCTAGGAAAAGTGTTGGATGTATACAAAGATAGACTATCCAAGAGTGAATGGTTGGTTGGATATTTCCTTAGCATCATAGATCATTTACATCTTTCATATACATATTACTAGATGAATGCAACTTCCAAGGGAGAGCTTGTTATCTATAACAAGAATTCCAATGCATGGTGGGAATGTATTTCCTCTTACCCTACCTAGAAATTCATATTAGAGGCAACTAAATATTAGTTGAGTGCATAATGTAGTTGCTAATGCATGGTGGGAATGTTTTTCCTCTCACCCTACCTAGGAAAAGGTATTATAGGAAAATAAATTTTAGTTGAGTATGAAGTAAAATTGTTAGAGTTATCATGTGTGTGGTTTAAATAGATAAGCTAATTAAAAAAAGTGCCTTGAAAAAATTATGTAATAGTTTTAAAACCTACATTCTGGAAGACACATGTCATGATCTTTGTTATCTCAATAGATAAATGCATTTCTTGATAGGGAATTTAGTCAACACCACAAGGTTGTGGTCTATTAGAAACAATGCTTCAAAATAAAATAAATTTAGTATAACACCACAAGATTGCAACTTTTTAGACAAAATACTTGAAATAAAGTGAAGTATTCAAAATAGTTGTATTCTTCACCTTATAAAGTGCATAATATTATCAAACATTATTATAACATATGAACAAGGTAAATGAACATATCAAAATCAAGAATGTCAAAATGTACATGTAAAGATAGAGAATAAAATAATAAAATAGTGCACAAATAAATATCCTATTCTACACCTAACTGATTCTCGATTAAAGCAAAGAGAATATAAACTAAAAAAAAGAGAAAAATAAAAATATCTTACCAAAAACCTCTTAGTGTCATGGATGTGCTTAAGATTTGTTAATGGAAAGATGAATGTAGTTGCTCAAGAATTGCAATGCTCATGAGATTGCTTTGCATCCAATTCTCACACTTGGAAATGGGTTGAGGAATGAGAGATTTATAGATTTGATGAGGATGAATGTTGGGATTGATTTAGAATGGATGGATAGGATTTGAATGAGAGGGATTTTGATTTTAAATTTGAGAGAGAGGAGAAGTTGAATGCAAATAGTTGGTGTATGGAGGGTTGGGCTTGATTGGATTAGTGGATGGTTGAGATTAAAAGTTGATTTGAATTTAGATAGTAGGTAGTTAGAAATATGGCTAATATTTTTTTTATTAATTTGATGGTTAGGAGTTAGGATTTGATAATTTTAATTTAAAAATAATTTTTAGTTGGTTGGTAGTTGAAAATTTATGGTTAGGATATTTGATGATTTGGATGGCTAAGATTAAATGTTGATTGCATTTGGGATTTTTAGAAATTTTAACTTGAGAAAATGGATGATGTGGATATTGGATATAATTTATGTTCTTTTTAAGTGAAGATGAAAAGGTAGACAGTATCTTAGTTAATTAAATGAACTAATTTATTTAATTAACTAATGTTAGTATGGTTTAATAAAGTAAATATAATTTATTTAATTAGTTGGCCGAAGAAACATAATTAATTAATTGTTTTATTTTATTAATTAGTGATATAGAGTGATTCCATGATAGTGTTTCCCATTTTTATCCAAAGTAGGACATTGAAATCAACATTTTAAACAATTTTTTTTACCTCTTGTCATCTATAGAAACTAAATCATTAAGAATTTTAAGATGATGTGAACTAGTGATTTTTGAGACTTTGTGTGTTGGTTTTAAATATATTTTTTAAAATAAAAATTATTTGTGATATTTTTATATGTTTCAATAACTTTTTTTCCTTCAAATGAAGGTACCTTTGAACAAAAATCCTTTTCATGACATAAATGAATATTAAAAAAATAAAAATTGGAAAGACCTTCAAACAAAGGTTTATCTTCATTTGAAGGTGATTATACAATTATCTTTGAATGGAGGTGTTTGATATTTTTTCTCTCCAACCATGCAAATTTATAATATTGTACTAGTGGGACAAACTATTGTGTGTCTACCCTATAATCTATTAAGTATGAGAAATCGTTAAGTATGGATTTTAGGTGTTAATAGATAATATTTTGAGAAACATACAAGGGATGTTTTGTAAGCATAAAAAAGTGCTAACTAGGTCTTTAGTTAGTGAATACACTAAAAAGGAAAATATATGCTAAGGCCATACTTTATTGTGATTTCAACACAAAATATAACAGGTAGATAAATTAAATGTCATTTAAATCCCTAGATAAATTAAGATTTGAGTATAACATGACTAAAGTAAAGTAATTATGTGTTAAAATAGAAGTGAGATGGATTAAGATTGAATATCTTGAAATCAATGTATTATGTAATCTTATAGACATGACATTGTAATAAGAGATTGATATATGAGATCTAAATTGGATATTATTTTAAAGATACAAACCAATTAAAATTAGAGAAACTAAGTGTCAAGGATGTGATCGTGATAATGATCTTATACATGGGTGTGATTCCATCCTTGGAAAAATTATATCCTTTAATAACATGTTCCCTTGATAATATCAAAGATAGAGAAAAAAATTGTGGTGCTAAGAAGCATCACGGTATTTTCTATGTAAGGTTTGAATTTTAGTGTTGATGAGGGAAAATAATGAAATAACTAAAAACCTAAAAAATATTTAATTAAAAAGGAAAATGTGTGAGATGGTGATGAGAAGTGATGATGGTTTAGACGAAATGTGTTAGTCATTTTTAGGTATCTACAATAAGGTAAGGAACATCTCAAATTAAGAAGAGAAAAAAATTTAAAAGCATTTAAAATAATGAATATATATTAAAGTAAAAGAAGATCTACAAAAATAATGATTTAAGTTATTTGGTGATTGAAACCATCCCGACCACATTCAACTACACTTTTTTTTAACCAATCAAACTTCAACCTTATGTATATAGGCTATGTAACTTGAATAAAATAGAGGATCAAAATCCTATATATCCATTATATAATAATAATAATAATATATAGACACACCTTAAATATATGTTATAGTGACCAAATATTTATTGAATTTCTAATCAAGATCATTTTTATGTTGAACTAGAGGTTAATAAAATAAAAGAAACCCATATTAATTACTATAAATTTATCTAAAAGGGTAATGAAATGACAATGTTGAGTGGGAATATAAATGATGTGTGGGAGTAGAGGAAGGAGTGACAATGGAAGAATTAAAATCATCTAATGAATGATGATGAAGATAAGAATATTGGGTTACAATTGGTTCTTGATCAGAGGAAGAGTGCAACACTTATGGTAGCTAGGGGAGTTATGGTTGGTCTTAATCATGGTTTACTCTCACCCTCTCAACTCCTTGTTATGGTTGTGGCAACTAAAAAAAAAGGGAAAATAGATTGTTGGGTCCTCAAGTACACAGGGTATCCAAAAACATGTGAAATACTTTCCATCATGGCTATGAAATTTTTTACATCCTAGAAAAATATTGAAAGAGAATTATAATCTCTCCCCAATCTACCTATCGATAGAAGTTTGGTTGTGGCTAATGGATTATAATCATTAACAATTGAGTTGGATGGTGTTTCAAACCTAGATCCCCTGATTTCTTCTCCACGTCCTATTAAAACCCCTACTTATTTTTTTCTTAGATGACACAATAATAGTTTTAGCTAGTGAGACTCTCAATTTCCATGTTTTGATCATTGTGTTAATGTAATATTGAATAATATTGCTATTTAATTTCTTGTTTTCAAGTTAATGTAATATTGAATAATAAATTGCTATTTAATTTCTTGTTTTCAAGTGCTTGGAGAAGCCTTCTCCTTTTGAAGAATTTTCTCCATAGACTTAAAATACCTAAAGTAATATGGCAACTCCTTTTGCAATGGTCTTAGAACATTTTTTTTTTCTTTTGTATATTTTCTCTACTAAACATTCTATTTAATGTAGTAGCACAACCCATGGTTCTTTGAAAATGATAAACTTTTCATGACCTTATGCTCCTATTTTTCCAACTCGATGGCTACTATCATTTCCAAAGTTCTAATTTGGTTGCACCTACACAACCTCCCTTTGGTTATGAGAGATTCTAGGCTAATTCAAAAGTTACTAGATTAGGTGTGCGAGTTCATAAAACAAAATTCAATGTAGGAGCATTTAAAGAGCAATGTTTGTGATGGTTTGCACTATGAGTAATATTTATAATTCAATAATTCATACTATTAGGATTCAATGCTTGCAATGCAATTGAACCTAGTTCACAAAATTTGGAGGGCTACATTTTAGGTGCTTTGTTGTAATATTATTAGGCATAAAATATGGGGGTGTTCATCCAAAAAGTAATAATTGGTCTTCAATTTTCCAACCTTAAGAACTAGGTGAGGAAATCAAGTATCCTTGACAATAATTTCATTTGGTGCAAGCACAAGAGACTTTTGAGAAAGTTAAATCACCAACCTCTTTATTAGAATGAAGCGCTCTCAAAGTTCTATCTAAGTTTCTAGTAGTTTAAAAAAATGACTTATGTGTGCCCTCCACCAACACTTAGTTTTTCTTGTAGAAGCTCTTGTTTATGCAAATTAGTTCTCAGAGGATGAGGAATATTTTCAACACTACGTGGAGTAGATATTGAGGATAAGGATGATTTTCTAGAGTCTTTTAGAATAACACTTGAGCTAGAAATGCTAGATTTTCATGATAAAAATAAATATTTTGACTTCTTTAACAAAAATACTCCCATCTCGTAGATATAGAGTAAAATAGTCAAATAAAATCATGAGGCTTCAAACAAGTGGAAAGGAAGGAAAACAAAAGCTACAAATTATGAATTGAAGCCCATGACACAATTGATGATGCAACATAATGGACATTAATGCTCTCTTCACTGGAAGAATGAAGGTATCTTCAAAATTCTCTTAGCTATCTAGGTAGCTTGCTTGCATTAATTTGAGGTAGCTTGCTTGCATTAATATTTTCATAAGTTTATTTATAAAACAAATATATAGAACCTTGTACTCAATAATAGGAGTGTTGCTTTCAACTCTCCTTTTGAGTGCATAATATTTAGCATTATGATATGCATTATTAATGTACTAGCTAAACTTTCCTTGTTCCTAAGGGCAACTCCTCTTAAGAGTAAAAATGTAAAATCAATCTTTTTCTTACAAACTTTTTTGACAATATACATATTTCTTACAACCCCATTAACCTGATTTGATTGTTAAAGAACAATAAAATAAATTTCTTATTTCTTGACAAGATTTTTGAGATTCCCAAAACCTTTTTTAACACCTATCTGAATTCCAAGAAGCTTTACAAAAGTTTCTACTAGAAATATTCTATTTCATTGTAATAGACTTTAAAATATCATATCTTTAATTTCTAGATTCCATTCCAACTTAAATTTCTAAATCTAATTATAAAGATTTCAAAGATGCCCATAAACTAAGAAAAACAATTATAGCATCAAATGACAAATCTACACATTTTTAAATTTTTTTTTTTTTAAATACTCATAAAAAGTTGTGGATACTAAGATTTTTCAACCAATTTAATATTTCACCAAATACTTTAAAAGTAATGCCCCATAGGATTCTTCCATTAAGCCATCAACTTCTCAAGCTCCACATTCCAAATTGTCCATAACTGCTTGTCTAGCCTTAGCAAGTCCCTATCATCAATAAATTTACATTAGGTAGACAATGTCATCAATATTAAATATTTATTTTATCACCAGACAATAATGTTTTGGGCAAGCACTAAACGACAAAAATAATTAAACCGTGGGTTAAATATTCCAACCAGTGGTCACATGTAATCGTCATATGAAATGACTACGATCACAGCGATTCACGTCAAGTGACGGGAAAATTGAACTGCATTTTTTATTGTTTTTTTTTGCAGTGAATTAACGTGCGTGGGGAACATTTAATCCAAAACGTGATCCAAATTCTGTTGTGGTTTTTACCCCGGTCGGCCGGGAGGGTAAGAAAAAGGACAAGAGTAAAAAAGTAACAGCGGTAAAAAAGGTAAAAGTGAAATGCCCATGCCCTGAAACGGTCGGTGGTTTTCACGAGAATGACAGTGGTGATTTCTGGTTTTATGGTTTGAAAACGGTGGTTTCTCGTGAGCCGACTTTGGGCCCCCGTGCACACCTGGGTATTCACGGGCGGGTAAAATGTACCGGTCATAGCCGGTAATAATTATATTTCTGTGATAAACCTTGAGATTGATGAGAATATCAGCCAGCCGCCTGTGTGTTGATAAAGTCAAGAGAGTTTTTAAGGAGGGTTTTGGAAGATTGGGGATGCCCCAAATTGCAAATTTTTTTTATGGGTCTGTGAAAAAAATGCCTCAGGACGTAGCAGATTATCTCTAGTTTCAGTACACGTTTTTACAGCCAGTTTTGAGTTTTGGTGTATATAAGTAAGGGGCCCAGAGAGTTGCGTAGAGGTTTTGTTAATTAGATGCCCATTTGTTGAAACATTTGTTTATGAGATAGCGTGTATCCTGATCCATTGTTTAAGCCCATATCATCTGGTTTTTTAGGGCCTAGATCTAGGTTTTTCTAATAAGGCCTGTTTACTGTTTTGCAAGCTTTTCTATTAGGATAGAGACCATATTGCCAATTCAAAGGATTGCCCATCCGAGTAGAAAAAGAAAAATCTTAGTATCTTGTAAGGTGATTAGATTTTGGAGATTACCCAGATTGTCCAGCTGGGTAGTTTGGGAAGAAGAAAGTGTTAAGTTTACATTTTTTAAATGGTGGTGATTTTGATTTTTCCAGTGTCAAGAAATTGAAGTTTAAGGGATTGCAGTGGTTTGGAGAGAAAAAAGTATAATTTTTTTTTGTCAGCTAGGATGGAATTTTGGGAACTGTTGTAGGGTGTGTCGGCCAGGGACTTTGATGCTCAAAGTTACACTTTTGCTCCTGAACTAGGATGGAATTTTCGTTATTGTTATAGGCTGTGTTTTGAGGGCCTTAGTGAGAATTTATGCTAAGAAATCACTTTTTTATTGCTGAGTTAGGATGGAATTTTGGGTACTGTGTTTTGAGAGCGTTGGTCTAAACTGGTACTAGAAAAAATTACCTTTTGTATTTTAGTTGCTGTTAGAATGGATTTTAGGATACTGTACTAGGCTGTATTTCGAGGTCCTTACTGAAAATTGAAGCAAAAGAATTACAGTTTTGTTTGTCAGGATGAAATTTTGGGTGCTGCTGCTGTAGGCTACATGTTTGGTAAAAATTGGTGCTAAACAAGAGGATTAGAATTTTAAGCTATGGGTTTGCAAGGTTGGGCTTTGTCTTATTGAATTAGAGTTGGAGTAGAGTTAAGCGAATTGATGGAATTGGGGGGCCAGGAGGAGGAGATCGGCATGCCAATCTCAGTAAACTATGGCCCCATACATGAATCTTCCAAGCTGAAGATATTAACAAGTACAGGAGGCAATGGCACTACTGATGAACAGCAGCAGCAAGGGACAGCAGGCAAGAAACCAGTGAGATATAGAGAATGCCAGAAGAATCATGCAGCAAGCATTGGAGGCCATGCCCTTGATGGGTGTGGGGAATTCATGCCCAGTGGAGAAGATGGGACTCTAGAGGCCTTAAAATGTGCAGCTTGCAACTGTCACAGGAACTTTCACAGAAGGGAAGTGGATGGGGAACAGCAACCACCTTGTTATTACTGTTATAGTGCTAGAAAGGATATTAACAGAAAGAGGCCTCCTGGAGCTCCTTTGCCATTGGCTCTTCCTCCTAGTCCTGGTGTTCTTTCTAGGCCTTCTCAGATGATCATGGCCTTTGGTGGTCCTGGAGTACCTAATGACAATGATCAGGAGCATCATCATGATATGGTAGGGGGCTCTCTCCATGCATATCAGGGAACCCCAATGCCAATGCCTCTTATGAAGAAGAGGTTCAGAACCAAGTTCACACAGGAGCAGAAGGATAAAATGTGCAGCTTTGCAGATAAGCTTGGTTGGAGGATCCAGAAGCACGACGAGGCTGCAGTCCAGCAATTCTGCATGGAATTAGGTATCAAGCGCCATGTACTCAAGGTGTGGATGCATAACAACAAGCACACACTAGGGAAAAAGTTGTGAGAAAAAAGACATATTTTTTCATGCTGAAACTCTGTCATGCTGCACACACTCTAGGATCACGATGATAATTTGCATGAATGAAGCATGTCAAATAACAGACTTGTTTCCATCTTCATGACATTGATCAGTATTCATTCCAATGTTTCTCGCTCTCATGATCTCTGAAATTCTAGTTTGAAAGCTCAGTCTGCATATCTGGTTCCCTAAGTTCAAAGACAGCCACTCGAATCAAATGAAATAGTTTTCAAGGATTACATCTAACTGCTGTATAGTAAGTCCAGTCGATGTAGAAGTTTGAAAATTTTCTGTTGCTGTAATGTACTGCTGGGTTTGGACTAGGGCTCCACTTTGATCACTTACCCATTGTAGGCTACTTTATTTCATCCATGGCTCCGCATGCTTATCTTCTACCATATATGCAGGCTCGGGAGACTCATACTGGAGTTGAAAGAAGAGTTATTACTATATTTTTCTATTTCTATTATGTATGAGGTTACTATTAAAATTTGCTGCCTTTGCAGCTTCAATTCAATCTGTAGTCCTATTTAAACCTACCTCCATTTTCTGTACTTGAATTTCACTTAATTTAATCATGCCATTTTAGCATTTATGGGACATTAGCATGGATTGCACATTTCAAAGCTCTTATCTGTTATTCTCTTTCTTGTATCTGCAGTTCTGTAAACTTATGAAAGCACCACCACAGGAAATTGTTTAATTTTATGAAAGTAGCCATTGCAGTAACTTTTTGGCATATCAAAATCATGTTCCTGGAAATCAGTACAGTACAAAACTTCTGCTTGTAGTTTCAATTTAACCTACGATAAATGATGTGACAATGGCCGTTGCTGTAGGTTTTCAGTGCATCAAAACATGTCTCAGGAAATCAGTTCGCTACAAAACTTCTAGGCATATGCATGTTGTGATGGCTGCAAAATTAGTTTAACACAGTTGGGTAAAAGTTAATCTAGTCTAAAATGTTGTGCATTTTGCATTTTAGTTCTAGCAGAACTTACAGAGCTGATCAGCATTGCTCTTTCGGTGGGATTATGTGTTGCCATTAGTTGGGTAAGCTTGGAACATGCTTTACAATTGGGAAGATCACAACTTCCATATGTCCATTAGAACCATGATCAACCTTGCTGATCAGCCAAATCTTAGTTCATATTCTTAACGTTTTGAAATGGGTTAACCTGGAATGTGCTCTACAACAGTAGAAGTTACAATCACAGACTTACCACATAACCACTGGAGTTATGGGCAACCTTGCTGACCAGTCTTATTAACTTTGGTCCATCCAAATGCAATTTTAAATGTGTTTTAATGGAGTGTTTTCATGCTGCACCTACAACTATAACTGTAACGCATTTATTATTGATTCTGTCAACTGATTTTGAATAGTATACAGTATAAAAGGATTGTTGTAACGGCCTTGGATTCATTTGTTGAAACTGATCAGATTCATTTGTCCCCCTCCATTATTTGCACTGCCAACATTCATACTTGATTTACACGTTTTCAGCTGACTTTGTTTCCTAGTATTCCTGATTCTTCGTTGTAAAGAGAAATCAAACTTTCTATATATATATATATAATTGATTCTTCTGTGTAAAGAGAAATCAAATCAGATATATATGATATCTGTGAATCTGAACGCCCGATTCATTGAGTGAATTAGAAGACACTCTTATTCTATTGTAAATGAATTTAATCCCTGTAGGTTGCTTAAGGCCTTGCTTTTTTAATAAAAAATGTTTTTTTTTAGTGTAGTATATTATTATAATATGAATTCTCTGCACCATAATCACTGCTTTTGTAATGTACTTAACCGATTATGATAGTCTGGCTTGCAGATCCTATAACTTCATTGCTTTCACCATAATCTGATACACGGAACTTTGTTCAGATCAATGAATCACCACTATCATTACTTCCAGAAAGAATTTCTTCATAATTTTCCTTTCATCATCACAATAAGTCAGATATAGCTTATCTATTTATACATTATTGCTATCACTATTGCAATTTCATCTCATTAGACCTACCTGTACTGATAAGATTCATAATAACATCGATTTCTTTTTCATCAAATCTGATCAGAATTTGTTTTCACTCGATTATCTTCATGAGTTTAACATCTATTTTCCTTCATGATCATCGAATCCGGTACAAATGCTTGATAAGGTTCATGCAAATGCAGTATTGGAATCAGACTGACTTGAAAAAAGCTGAAGTAAATCAATATATACGTTACCATTTTTATTAATCTTAGCAGTAAAAAATGTTCACGCTAGTTTTTGTAAGAAAGTAGAAAGTTGACGAGTATTACACTCTACCATAGACTTTTTTATATAAATTGCTTCTCACATTAGAAAGTATCATGATTTATTAGTGTATTGAGGTGTTTTCTAGTGGCCAGAAAGCAGTTCAAATCTCCCTGAATGCTGTAATCCCTAATATTATGCATTGGTCTATAGCATATCCATGGAACTACTAAAGCAGCTTATTATCAGTACTTATTATGCGAGGGCAATTCTCATGTTACGTGGTGGAAAGAATATGTCCTGTGGTCTATTCTGCACGATATATCATTCCCTCGAAAGGTTGGGGGGCTCTCTTTAGTAGCTTTCAGAATGGGAAGGATGGCATCTAGGCTTATTATGGGAAGAATCCGATTACAAGAGCAATTCTAATGGTACTTATCACTTTCCTCTTCTGAAACGTCTCCACTACAATAGATGGTATGGAATAAAAGTAGTCTTTATTACTATTCCCTTCTTACAAAGTAGATATGCAGTAAGTACTCCAACTATTTGTATCCATTCACTCTAGTACTCCTTTTCTCGTTGGACAAGTTTGTATGCCATTTTTTGAAAAGGAAAGAGGAGAGTAACAATAAAGTGTTCTGGATATTAGATCCAAATTAGAGCCTTTGAGTTGTACCCATCTAGATTTATAAGCTTTTTCTTCAACGAGGGATTTACAAGGTTGCCCAAATTTAGAGATATACTTTAAAGAGTTGAGCTCTCTTTCACCACAACTCTTGATATTCTTTGCACTTCCTTAGACATGTAATTAACGAAGTTGGCATCCATTAGTAGATTACCAAAAACTTCACATAAAGGATGTGAGTTTGAGTCTATGTTGATTTATATTTTTTAAGATTAATAGTCATTGTAATGGATTTTTTTAATTTTTTATTACATATTATTATAACATTTTGGTATTGAAAATGGATTTGTTTTTAAAGTTTATTTTGAAAGTGTATGTGAGATGAGAATGACAATTTTAATTGGTTTTTATTTAGGTTTTAGCTTCTTTGAGTTTTTGTTGAAGACGAGCTCATTATGATAGAGAGTTCCATGATGCCAAACATGGTGGCTTGAGGAAGATGATTGGTGGCTTCTATCTTTTGAAAAGACTAGTTATGATGTTATTGTGAAGACCAAAATGAATTCAAAATTGTGCATCTCACTCAATCTTCAAACCCTAGAGCTATAAATTTGTAGAGGAATCCAAAGATTTGCATTAGGCATTAGACTTAGCAAAAAGTATTATTATCATCTATTTTATTCTTAGTGTTGATGCCTTGGTAACTAGACAATTGGACCCCAAGATTCCTAATGTTGGTAGGCTTTCCACTCCTATCATGCCTATTGGATTAGTTTCGCATTCAACCAAAATATTCAATGTGGCTCAAGGGATGAATGCAATTTATAGTCAAGATGGATGTAAAGATATATGGATCATTGTGGCTCTAAAACTTTTGTATGGGGTGTGTGTTGTAGGGATTTTGACATAGTTGCTAGGCTTGACATGATACCTTGTTAGGGCATCAACTTGTAACAATGTCAAGACAATAATTGCTAACAAAGAAATAGAAATACTCCTATATAGGTTTGATTTGTAATTTTATCTCTTTTTGGCCTATTCTAGTAGATAGAATCTATCATAGTGCACAAGGATTCCTTATTCTATTATGCAAATATGTGGATGATCATGATTTTATCTTAGGTAAGGGTTCTTGGTTTTGAGAATTTTTAGCTTCCAAGAAATTGTAAGAGAGTTTTTCAATCATGTTGATCTAGGTTAGTTTTCCCTATTTTCCTCTTCAATTTTAGGTTGATCCTTATTTTCAAGGTGTAAGTAATGCATTGGGTACATTTATGGCGATCAACCTAGCTACTAATGGTCTAACCCATTCTATAATAGCCTGAATCCAAGTAGAATTGATAATTTGAAAGGGCTACTTAATGAATGAAGCTTGGCTCAAGGTTGAGGACATGGTGTGGAAATAATAGTTAGAATATGAAAGTGTACCTTTTCAATGTTGCAAGTGATTTCAAGTGGGTCACATTACTAAAATATGTTAAGTTGTCAAACCCTCTTCTTTTAAAGAACCCATTTGGTGGTAAGGACTATGTTTATCCCATATAATGATTAAACATATGGACCTTGAATCTTATGATAGTTTAGGTAAATTTTCTCCTTTTTCATCTCCTAGGAATGTTTAAGGTCGCACTCCCTCAAAAAAACCAACTATTCAACCTTAGAAGGGCTTGGTTTGTCCTTAATCTCCTCCTAAAGATGTGGTGGAGGGAAATACTTTGATGTAAGTTGAGGGCTTACTAGATACTAATGAAGGATAATAGATTACACATCAAGATTGTGTAGTTAATATTTTGAATTAATTTCATAGTAATAAATTTCCTATAGTTTCTCAAATGAGTGGATCTACAAAAATTCTCCATTCAAAATCTTATTAAAAATCCTCATTAATATGTATTCTAATTCTCTTGCTAGAGATTTTAAGTCAATAGCTTCATCCATCCCTATACCACAACCTTTTAAAGTAGGTAAATCTTCTTGGCCCTTGAAATTGAGTCATGTTAAGGAATGTGATATTGGTGAATCTATTCTAAATCAAATTAATCAGTTACATTGTTCTTCCTCAATTCTTTAAGAGAATAGGATGACACTATAAGTTGGATAGAAGTGTGTAATAGGAAAGTAGACCCCAAGAAAAAATCATAGGGGCATAAGGTTCTTATGTTGCATTGCAAAAGGGTTTGTAAGCCTTTTCTATGCATTTCCGCCACCCCCCCCCCCCCCCCCTCCCACCTATTATGCCACTATGTGGTTTGTGATGATAGGAGCTTTGCACTTTTATTGGTTGTAGTTTATTTTATGTTGTGGGCTAGGGATCCCTTATATTCCTCATATTCCATATAAAAGAAGTGTCATTATGCCACTAAACCCAAGATGTGTTAGTGTCAAAGATGAGTTATTATCCAAGAGAAATTGAGATTGTGGATGAAATACACACATGTTTGAACCATTACTAAGTTCTAAACGTGTTGCCATACATTTTAATACACCCTATATAATGGATCATAATGAGCCCTTCCATCTATTAATGATACATGTGATAATGCTATTTTGTGTGTCTTACCTTGTAAAACAACAAATTATCAAAGAATCATGGGTGCTATAAGTTTGAATCATAGTCTTAAGAAAATTCTTAGAACATATCAATATGCTTCTTACAAGTATTTATATAATAATGCCTAAGAGTAGTTACCAAAATGATTAATTTTGGATACTCATCTTTCTTCATTGGTAGGAGTAATGATTGGTTGAAACATATTGACACATAAGGCAAAGATGAACATTACTATTTTGTGTGGTGGGAAGAGACCATCTTGTATGTATGTATATGTTTGTGTGTGTGTGTACACACACACACACACACACACACACACACACACACACACACACATTCTTACTTTCTTCTCTCCTATGCCATTACATATTCCATATTTCCTTTTATCTCTTATGTGTTCTCATATTTTCATTTCTAATTACAAATACTTTCTTCAATTTTGATGATCTATATGTTTTGTTGATTATCAAGGTGAAGAAAGCTTGCAATATAAACTTAAATAGGTGAATGTAAATCTGAAATATGTAGATTAACCTTTAGCCTTAGTGTGAAGAAAGAATGAGAGAGAGAGATAGAAGAATTATAACACATGCAACAATAGATTTACGTGGAGAAACCCCGAAGGGAAAAAAATCCACCACCTAAAGAGAGGCAAGTATATTACTAATATTGTGAGATATTACATGCATCAATAGAATTCTCTTATCATCCCTGTAAAATCCTGCAACACCCTGTTACCTTGCAAACCTGCAAAACTGAATTGAATAACTCTAGCTCAAGGCCCCTATTTAAAGAGATTTGTGAGGATGAAAACCACCATGGTTTCACCAAACAATAGGCTCCAATACCTCCTCACAAAACTCACGCCTCCCTTCATGAAATGATCATGACACCCTAAGAATATCCTCTTACAGATGCTTTTACAGTTGTCATAAGGCATAACTTATGCATGAACACTTGGGGTCAAAGATAACATATAAAGTCATAGGAATATGTCATACTTGTCATAGGAATATGTCATACTGTCATAGCATCTTATGACAACTGTCATACATGTCATAGATGCTCTTACAACATCCTAACAACCTCATTCTAGAAGATTCCAAGTGAGATGCCTAGCTATTTTGTCCTTTTCCTAAATGACAAATAGTAACGGTAACACTGCATTTACATTGTCTCTTTCACCACCGTTGGTCAAACGGTTTCACCTCTTATGGGTAAATGTTGAAAACACTTTAGGAGAATAATTAATTAAAGGATTTACAAGGTTTATGGCACCTAAATCCTAACATTCTCCCACTTGACATCATACATTGTAAATTACACCCATAGAGATACAATTACATAGAATTAAGTACAGTGATCAAGGCCCATGGCCTTTCTACACCAAGAGAACTTATCCATGGTGACTGGCTTCATAAGAGAATCTGCAACATTATCCAAAGTGTTAACTTTTTCAATCAAGACCTATCCATTCTTAACCATTTCTCGCACAAAGTGATATTGAACATCAACATGCTTAGTACAATCATGATACATAAGAGTTTTAGCCTAACATATGGCACCCTAACTATCACATTCTATCCTCACTATCCTGCAATCAAAACCAATACCATTACCAAGTCTCTGTAACCAAAACTGCCTCCTTAGAGGCATGTGTAGCAGCCATATACTCTGCTTCAGTGGTGGACAAAACAACTGTAGGTTGTCTTTTACTCATCCAACTCACTGCACCTCCAAACGAAGTAAACACATAGCCACTAGTGGACCTTTGACTATCCAAGTCACCTGCCCAATTTGCATCAACAAAACCTTGTATGTCCAATGACTTATCCACATTGCCAGTACCATGATAAACCAAACAGTAATTACAAGTTCCTCACAAATATCTAAATACCCATTTAACAAAATTTCAATGTTCTTTACCAGGGTTAGAGGGTATGTGCAAGATCATCATGGAAAAAATAGGCCCTTAAGTGGCAAAAAATTCAAAAAAATCAGAGCTAGGCAACTTGACATAAAAAATTGAATAAGTTATCTATATTATTTCAAAAAACTATAAGAATAGAATCTGTAGGAAATTGAATGTAGTTTCTAAACTACTAGGTTTATATATTTATATATATATAGTGAAAATTTGAAATTTCAATGTAGTAGTACTTAAATTTTAGGAAAAAAAGAAGAAGTAGATTTATGTGACCACCCTAACCACAATAAAATGATAATATTTTTTTATAAGATTTTATATATAAGTAGAGGACTCATATCCCGATGTGATGCATATTTTTTTGTATTTTTTTTCCAAGTAAATAATTAATTATGATTTTTTATTACAACTTTTAAAAATATAAAAAGTTCTCATATGTCGACCACCTTAACTTTGAAACTTCATAAAATTTATTTTTTCTTTTTTTAATCCTATAGTATACGAAGCATAGAATGTGACGCATGTTTTAGATTCAAAAAATGTGATACCATTTGAAAGCTATAGATGTTTTTTAATCAACTTATCAATCAGGACTTTAGTCATAATTCAAACTGAAAATGAATAATAATTACTTATTAAATTCAAAATAAAGCATAATTTATATTGGTGGAATGTTGAGAATCGCCTTTAAAAACCCTTTTCGTTTCATCAATTTTGGGTTAAAAAATAGTTGTTAGCCACATACCCATCATATTGCCACTTTTTGGCCCATCATGATCTTGCACATACCCTAGACATAAACCTGCTTAGAACTCCCATTGGTTGGGCTATATCTGGTCTAGTACAAACCATTGCATACATTAAACTAATGACAACACTAGCATAAGGAACTTTAGACATTTCATCAATATCATCATCCAATTTAGGACACATGTCTAAACTTAACTTAGTACCAACAGGAAATGGAATATTTACTGGTTTATAGTCCTGCATATTAAACCTCTGCAAAATAATGTTAAGATACTTACTCTCACTTAACCAAAGCTTTATGTGAACCTGATCCCTAATGATTTCCATCCCAAGAATATATTTAGCAGCCCCTAAATCTTTCATATCAAATGTGCCAGAAAGCTGAGTTTTAAGTTCCCTAATCATTGCCTTATTGTTACCAATGAACAACATATCATCCACATATAAGACAATAATCAATATCTGATCATCAATAACTTTAAAATAAACACAGTGATCCTCTTCACTTCTAACAGAACCCATATTTAATGCAAAGGCATCAAACTTCTGGTACCACATCCTAGGTGACTGTTTCAAACCATATAGAGACTGTTTTAACCTGCAAACCAAGTGTTCTTTTCCTTTCACAACAAAATCGTTAGGTTGATGCATATAAATTTCTTCCTCGAGATTCCCATGCAAGAAAGAAGTTTTAACATCCATTTGTTCTATTTCTAAATCATATGCAACAACAATGGATAAAAGGAATCTAATAGAAGTTAACTTAGCATAAGGAGAGAATATTTCACCAAAATCAACTCCCTCTCTCTGGGAGTAGCCCTTGGCCACTAATCTGGCCTTGTACCATTCCAACTTACCGTTTGTACCAAACTTCTTTTTATATACCCACTTACAACTAATGGAATTTCTTCCTTTGGCCAAACTAAAAAGATCCCAAGTGTCACAATTTTTCAAAGACATCATCTCATCCTGCATGGCCTACATCCAAGACTCACATTCTTCTGAAGAGAGAGCCTCCATGAAAGATCTAGGTTCATCATCAATACATATCAAAGCAAATTTACAACGAAAATTAGGTGGGCTATACCTGTCAACTAGATTTCGTTGTCTTGTGGACCTTCTCAAAGGTGGAGTAAGAGATTCCTCCTCATGTTAATCCTCATTGTTTCCAACTTCTTCTGTTACAACAGATTCTTCATAACTCTCTTCTTCTTCTCCATCTTCTTGTCCATCTCTCTGTTCTTCCACATGTGCATCTTCTTGCTTAGTTTCAAAATGCAATGTTTTTGACTTTTCCTTTGGTTGCTCATCTTCAGAGTTAGCTCTAAATTCCCTAAAAAATAACATCTCTAGAAAATATCATCTTTCGTGTTAGTGGATTCCAAAGTTTATAACCTTTAATATTTTCACCATAACCTACAAAGATGCATTTCTGAGATTTGGGATCCAATTTAGACCACTTCTCTTTAGGCACATGAACAAAAGACTCACAACCAAAGACCCTTAAATGTGAAACTAAAGGCTTTTTACCCAACCACATTTCATAAGGTGTTTTATCAACAAGAGCTTTACAAGATCTGTTAATTAAATAACAAGCAGTACCAACAACTTCTGCCCAAAAACATTTATCTAACTTAGCACTACTTAACATGCTCCTAGCTCTTTCCATTAATGTGTGGTTCATTCTTTCTGCTACCCCATTTTGTTGGGGTGTGTAAGGTGTAGTATTTTTCCTAACAATTCTTGCATGTTTGCAAAACTCATCAAATTCCTTAGAACAATATTCACCCCCATTGTCAGATCTCAATACTTTTATCTTATAATTTGTTTTCTTTAACCAATTCCTCAAATTCCTTAAATTTGGTCAAAACATCATATTTTGTATGCATTAAATAAATCCAAGTATATCTTGAGTAATCATCAATGAAGGAAACATAATAACGAGATCTACTCAAAGAATCTGTGTCCACTGGACCACATACATCTGAATGAATTAGTTCTAACAATCCATTAGCTTTATTAGTTCCTTTAGGAAATGATGACCTGCTTTGTTTACCAAACAAACAATCCTCACAGAAATCATTTTTACCAACAAAATAGTCAAAAATACCGTTTACTAATTTCTTATCAAGTATGGTCCTAAGACCTTTTTCACCAATGTGTCCCAATCTATGGTGCCACAACATACATGCATTTTCAGCGCTAGTTACAAAAGAGGAGTTACAAAAAGTAGAGGCATATAACGTAAACAGATTCCCTGTCTGAGATCCTTTAGCAACCACCAAACTTCCCCTTACCATCCTACAACTAGACTTGTCAAATGTCATGTATTCATTCTAGAATCATTCAACTTGGAAACCGAAATTAAACTTTTTGTAAGTCCTGGAATATGTAAAACATCATCAAGGATTTTAACCCTCCCATCATTGAAACACAACTTTACTTTTCCTTTACTGACAATATTTTGTGAGCTATTGTCACCCATGAAGACCTCTCCTCCATCATATTCTTTGTATGTAGAAAACCACTCCTTATGAGGAGTCATATGGAAGGAAGCACCTGAATCAATAAGTCAAGCATCATTGCAAACTGTGTTAGCTAAAATAATCAAAGCATTAGAATCACCATTATCAGAGGACTTTTCTGTGGAGGAATCATTAATTTTCTTATTTCTACATTCCTTCTTCACATGTCCCTATTTACCACAGTTCCAACACTTCACTCTGCTCTTTCCAAGGGTCTTAGATCATCCTTTAGACTTATCCTTCTTATCCCCTTTAGGCCCTTTCTCCTTGGGACTACCTCACACATGTAAGGCATCTTGGGAGCCACTGTGCATGGTATTTCTCCTCATCTCCTTTGAAAGAAGTATGGGAATAACATTATCCATCTTAGGTTCTGCACCACCACTTGTTATAACCATAATTAAATTTTCCCAAGATTCCGACAAAGAGAAAATCAATAGAATACATTTATCCTCATCTTCTATTTTAACATCAATAGATGCAAGCTGACTTATAATGAAATTAAAAGCATTCAAATATTCAGAAATAGAATCACCATTCTTCATCTTTAATGAATATAATAATCTTTAAAGATACAACTTGTTAGACAAACTCTTAGTTTGATAGATTTCACCTATCTTCCTCGAAAGCTTGTATGCCGTGTATTCTAAAGAGACATTCAGGAGGAAAAAATTAGTGAGACACAACCAAATGGTCCCTCAAGCCTTCATGTCTAACTTCTTCCAATCTTCATCCGACAAGGATGAAGTAGATGGCTTCTTATCAACTGAAACTGGTAACCACTGATCTCTCTCCTCAAGGAAATCCTCCACTTTCAACTTCCACATCTCATAACCAGTGCCATTGAAATTCTCAATATCTTGACGAGAGGTGGAGGCCATGGTATGCAATCTTTCAAAAATATGCAAAACTCACAACACAAAAGCTCCCACTGTAGCAAAAACATTCAACACTTTAAAAAGGAAAGTGTCCCTTCCTTAACAGAACCGTTAGCTCTGATACCAAATGTTGATTATCAAGGTGAATAAAGCTTGCTATATGAACTTAAATAGGTGAATGCAAATCTGAAATATGTAGATTAACCTTTAGCCTTAGAAGAATTATAACACATGCAACAACAAATTTATGTGGAGAAACCCCGAAGGGAAAAAAACTCCACCACCGAAAGAGAGGAAAGTATATTACTAATATTGTGAAATATTACATGCAACAATAGACTTCTCTTATCATCCCTATAAAATCCTGCAACACCTTGTTACCTTGCAAACCTGCAAAACTGAATTGAATAACTCTAGCTCAAGGCCCCTATTTAAAGAGATTTGTGAGGATGAAAACCACCATGGTTTCACCAAACAATAGGCTCCAATACCTCCTCACAAAACTCACACCTCCCTTCATGAAATGATCATGACACCCTAAGAATATCCTCTTATAGATGCTCTTATAGCTGTCATAAGGCATAACTTATGCATGAGCACCTGGGGTCAAAGGTAGCATATTCTGTCATAGGAATCTGTCATACTTGTCATAGGAATATGTCATACTTTTATAGCATCTTATGACAACTGTCATACATGTCATAGATGCTCTTACAACATCCTAACAACCTCATTCTAGAAGATTCCAAGTGGGTTGCCTAGCTATTTTGTCCTTTTCCTAAATGACAAATAGTAATGGTAACACTACATTTACATTGTCTCTTTCACCACTGTTGGTCAAACGGTTTCACCTCTTATGGGTAAATGTTGAAAACAATTTAGGAGAATAATTAATTAAAGGATTTACAAGGTTTATGGAATCTAAATCCTAACATGTTTTTCACTTTTTTGCATGTAATTACCACTTTATAATATCCACTCGTTATTTTCAAATTGCCTTTATGTTTCTCATTTTCAAATTTATTTGTTCTCTATATGTTTTCTTATGATTATTTTACCTATGAAATTTTCTCTTCTTTATTTTACTTCCTTTATGATGATCTCTTATAATTATTGTGTTTCTTATGCTTGCTAAGCTTCCTATTCCTTCCTTTTACATGACAACTATTCTCTCTTATATTTCTTATATGTATGTACTTTCTATATGCACTTTTCCTTACTAAACTATCTTGATGAATGATATGATACCATTTAATAATACCTTATTCTTCCACTAATCTAATCTCATGCATCCTATGTTTCTTATGCTCACTTTAATTATTACATAATTTTCCTTTGTCTTATACTGTTTCTTGTTCTATATATATCTTGTAATGATTATCATATTCCACTTTCCATGCACTTATTTATTTCCTATTTTTTTCTATCCACTTTGTACTCATGTTATGATCAACATTTGCACATGCTTCCAATTCAATAGGAAAACTATAGATCATTTATTATTCATAATATTTTTCCTATGTTTCCATTTTCAATATATTATTCTATTTGTTTTCCTCTATATTCAATTCCTGTTTATAGCATATTACCTAAGCATTATCATCTTTACTATTATGCTCCAGTATGTAATATTTCCTTTTCTAAAACTAGTTATGCCTTTTCTTTGCTCCTTTTCCTTCTTCATGGGATTGGGGGAGGGGAGGGATTAGGAACCATGTATTCTCTTCCTTCTACAACTAGGTATGCCTTTTCTTTTCTCCTTTTTGAAAGGAATCCAAGTATGCAAGAAAAAATTCCAACACTAATCTATTAGAGGAGAGAGCATGCAAATTTCTAATGTTTCAAACCCTTATTAAGTTATAATAAATAAGATGTACATGACAAGTAAATATTAATGACACATGGACAATAAAAAACACATAACACCTGATATACGTGGGAAAACCCTTACGAGAAAAAACCCACACTCCAAACACACAACTCAATCCGTATTATTCAACAACAAGGGTTACAATATAGTGTCAAAGAAATTCTCTTCAGGAGTCTCACACTACAACACAAATCTAAAGCAATTCTGATATCATAATGACATCTTAGCAATTCTTCAATCTGTCATCCAAAAAATACACTAAGGCATCAAGTATTTATAATGCTTCAACATGAAGAGAAGGTTCCAAAAATTTCCAAAACCAAATATCATGCCTAAGATGTGAACATGAGTCCATTATGACATGTTATAGTCAAGACCCATAAATTATGGTATCTTCTAAATCCAACACATATCTCCACAAAGTTAGCTTCCACTCAACATGCAAGGCACCTATACACATGAAATTGCCACATGCAAACTTGGGAACCCCCATAAATGTAGCCTGATTGTCTTAGTGTGCCATAAAAATTGTCATTCAAGACTCTTACAAATATCATATGCTATCATAGCAAGTTGTCATAGTTTTTCATAATCATGACATAGAAACTTATGACAATTGCCACTATTTAGCCACAAAAATAGGACCTCTAAATTGGTACACCTACCTCCACTAAAATAGATTACAAATTGTACATGTCACCTTCTATGTAGGATGCCACTTCACTAGTAGGTCCCACAAAGTGATAACTAATTTGGTAGGCAATAAACATAGGAACTAATTAAATAACCACCTAAATAATAAATTTGAATGCTAAGACTCAAAGGTTGAGAAACCTTAATCCTAACATTCTCCCACTTGTTGAATGGTGTATGTTGAACCAAAGGTTGCTTGCACAATCTCCTAGAAGACCTTTTCACTGTCTCCTTCCTGGAACCTAATTTCAATAGGTTCTTGTTGAGCTTGGATGACTATCCTAGTTTTGCTCCAACTCTTCTCAAAGAGTTTTCCACTTGTGCTTTACCTTTGGAAGACCAACACCTCCTTTGAAACTGGTTTCTCTCTCTTAGACTTAGAAGAATCTAATTGCCAACTTCATCATCTTGCTTGAGCTGCTTGCAGGGGTGTTAGAGACACAGTTTCCTTGCATTTCACATTCAATTGAATGCATCTTGGAGGGTCTTCAGTTCTCTCTCTACCCGATCTCAAGAATTTGCTTTGGTGAGGCCTAATTCCTAGTAGCCCTTACCAGTCACTTTTCTGCCTTTCTTGCTTAAACTTGTCAAACAACCTAGTAGCTAAACTTCATTTCTAGACACCCTTTTGGAGCCTTTAAATGTTTCATAGGGTTTCAGATCCCTGTCTCCTCCGTACAATAGATTCCTACAATCAAGGGTGAAAAGGGCTATTAGGCCTAATTCTTAGGGTTTCTCTGGTTTCTTCTTTCTTTCTCACACAAATGGATTGGTCAAGCCTCAATCCTTCTAGCATCCTTGTATTTGGTCATGTCCCACCTGGAACTATACTTTTTCTGTACAGTACTTTCTTCCCCTGCCTAAGTTCTTAACTTTTCTTTATCAAACTCCTAACCGAACTGTCCTAGCTTGCCTAGGGTTTGATATTAAAAATACTTGCTCCATTCCCTACACTCCCTACTGCTAAATATATACAAGTGATTGGCTCCCCTGTCATTTCAATCCAATCTCAGGGTGATCCCGTGGTTGGATTTTATGGGGGGGCCATTTAAAGACTAACTACTCAAACAAAGATTACAAACCCTCTACAACCTAACTTATGAATTCAAAACAACAACTCTACTCTAAGCAACCTGATTACCAAATGAAAGATGCTCAAAACTATTCTATGAACTCAAATACAGTGCTAATTTAGTATATACAGTGCCTTTGATAGCTCTGTTTCTCAAGATACATGGGTAAACACAGGAAAATGCATAATTTCTTTATTCACACCAAAATCAAAACTTGTTTACAATGCCTTCTAACTGCTGTCTACGAGCCACCACACCTACTTAGAGGCCTTTGCCATGTTTCAAGGGAAGTTGATCGATCCCATGCTCCTGATTTTTAGGGAATCCAATGATAACTAAGTTGCATGCAACCTAACAATGTTGTCATGCAACTTTGCAACAACATTTTGCAACTTATCATTATGTCATGATCCTAAATCTTAGGACCTCTAACTCCTTGTTTTCAAACCATCCAATCCCTCAACAGCCTCTTGGCATCTTCTAACAACAAGGATGTGGTTATAACACATTTAATACCCTACATTCCAACATAAGTTGTCTAAAGCTAATTAAAGCAACATTTAACATCAAAGACTAACTAAGATGACTTTAGTCCTAGTGACTAACTCATCACACACAAACAAGACCTTCTAAGGTCCAAAGCAAACACACTAATACCCTGACTTGGCTAAGATCAGGTACAAGCCAAAATTGATGACAAACAAAATGGAGGTTAGCCTAGGTGCTCCTGCACCATCCTCCCCAAAATAAAAGATTTCAATCCACCCTTGGATTGAGCAAGTTGAGATCAATTCCCAACTTCTTGAACTCTGATTCCTTGATCCACACTGCATCAACATCAGGTTGACCATGTCTTTTAATCAGATGTTCTTTGTACTCCTTGGTTCTAGTTCTCTTATAGACCCTAGTATCCAAGATACTGTCAGCTTGTTTGACTGTAACCGAAGGCAATTTAAGTTCTTCCACATCTTGGATGACTTCATGGAGGGTCTAATCCATGTTTGGTGGTGGTACTTTATAATGCACCAGATCTGCAACATTGAAAACAGGGGACAGTCCACTATCATCTGGTAACTGCACCTTGAAAGCATTGTTTCCATATTTCTCCAAGATAGGACAGGTACCTATCCTCTTCATTTGCAACTTATGAGAAACTCCTTTCTACAGTCTAGACTTGTTTAAATGCACCATTACTAAGTCTCCAACATGGAACTGCACTTCTCTTCTATGTTCATCCACCTTAGTCTTATGCTTCATTGTATTTTCTGCCAATGTCTTTCTGACTGTATCATGAATCTCCTGCATTGCATAGGAAAAATCATCAGCACATCCACTTCCTTTGACTCCATCCTTCAACTCTCTCAGCTCATAGAGTCCTCTAGGATGTAGTCCATAAACAATTTCAAAGGGACTCTTCCCTGTTGATCTATTGACAGTATCATTATAGGCATATTCAGCTTGCCCAATCATCTGATCCCATTGTTGACCATACTCCTTGGTCAAGCATCTTAAGAGATTTCCAAGTGTCCTATTTACAACTTTGGTTTGACCATCAGTTTGGGGATGGTATGCAGATCCAAAGGATAAATTAGTGCCCAATCTTTGCCAAAGAGTCTTCCAAAAATGACTCATGAACTTAGTGTCTCGGTCTGATACAATGCTGATTGGTAACCCATGAATCCTTACTATCTCTTTGAACAAAAGAGAGGCTATTTGACTGGCATCATTGGTTGTTTTACATGGCACAAAGTGAGCCATTTTGCTAAATCTGTCTACAACCACATAAACACTGTCCATGCCTTGCCTTGTCTTGGGTAACCCAACTACAAAGTCCATACTCAAGCATTCCCATGGCCTAGTAGGGATAGGCAGTGGTTGGTATAGGCCTGCATTTGAAGAAGTACCCTTGGCCTTTTGACACACCACACAACTCTCCACATACCTCCTAACATCTAGGTTCATTCTTGGCCAATAGTAAAATCTTTGGACAAGTTCTTGAGTCTTGGTGATCCCAAAATGACCACTCAATGCACCATTATACTTTTCTTGTATCAAGTTCTCTCTAATAGAACCTCTAGGAACACAGTTGATTCCCATTAAACAAAAGATCACTTTGTAAAGTATATTCAACATATTTACTATGAAAGTGATTCTTGTATTCAGCACATACCTTATAGATGTCTGCAAAATCTTCATCATCTGCATATAGATCCTTGAAGTGATCTATTCCCATGCTCTTCAACTGAATCTCTTGAATGGTGAGGACTCTTCTACTCAAGGCATCTGCCACTTTGTTGAGAGCTCCTTTCTTGTGCTTGATATTGAAGGTGTAAGCTTGCAAGTACTCCACCCATTTCATGTGTCTGTGACTCAACTTCTCTTGTGAATTCAGGAAACTGAGTGCTTGGTTGTCTGAATAAACTATGAATTCCTTGGGAAGTAAGTAGTGCCTCCACTTCCTTAGAGCTTGGACCAATGCATACATCTCAAGGTCATAAGAAGAATACTTCTTCTTGGCTTCACTTAACTTCTCTGAATGAAAAGCCACCAGTCTACCCTCTTGATTGAGAACAGCTCCAATAGCTACATTGATTGCATCACACTCAATGGTGAATAGCTTCTCAAAGCTTGGTAACACCAAAACAGGTTGGGTAGCTATCTTTTCCTTCAGCAACTCAAAACTTTTGTTAGCTTGCTCATTCCATACAAACTTGGTCTTCATTCCTCCTTTTATGGTATCCAACATAGGAGCACAAATAGCACTAAACTATCTTATAAACTTCCTATAGTATTGAGCAAGACCATGGAAGCTTCTTACCTCTGTTGCTGTCTTTGGAGTAGGCCAATTGAGGATGGCTTCCACTTTGTTGCTGTCCATCTTCAAGTTGCCTTGTGATAGCACAAATCTAAGGTACACCAGCTCTGTTTTGATGAACTCACACTTTTCCAAATTGATCATCAATTTCTCCTCCTTCAGCCTCTTGAAAATCAACTCTATCTGTTGGAGGTGCTCTTCTCTTGTTTTGCTATAGATTAGTATATCATCAAGATACACTACTACAAATTTTCCAATGTAGTCTTTGAGGATTTCATTCATGAGTCTCATGAATGTAGAGGGGGCATTAGACAATCCAAATGGCATTACTAGCCACTCATAGAGACCCTCATTGGTTTTGAAGGCTGTTTTCCACTCATCTCCCTCATGTATCCTAATTTGATGATAACCACTCTTTAAATCTATCTTGGTATAGTACCTAGCTTCACCTAGACAATCCATGAGATCTTCAATCCTAGGGATAGGGAACCAATACCTGATGGTTATCTTGTTTATTGCCCTGGAATCAGTACAAAGCCTCCATTCTCCTCCCTTTTTAGGTGCTAAGATAGTGGATACTGCACATGGACTAATGCTTTTCCTAATGAGACCTTGGTTTAGAAGTTCTTGAATCTGCCTAGCTATTTCCTCATTTTGTTGAGGTGTCATCTTGTAAGCTACTTTGTTTGGTAGAGTAGCTCCTGGTATCAAGTCTATCCTATGACTTATGGCTCTCTTAGGGGGTAATGTTGCTGGTTGACCACTACTTACAATGCCCTCATAGGTCTGCAACAATTTTTGTATCTCCCTAGGTAGCTCTAGCTTTTTAGCTGCTTTCTCTTTGCTCACCTCTCTTGGCTTGATCATCACTGCATAACCATCTCCTTCTCCTTCTTCCAAGGCTTCTAGGAACTCTTTTTCACTAACCATGAGCAGCTTAGGACCTGCTGTCTGCACCTCTGTATCTTCTAGCAAAGACTAAATTTTGAAGGTTACCTTATCTTTCTTGAAGGTATAGGAGTTCTTTGCTCCATCATGCACAGGTTGGCGGTCAAATTGCCATGGTCTATCTAGGAGCAAGTGACATGCATCCATAGGTAACACATCACACAAAACTTTGTCCTTGTACCTACCAATTGAGAATTCCACCCATGCTTGTTCATTCACCAAGACATGCTAACCTTTATTGAGCCATGTGACCTTGTAAGGATTATTGTGAGGTATCCTTGTCAACTTCAGCTTGCTGACTACCTCCTCTGACACATTATTGTCAGTAGAACCTGAGTCAATGATGACTCTACACACTTTCCCCATCATCTTGCACTTTATCCTAAATAGGGACCTCCTTTGGCTTGGTTCTTCTTTCACCGACTCCTTAATCAAAGTTCTCTTGATCATGAGGTTCTCACCTTCCTCTGAATTCAATGGTACTTCAGGATGTTTATCTGCTGCAGCTATCTCATCATGAACCAGGTTAGTTCTCTTATCACCTCCATGAGAAGTACTACCTTTCTCTGGACATCTATAGGTCGGGTGTCCCAATTGATTGCAGTGGTAACATTTCATATTGGTGAAGTAGTTACCTGTTCCTTGTCCACCACTTCTTCCTCTAGAGCTGAAACCTCTTCCTCTACCACCTCTACTAGAGCTTCCTTCTTGTTGTTCAGAGTATCTGATTTCTGCTTGGGCCCTTGGTTCTGAACTTCTTCCACCATAACCTCCTCTTTGTCCTCTGCTGTCTTTCCCTTTACCTCTACTTTTGGGGTTTTGCTCTTGCTTCTTTTTGCCTTTCTCCTCTATCTTTAAGGACATTTGATAGCATTGGTGGATGGTTTTGAAGTTCACTAGGCTCATGTCTTCTTGGATAGACCACTTAAGCCCATTCAAATACCTTGGTAGCATGATGCTTTCATCTTCAACCACCTTTGATCTGAGGCACAATTTTTGAAACTCCTCGGTGTATGTTTGGACATCCATATCTTTTTTCCTAAGATTTTGTCTTCTCCTATGCAACTAAACTTCATAATCATCAGGTAGGTAGGTCTTCCTTATCTTAGTTACCATTCCTCTCCATGTAACTATGGGACCCTTGCCTTCTTTCTCTCTTTCAGTTTGTACAAATTTCCACCATGTGAGAGCTTCTCCTCTAAACCTTGACTTGGCCACCTTTACCTTTTGGGCCTCTGTTATACCATCACATTCAAAGTGATTTTCAATAATTTCAATCCAGTCTACAACTAAATCAAGGTCCATTTGTCCACTGAATAGTGGCACTCCTTCCAAAGCTTTGCCACTTAAGGCCTATAGTGCCTTCAAGAAGGGTTCCTCAGCAAGAACAGGGTCAGGCTTTGGAGCTTCCTCCTCCATGTCCTCTTCTTTTTCCTTTGCTTCCTGCTCTTCCTTCTGTTCTATCTTATCCTTCACTTTATCTGCTGTTTCATGGACTTCATCCAAGAGCTTCTCCATTCGAGATAACCTTTCTCTTGGCAACCGGTTATCCTCCTCTTGCTCTTCTACCTTTTTAGCTAACTCAACATTAGTTACCATGGTTCTTTCCTCTGGTGTGTTCTCTCCTACTGACTCAGTGGGCTGCAACATCAATCACAAGCCTTGATCAAACGTTGCTCTGATACCAATATGGTGTATGTTGAACCAAAGGTTGCTTGCACAATCTCCTAGAAGACCTTTTCACTGTTTCCTTCCTGGAACCTGATTTCAATGGGTTCTTGTTGAGCTTGGATGACTATCCTAGTCCTGCTCCAACTCTTCTCAAAGAGTTTTCCACTTGTGCTTTACCTTTGGAAGACCAACACCTCCTTTGAAACTGGTTACTCTCTCTTGGACTTAGAAGAATCTAAGTGCCAACTTCATCATCTTGCTTGAGCTGCTTGTAGGGGTGTTAGAGACACTGTTTCCTTGCATTTCACATTCAATTGAATGCATCTTGGAGGATCTTCAGTCCTCTCTCTACCCGATCTCAAGAATTTGCTTTGGTGAGGCCTAATTCCTAGTAGCCCTTACCAGTCACTTTTCTGCCTTTCTTGCTTAAAATTGTCAAACAACCTAGCAACTAAACTTCATTTCTACACACCCTTTTGGAGCCTTTAAATGTTTCATAGGGTTTCAGACCCCTGTCTCCTCTGGACAATAGATTCCTACAATCAAGGGTGAAAAGGGCTATTAGGCCTAATTCCTAGGGTTTCTCTGGTTTCTTCTTTCTTTCTCACACAAATGGATTGGTCAAGCCTCAATCCTTCTAGCATCCTTGTATTTGGTCATGTCCCACCTAGAACTATACTTTTTCCGTACAATACTTTCTTCCCCTGCCTAAGTTCTTAACTTTTCTTTATCAAACTCCTAACCGAACTGTCCTAGCTCGCCTAGGGTTCGATCTTAAAAATACTTGCTCCATTCCCTACACTCCCTACTGCTAAATATATACAAGTGATTGGCTCCCCTGTCATTTCAATCCAATCTTAGGGTGATCCTGTGGTTGGATTTTATGGGGGAGCCATTTAAAGACTAACTACTCAAAACAAAGATTACAAACCCTCTACAACCTAACTTATGAATTCAAAACAACAAATCTACTCTAAGCAACCTGATTACCAAATGAAAGATGCTCAAAAATATTCTATGAACTCAAATACAGTGCTAATTTAGTATATACAGTGCCTTTGATAGCTCTGTTTCTCAAGATACACGGGTAAACACTAGAAAATGCAGAATTTCTTTATTCACACCAAAACCAAAACTTGTTTACAATGCCTTCTAAATACTGTCTACGAGCCACCACACCTACTTAGAGGCCTTTGCCATGTTTCAAGGGAAGTTGATCGATCCCATGCTCCTTATTTTTAGGGAATCCAATGATAACTAAGTTGCATGCAACCTAACAATGTTGTCATGCAACTTTGCAACAACATTTTGCAACTTATCATTATGTCATGATCCTAAATCTTAGGACCTCTAACTCCTTGTTTTCAAACCATCCACTCCCTCAACTGCCTCTTGGCATCTTCTAACAACAAGGATGTGGTTATAACACATTTAATACCCTACATTCCAACATAAGCTGTCTAAAGCTAATTAAAGCAACATTTAACATCAAAGACTAACTAAGATGACTTTAGTCCTAGTGACTAACTCATCACACACAAACAAACTCATCACACACAAACAAGACCTTCTAAGGTCCAAAGCAAACACACTAATACCTTGACTTGGCTAAGATCAGGTACAAGCCAAAATTGATGACAAACAAAATGGAGGTTAGCCTAGGTGCTCCTGCACCATTGAAGACCTTTCAAGAGTCATTTTCAATTTCAATTTCTCAAGGTCATGAGGCACATGGAAAAAAATACCATCTAAACTTCTCTATTATGCTCACTGGCTTTGTCAATGGATTTACAACATTCATCAGGGTGTCAAAATTCTCCAATTTAATCTTCCCATCTTCCACCATATTGTGAACAAAATGAAACTGCACATCAATAAGCCTTGTTCTGGCATGGAAAGTAGGATTCTTTGCCAAGAAAATGACACTCTAACTGTCACAATAGATAGTGATTTTTCCTGTATCAAGCCCAACATCTAAATGCAATTGCTTAAGACAAATGGATTCCTTACAAGCATGAGTAGTTGTCATGTACTCTACTTCATCGTGGATAGAAAAAATACAGTCTACCACTTACTCATCCAAATAATGGCACCACCAAACATCATGAATACATATCCACTTGTGGATCTTTTGTTGTCGAGATTTCCTACCCGATCAAAATCCACAAACCCACAAATACAAACTGAATGTTGAGTCTAGTAGGATAACCATGAAAACATAGGGAATACTCATAAGTACTCTGCAAGCATCTAAACACTCTCTTAACTACTTCCCACTGCACCTGTTTAGGATTAGCCATAAAATGACTTAGGACTCTCATTGCTTGGGAAATTTTTGTTCTCATACATACCATAGCATACATCAAACTACCTAAAAAGATAGCATAGGGTACTTTGGTCATGTCCTCCATCTTAGAAGGAGACTTTGGACAATCCTCCACAAAAAGCTTTTTCCTCTGCATTACATGAAGAACTAATTGTCTGCAAGTTGTCATGTTGAATCTCTCCAACACCAAATTCACATACTCACTTTGGGTTAACCAAATATTTTTGTTATCTCCATCTCTTATGATCTTCATTTCTAGGATATATTGAGTTGCACCTAAATCCTTCATTTCAAATTGTGATGAAAATTGAGACTTCATCTAGATCTAAAATCAAACTTTTATCAAGTTCCCAAATGCAACATATCATCAACATACAATGCAATGATGAGAATATGATCATTAACAGTTTTGTAGTAAACACAATGATTATATTTGGATCTCAGAAATCCCAAAATCAACACGAATGTGTCAAATTTCATCAAATCCTAGGAGATTGGTTAAGACCATACAAATAATTTTTTAACTTGCAAACTAGGTGTTCTTTACCTTTAACCACATATTGTTCAGGCTGTGATATATAGATTTCTTCCTCCAAGTCACCATGAAGAAAGTTGTTTTCACATCCATCTATTCCACTTCTAAATCATACATTGTTGCTAGTGATAATAGGAAACAAATAGATGTCAACTTTGCAGCAGGAGAGAAAATATCACCACAATCTTGCCCTCCGCTTATGAGTAACCCTTTGTGACCAACCTTTTTTATGCTTCTCAATTCTGCCATCAAGACCACATTTTTTCTTGAACACCCATTTGCAACCAACATTTTTACATCCTTCAGGAAAAGCTACTAGATCCCATGTGTTATTTTTCTTCAATGCAACTTTCTCCTCATCCATGGATTTCATCCACGAATCTGCATCAATCATACCCATTGCCTCTTTTGCATAGTCCTTGGCTTATCAACATTAGTAATCAAAGAAAAAATACAATTAGAATTTAATAGTGAATAACCAAACCTTTCAAGTTGTTTCCTATACAAGTGGACCTCCTCAGTGACTAAGGTTGAGGTTCTTCATCTTCTTAACTTTTCGAGCTACTAGAGATATCCTCACAATCAGATCCATTTTGGGCTTCTAGTTCAACATTATTAGGGTCAAGAGGAAGTTGAACCACATATTCATTTTTTTATTCTATAGGTCGCAGAATACTAAAAGAAGGTTTCATATATCTCTAAAGATAACACTTCAACTATAGAAAATATTATCAACCACTGGATCTGAAATCTTATACTTTTTCTAGCCAATACCATAACTAATGAAGATACATGTTTAATAGCCTTGTTTTCCAACTTTGAAATTTTCTCCTTTGGAACATGAGCATATTCCTTGCAACCAAACAAAAAAAGATGGCTTAGTGAGGGCTTCTTTCCCAACCACACCTCCATAGGTGTCTTCTCAACAAGAGCTAATGTAGGAGATCTATTATCCAGATAGCATGCATCAACAACAACTTCAACCTAGAAATTTTTTTCAAGGCCAACTCCACTTAGAATACTCCTAGTCCTCTCCATCAATGTCATATTCATCCTCTTTGCAACTCCATTTTACTAAGGGGTATATGGATTTGTTTTATGCATTTCAATCCCATTTTCTTTACAAAACTTATCAAAATCTACAGAAGAAAAATCAACACCGTTATTAGTCCTCAAACACTTGATATTCCCACCAGTTTAATTTGTTACCAAGGCCTTTAATTCCTTAAATTGATTGAAGACTTCATAATTACTTCTAAGAAAATAAATAAATTTCCTTCTACTATGTTCATCTATATGAAACAAAATACACAAATTTGGATAAGAAGGAATATTTATTGGACCAAGCACATCAAAATGCACATAGTCTGAAACCCCAATGTGATAAAACTAAACATGGTTTTTCTTTCCATAGACACAATGTTCACAGTTTAATCACCAAAGATTACAATCATCAAGCCCCTCAATAAGGCATTTATTTTTCAAGGTTATTAAACCCTTTTCACCAACGTGACCAAGTCTTTGGGGCCAAAGCATTGTCTTCTAAGCAAACAACTTCATCTCCAAAGCATGAGCACCCTTAGGTACCCAGAAAGAATGACCATCAAAATTGGATGCAACTTTATTCTTTGTTGCTAGTTGCAATGGTGATAATAGTGACTTAAAAGTTATTTTCTTTATTTCCACATAAGAACTATCACATTGAACCATGCATGCATCCAACTAAAATAGTGTGCCTATCACACTTAGCAAGCACAATAACACCTCTAATCATCTTGAATCCTCCATTTGAGAAGACAACCTGCACACCGACATCATTCAACTTATATAAAAAAAAATTTGTTCCAAACCAAGGATATGTAAGACACCATTGATCCCCTTCACTCTACCATTTGTGAACCTTACCTTGACTCTTCCATGACCTACTATCTTCAGGTGAGATTCATCACCTAGGTACACCTTCCCATGATCATAAATTTTATACTTAGAGAACCAATATCGATGTAAAGTCATGTGGAAAGAAGCACTTGAGTTTATCAACCACACATATTGCAATGCATGCATTGCCAAGGAAACAACAAAGGAATTTGCATCATCCTGAGAAGATTTGTTAGAGTAAAAATTGGACAATTCCTTCTTTTTCTTCTTTTTTCCTCCTTACACTATTTGCGAAAATGACCAGATTGGCCACAGTTCCAACATTTTTCTTTGGTCTTACCAGAAGACTTAGATCTCCCATGGGATTTGGATTCTGAATTTTCTTGTTTCATGTTCTTCTTTTTTCCTTTTTCTTTCTTTCTTCCTTGAATAGCTAGAGCCTCCTTATTCATTTCAAAAAAAATTCTATATAGATCTCTTCAAATAGTAATAACACAACCATTTCATCCATCCTAAAGGTGGTAGTGGTACTTCCAATGGTCATGACAAGTTGGTTCCATAAATTCGGTAGTGCGCATAGAAAATTCATGCAATGGTCCTCCATTTTCACACCAATAGAGCTCAAGTGAGCAACAAGCAATTTGAATGCATTGAGGTGATCTATGAAAAATAACCCTTCCTCCATCCACAAATAATACATCTTTTGTAGGAACAACTTATTTACCAAGGATTTAGCTTGATAAATTTGAGAAAGTTTCTTCCATAAAAGTGCACCAGTCTTCTCTTCATGAACATTTAGGAGTATTGAATCAACCAAACAAATTATTATCAAACCCTTAGCCTTCTGATTCATTAGATCCTATTTATCTTGATTCATTCCTGATGACATAGTTCTAGAAATAGCTAACCACAAATCATAGTCTACTAGAATGTCTTCCATCTTGAGCTTTCACAACTCAAAGTTACCTCCATTAAATTTCTTTATTTCAATTCTACCATATGTTCTCACCATCTTCTTCATGCAACAAGGTTAACAAAGAATTTCTTCAATAGAATCCCACTCAAACAAGATTAGTAAAAAAAAACCTTTACCCATAATAAGAAATAGAGGTGATCAGGCTATGACACCAATTGAAAGAAATCCAGGTATGTGGAAATGCTTCCAACACTAATATACTAGAGAAGAGAATGTACAAAAATTTCTATTTCAAACCCTTATTTAGTTACAATAAAGAAGATGCACATAACAGGTAAAGATTAACAACACAGGTACAAGAAAAACACATACATGGGAAAACCCTTACGGAAAAAAACCCACACTCCAAACACACAACTCAATTTATATTATTCATCAACAAGGGTTATAATACAGTGTTAGAGAAATTTTCTTTAGAAGTATCACTCTACAACATGAATCTAAAGAAATTTTGGTAGCATAACGAAATCTCGACAATTCTTCAACTTGTCATCCAGAAAATAACTAAGGCATCAAGTATTTATAATACTTCAACATGAAGAGAAGGTGCCAAAACTTGCCAAAACCAAATCCCATGCTCAAGGTGTGAACATGAGTCCATTATGACATGTTTTCATAGTCAAAACCCATAAATTATTACATCTTCTAAATCTAGCACATGTCTCCACAAAGTGAATTTTCTCTCAACATGCAAGACACCTATACACATGGAACTACTACATGAAAACTTGGGTATACCCATAAATGTAGCCTGACTGACATAGTGTGACATATAAAATTTCATACGTGACCCTTATAGCTATCATATTCTATCATAACAAGTTGTCATACTTTTTCATAATCGTGGCATAGAAACTTATGACAATTTCCACCATTTTAGCCACAAAAATAGGACCTCTAAAGTGGGGTACCTACCTCCACTAAAATAGATTACAAATTGTACATGCCACCTTCCATGTAGAATGCCACCTCACTAGTAGGTCTCACGAAGTGACAACTAACTTGGTAGGTAGTAAACATAGGAATTAATTAAATAATCACCTACATAATAAATTTGAATGCTAAAACTCAAAGGTTGAGACACCTTAATCCTAAAAAATTCCTTCTTCATGGGAGTAGGGGGTAGGAGGGATTGGGAATCTTATATTACTCTTACTAATAGGAGAATCACCTCAACATATGTGCTTCCTTTTATTTTATTATATGCATTTCCTTTTCTTACTTATTATTATCTTGACATAAATATTCTTTGCATATCTTATGACTACCTTCTTTTGGCATTTCCCTTAGGGTAAAATCTATGAATCCATGCAAGGGGGGAAACATCTCCTCTCTTTCTCTCTCTTAAAACTATTTATCTTATTTATATTAATTTGATATTTATTCCTTTCTTTCCTCATTTTTACTCTTTAAATTAATTAAATCCTCTAACATACAATCAGTTTAAGGGAGGGAATATACACTCTCTTATTATACAATCTTGATTATACTTACCATATTTCCAAGATTTTATTGACCTTGTACTAGTTTTATGGTTCTCCTACTTACTAGTTTCATGGTCCTTGTACCATTTTTGTCATCCTAATACCCTTGTGAAGATATGCAACCATACTTTCTTTATCAACTATATGTATTGAAAGAATCCCAAGGTGGCTCCTACTTTTCCATTTCCATATCTAGATGGCTCCTTTATAGTCATTTCACATTACTTTCTTGACCATCTCATAGAATTATTTTCCTAGTCCTACTTTAGATAATTATTCATGGATAACCTATTCCTTTCTTATGCTTATTTCAATAGAAACTATATAGTTCAACTATATGTGATTTTTTTCTTTTATGTTTCATTTTGACAAACGATAATTGATTTTCATTCTATTCAAGTGAATCACAATGTTGTATCATATTGTAAAGGAAAATATGAAAGAGGAAAAAGAGCATGACTATTATGGATCCTTTATATTTTAGCAAATATTTATGTAATGTATTTATTTTATTATGGTTTATTATTATAGTTATACAAACTCACTAAAGTAGGGGAAATATAGATTCAAAAAATTCATTCTTCACACTTTGCACTCTAAATGACACACCAATTCTAGTGTATACTCCATTATAAATGTTTTTGGCTTATTTATCTCATTTATATACTAGAAACACATCATCAAAGGATGGATTGTAAGTACAAGTCACTAGTAAGACACCTTTCTTGTAGAGGTCACTAGTGTGATCATATGGTCATAAGTGTGACCTTTAAGATTGTGAGCATGAATTATAGGTTAGTATTTTCTAATGCAATTTATATATTTTAGAGATAGTTCATAAGAATCTTCCAACCTATCTAGTAACCTTCTATGGTATTGTACAACCAATCTACCTTCATTAAAATTTCATCAAGGATGTATTTTTAACTCTAATCATCTTTTAAAAGCAATCATAGTTACATTCCCATCTCTTTGTGTTATTTTATTTTTCATATAAATCTAAATTACTTTCTATTCTAAAATTACTATTCTAAATTATAGGATAACACATTAAAAACTTGGAAGAAAAATAATTTTAAAAAGTTCTCCCTTTCAATAGGATCTTAGGACAAATCACCATACTAAATTTGTAATCATTTGAGAATTTCTAATGCATTAAATATAAAGTTATATGCATTCAACAAAGACCAAGTTTTCACAATGGGCTGTACTTTCATTTTTGGGATGACCATGGGGAAGATGAAATTCTACATATGAGATTTGACCTTTAAGTGCAATGATTTATATAACAAAGATCAAAAATTATATTGAGAAAGGATTTCATAATTTTGAATAAATCCTATTATTGGCCAATCAAATTATTAACATTATCGTTTAGCTCTACTAGACCAACTTCTATCATAGATATACAAACCTCCTAGTACCAATCAAAATTTTTGAACTATATAACTATACAAAGTGGTATATAGGAATGGGTGATCATATAAATTGATAATTTTATTTACAAATCTTGTAAAAAATATGGGTACCAATGTAAAAGGGTTTCCCAAAGATATGAATATCTAGTGGTAAATTTAAAAATTTAGGGGTAATATCAAGAATCATGTGATCACATGTGCTATGAATATTTTCACAAAGTGGCATCCCCATGATCATATTGGATAAATATTATGCCTATTTATAGAGTTCCATAATTTCATATTGAGTTTTTAATATTTGTTGGGCCATTCAATGGAGTATGGATTACAATATTACATAGAAATCAAGTCAAGTGGCTTACTTTAGATTACATGACCATCTTATCATGCCTTCCATTTGTCAATTATTAGGAAAAATTGTGTCTCAATCTTGTAATTATAATAAGTTAATATATTGAGTGTCGGGGGTTGCAAAGGTGGTACCCCCTTGCGAGGTTTGGGGGCCACACACCTCGATGGCAGTTCGGAGGAAGCATCCTCAAAAGCCACATTTTATGTATTTTATTATTGTAAATCTAGATCATTAATCATTAGGTCTTTGATCTGATGAAAGATATTTTGTTAGCTTGTCTTGCCTTAGAAGGAAACCCTATTTATGAGGGCATTGTATTACAAATATGCATTGTGACATGTATTTTGAGAGTCTAATAGTTGTTGTGTTGCTTTCAGATCTCAGGTTGGTGATACTCTCGTGAGAATATTTCTCTACAAGTATATTGTAATCTTCATGATTTATGAATAATATATTTGGTGGCTTTTGGAGTGTGGGATTTTTCTTTCGAAAGGGTTTTCCCCCACATAAATCATTGTGTTGTGCTATACATGATATTTATGTTTCTTTATGTTTAATTAATGTAATTGTTGTAAAGATTTGAATTTTTTTTACATTACCTCCTCTCAAGGTTAGTGTAGGAAGTTGTTTTGCTACCTTAACTTCCTTACATCAATGAGTATTTTAATTAGTTAATATTTAACCTAAGACTTGGTATAAAATAAGCACTCTTAAACTATTCTATTATGACCACCAATAAATTAGATATTTTTTTAATAACATTAAAGTAGGTCATACCACATCTATTACAACTTCATGAACTTTGGAATTGAATTATGAAAACCCACACAATCTATGTGAGTATATTGAATTAAGATGCTTACTCTAGTCATGGGAATCGATTTTTTGAAAATTGTATCACTTCCCATCTTGCATTTTATTATGAATTAGGAGGTATATTTTTTACGTAGATGGTTCTTGTTTACCTTAAGTAAATTTTTTAAGTTTTGTCCATTATTTATATATAGGTTACTTTTGTGTGTGCCAATATGGTGTTACTAAACTTAATTTTCTTTCTTGCAATATTTGATCATGGGTTTCCTTTTCAACTTGAACTTCCAAACTAATCTTCAAATCATATTAATATGCTTAATCCAAGAAAAATAATTGAAGCAATTTTATCTCCACCTAAATGTAAATTTATTAGACATTGATGTATTGATGACCTTATTATCTATTTTTTTTCAAACATGTAACTATATAATAAAACTCATCAATGCATAATTAAACTTTTTTCTCTATTTTATTTCATAAAGAAAAATTTATTAGATGTATTCGTTGATATAGTTAATTGTAAATTATTCCTTGAATTGGGAATGTTTGTATGATCATAGTTGTCTTGCACTAGCAGTTAATTAATTCTTGCAACATAAGAAAAATCCAAATGTATTTAATATTGTGTAGCTATTTATGTCCTTGTAGATGAATTAGTTGATAATGAAACATATTTTTGAGTGTTATAATTAATCGTTGGTGAGTTGTTTTTATTTTTCTCATAGTTGGACTGCTTCATATCACAATGGAATCAATTTAATAGAGGTTTTAAATTAGAAAAATATGTGTGATCTTATCCTATTTGTGTATAGGAGCTAATAACCATAAAAATCTATCAATGTCACTCCTAGGTCTATAATGAGTAATAAAATTGTGTGTATATGTGTGTATAACAAGGGAGTGAAAACCCAATGGTACCAAGTACACAACAAAGTATTTTGTAACAACGAAAGGAATAAAATAAGAATTTAGAACACTAACTATAGTTAAACATTAAGAAGAAATTCACCTCAACTTTTTTGGAGAATTCAAGAGTGACCTAGTTAGCTAGATTACTATAATGACCTTCAAACAAGTGATAAAAATATTGTTGTAGTTCACATATAGAGTTACAATTCCAAAAGAGTGTTGCAATATTCTAGAAAATTTCCTTGAGATTCAAGAACTTAAAATATTGAATGAGAGAGTGAGAGATTGAGAGTGATAGATTTAAAAAATACCCTAGGAGGGAAAATGGGTGAGTATAAGGTATAAAGAGCTATTTGAATTTGTTGGAGATTATTTACCATAAACTTGAACATAAAGTGGGTGAAATTATTAGGAATGACCATTGTACAATAGTTTTTCATGAGAGGTTATCATGTTCTATGGAAAATTTCATATTGTGCTAGTGTTTGAATAGTTACAACTCTTAAAAAGGAAAAACACTAAGAAATGACAAGGGTTAATGTATCTAAAATATAATTTTACATAAGAGATACCATGGAATAGCATGGCCTTCGTACCATGGGTAGAAAAAGGCTAAGGTAGAGAAAAAATGAGCATTAAAAAACATGATTCTAAATATAAACACCAAAGTGGGTCCAACAACATTACAAATCCTCTAATTGCATGTTACAAATTCATGGTTGTTTGGATTTGCATGGAGTTTCATGTTGTAAATTCATGATAATTTAGATTTTTATTGACATGAATGTTACAAATCATGAATTTTTGAGTTTTCATGTCAATGCATGTTGTAGATTTATGATTGTCTAATGTTTTATTGGTTATCATATTTGTCACTACAAATTTTATTTAAAATGACCCTAGAATTCCCAACCAACAACAACAAATGAACCAAAAATTGGAGAAGTTGTTATTATTTAACAAATTTCCTCTATATTTTAGAGGTACAAATCCCCCTTATGATAGAGTTTTAAATTTTCAAGGTATGCTTTTAACTAAAATGTAGGAAAGGAAAATATTGAATACCAAAATAATAAAACCTAAACTCTCAAAGTAAAACTACAACTTCAAGGATTTCTGACATACAAATAGAATAATTCTAAAGATTCATTCTTTCTATGCATAAAATTAAACATAAAACTAAGATAATTCTTGAAATTAATTTCAAGTTCACATACCAACATAAATCATTCCAATTTAAACCTATATTACAGAAGTTTCAAGAATAAAATGAGATACAAATGAAAAATGGCATTTAAAATAACTATCACATTAAGATCTAGGGATAAATGATAGCATAAGACATTTATCACAAGCACACAAAATTAGAACAAAATCCTTTATTTGAATGTCCAAAAATGAAGAGAATAAAAACTCTTCAACTTCCATACCCAATGGTATCTAGTCTTTCAACCACCTTTCAACTAAATTAAGGAAAGATAAAAGAAAAGATTGATTTTTAAAAATTAACAACATATATAGTCTTTATTATTTTAATTTAACAAATAAACAAAAAGGTTATGATTTCCTTAATATTCCAAAAAGCATAAACACTTTTAAAAGATTTAAAATTTTCTAAAAAAGACTTAGTACTGAGCTCTAGGGGCACAATGTCACTTATATCCCCTTTGTCCCATTGATGGAGATGAACATAGCATTGGAGATCATTGTGCTTGAGTAGAAAAATTGACTTTATAAATGAAAAATTCTTTAATAGATGGAGATCATTGTTCCTTGGTATGATGAAATTATTCCTGCAAAGTCTCCATAGAACCTTATTATTCCTAATATTTTCTTTCTTCAAAATATTGAAATGTGTGTAGTATAATGAATAAGAGTAGTATCAATTTTGTTGATTTTTCTCATTGACTTTGCATTAAACATCTATTTTTTAAAGAATTGTGAACATAGTAATAGTAAAAACTAAATATGCTAGATACAAATGATATTAAAGCCTATTTAATCCACTAAGCCATGATCCCAATGAGATATTCAAAATCATCAAAACTAGGAAGTCATTAAACTAACATGATATAAACACTAAAAATTAACAAAACCCTATTCTAAGACCTAAAATCTTATCCCATTGGGGGAGTGGTGTTGCATTGATGTGGAATGGTGACCCTTTCCCAATCCCTTGGATAATATGAGCTTGTTTCAATCAATTTTATTGAAGAAAACTGATGAAACCAATGAGAGATGAATGAAACATGGTATAAAATTAGTTTAAATGATAAAGATGAGTTATAAATGCTAAAATTCTTTGATGATAATGGATGCAAGCTATGATAAATGGAAACAAAATTCAAAGATGGAAGCCATGGATGAAAAATATGCTAAAATGAGTGTAAACTAAGTTAACACAGATGCAATTAATGTATGCTTAAACTAAAATAGATGGAGATTAATCTAAAATGCTTAACAATATGCTAAATATGGATGCAAGTGAGTATGAATTCCAACAACATAACTTTGTTATCAAAAGATGGATCCATTTCTCTCCAAATAGTGAAGTATTTATAGGAGAGCAAATGAAGAATCAATGGTTGAGATTGATTTGATCAATCAATGGTTAATAATGAATGAAGGATGAAACATGGATCAAGGATTCTAATCAATGGATGAGAATCAATGATCACATGGATCAAGGAAAGATCAAGGGATAAGAATGATTCAAATAAACACACTTTGTAACAACTTTAAAAGTTTGTAACAAAGTTTGTTTGAAAGAAATCATTCCCTTTTTGGAGCCAAATAGGAGAATATTCCTTTGGAATATTCCCTATGCAAGTGGATGGGATGGAAAATTAGAAAATTTAGTAATTAAAGCTAAATTTGAACGAGCAAGATGAGCAATGTGAGGTTATTCATTAAACTATTGATTTATTCAATGAAAAGGGACGAGTGACATTTAATTAAATGATTTAGATTTAATAATTAAATGAGAAGAGGTAAAGGGAGGGAGGGAGGGGTTTAAATTAAACAATTTTCATTATTTAATCAAGCTAGATGAAATGTTAGTGTGAGAGGGTAGGAATTAACCTAATTAGATTAATTAGATCAATAGATGAAAATGAGGCATTTGATTGAATAACTAGGCTTATTTAATCAAACAGGTGAAAAGAGGATGGATTTTAGGATGAAACGATGTTAGTATACTAGATTCAAGTGTGTAATACAATCAGGACATTTTTAAGTGTCTACATTTTTCCCCTCTTTGAAGCAAGGTATATGTTACATTGGTTCAAAAACTGATGTTTTTTGGATTAATGCTACTGCTTAGATCAAAAATTTAAAAAATTCTTGATTTTTGGGTGCCCCACTATTTCCCCAACAGAAAGAATTAAGCTGGTACCTTGCCCTCTCAAGAGATTAGGAAAAAAATTTGAGTTTTGGGTTGATCTCTGAAAAAGGTAAAGCATTGATTCAAGTGTCAAAAAAGGCTCTGGGATGTGAAAATAAGCTCAAAAATGCAAAAAACGGTGCAAAATAAGCTTCATGGCACAAGAATTGGTAAAACAGGATAAAACCCTAGCTTTCCTCTCAAATTAGGGTAAAAACCCCTAATTTTTAGGCATAAATATGCAATAAAGGGTTACTTCCAGTTCATTTGTGCATTCACACTTTAGAGAATTTTTGCATTTTGAGCTCTGACCCTTGGATGAAATGGCTCACTGCGTGCTCCCATGACACATCACTGATCGAGTTTGAGAGTACCAGTGGCCTCTAGGTGTAGGACCACTGGTACGCAAATCAAAACTTTCCTTATACTTGTCATTTTTTGTGCATTTATTAGGCTTTGAAATTAGGTCAAGTTTGGCATTGCTATATTGCAACGCTTTTTGGAATTTTAGTGACGCTTTTGTTTCCTATAGCGATGCCATTGTAAATGGTGATGCTTCTCAAGATTTGGGATTAGGGTTTCAAATGAATTATAGTGGCGCATGTGCATTTAGGAATGCTAGCTTGGATTTGGGTAGGGAGACGCCAGACAATATAGCCATGCCATTGTATTGGGTGACAATTCCTTGGATTTGGAAAGGGGAGTCACTATTTGGCAAAAGAAATATAGCAATGCTATTGTAAACAACAACACCATTTCCATTTGGGGTACAAAAGCTTCGAAACGTGATCGTTTTTAGCCAAATTTTGACATTGTGTGCTTCATGGATGCAGGAGATTTTCCAACCATTGATGTCATGCAAGCACTGGCTCAGATTGTTGGTAGTGTTGGATGATTTAGATGAGATTCGATAGGAGCATCTCAGGGAGATCAGGCTTTGGTTTATCACATACATGCTCATAGTGAGGATGCATTTAGTGATGATGATATTTCTATGTGAACGATGGCACGACAAGACCTCATCCTTTCACCTCCCAACTGGCGAGGTGACAATCACTTTGGAGGATGTATGGTGGATATTATGACTTCCTATTCATGGGGACCACGTGATCTATGATATTGACTCAGTATACGATGCATTTCATGAGGTACTTCACCAAGAGGATGTTGTCTTGGTGAACTCCCAGATTGATTTAGAGATGCACTACAGACGCTCTCTTATCTTCATATTGATAGTGGGTGCACTAATTTTCAAGATTGTGACCCCAGACCGGTGGGGCAAGGGATTCAGTCCTAGTTGGGGACTGGCCTGGCATAGGATGATCTACAAGTGGACACTCTTCATGTGGGGCCTAGTGATGCTAGCCTCACTGTACCATGACATGCACCAATTTGTTTATTGCCAAGGAAGAGGCATTGGAGAAAGCATGAAACTACTACATATCTTAGCCTGGGAGCATATCGGTGTTCTCAGACTAACAGTGCACATGGTCGGTGTGGACCTAGATGATCCTGTGGTCTTCAGATACAAGGGCTAGATTACACTGCAACATACAGGCTAGCTAGGGATCTTGTATTGGCATTGTGTCATTGATGATATGACAATATTCATATGGAAATCGTGGCTTCAGATGTTGGCTTGGTATGATGGCCATCTACAACTCTTTTATGCTTGACAAACTCAGTATATGCAAGGTCATGAGCATACCATTATTGAGTGATACTTTCTAGACAAAGTGGCACAATAGTTTGATGAGGTTCAGGATAGGTTGGATGATGTATACACAACTATTTTTGCAAGGATAGCCAATGAGACTACATGGAGGCCATAGGTTGAGCCTTGGGTGGCCATTGACGAGTTTAGACAGCTTGTGGCCAAGCCTTGGGTTTATGACCAGGGTCAAGAAAATGCTCGAAATACTTCAACATACAATTCTTGGTTTGTGCCTCCCCCATGTCTTACAGATCTAGCAAGTTTACCTCTGTAACGAAGACTGAGAGGGAGAGGGATTAGCCGAGGTGATGGATAGGTACAAAAGGACCAGGGTCAGTAGGACCAACCTATTGGATAGGGGCGGGGCCAGGGCCAGCAAGATGGACAAGAGTAGGTCGTGAGACAGGTCCCCAAAGAACCACCTCCGCCACTTCAACAACAACAATAGGGACAAGATCCCAGGAATGCTCAAATATTGCACTTACAATAGAGAGAGACCATTTATGGTGGTAGTTGCAGGCCATGATAGCTGTGAGAGATCATGAGGTATAGTTATGATAATAGTTGGACCTATAGTTGGCCCAGGATACTAGGAGGCGTTAGCAGCTAGAGGTCGTCACAATGATGGCACAGGGATAGGTGGTGGCCATGTGAATGTATAGAGAATCCATCTCAGAGGTGGTATACTATTGGATAGTGTACCATAGAGATGTCCTATAGGAGATTCACTAGCCAGATTCCTCCTAGAGGAGTGGAGTTGTACCTAGGGCTTCAAATGGGCATCCCTCAGTTAGACAACCAGGTGAGTCGAGCCACAAACATCCATCAACTGGTCATTAGGACCAATTATAGCACGATGACCATCAGAGCAGGGGATAGATCCCACCTTGATTTTGTAGACACATTTTGATACATAGCCTTATTTTATACATGTATGCATTCATTGGCTCATTTTTTATAGCCTCTTGTATATGTATTTTGAATGATAGTTACACACATTAACTTTGATATTTGTATCATGACATTCATTTTTGAGATATATATGAGATGGTTCGATGCATATTTATGATATGATGTGATGTATTTATTTCATGTGTTATGATTACGTATGGATGCAATGGACACAAATGTTTATGTTATGGATGCACTTCTTTATTTATTATTATGTGTTATGATTATGTATGGATGCAATGGACACAAATGTTTATGTATGGATGCAATGGACGCAAATTTTTATGTTATGGATGCACTTCTTTTTCAATATCTTTCTATGATATGCTATTAGATGGATACACTTTTTTTTTCATGTTTCCCATGTGATGATTTCATTCTTTATGATATGCAGATGATATGATATGCTTATGCAATATGTATCTATGCTAACGGTTTGTGGCTGCAAGATGGATGCATTTATGATTTTTTTTTACTATCATGATACCATGTTAGCATGGAAAGAAGATAGAAGAATAAAACAAATGAATTGACCATTGATTTTGAGATTGATTCAGAATTCCAATAAGTCCATGATCCATCAAGACTTTATTAGATTATAGTGATGAGATGGATTATTTTACTCATATTCAGGATTGGGACTCTCTTTCATTCCTTATTTTTGATATAACACATAGACACAATGCATCAAGATATTGATAACTAGGATGTCATTGTATCTAGTGCAATGGACTTTAACTCTGCAAACAGATAGGATAGTACTTGTTCACATCTTGAAATATAGAAACCTCGTTGGAATATAGTTTATAAGTTTAGAATATCTTAGACCAAAGCATACACAATAATCAACAATCTAGTCCAAATAAACTCCCTACACACAACTAAGCAAGTATATGCCAAGATTATTTTACAAGAATACCATAGAAGCACAACAAATGAAAGATAATGATTGATTCCCCATTCCTTTCTCTCTGAACACTTGATGGATTGTTAGTTTATTCTGATGGACTCTTAAAGGACTAACCTAGGGTGTCTCGAGGGCTTATCAAAGATGAGCCTTGCTTATGTTCGAGCTCAGAGACAACGCAGTTCAACATGGTTCAATTTTTGGATTTTGATTTTTGATGTTTTGATCTGTTTTTGGATTTTGATGTGTTTTGGATGTTTTGGATTTTGACTTTACAACTTTTTGAACGTTTTTGTATTTTAGCTATACAGGATTTTGATATTTTTGGATTTTCTAATTCTACAAGTTTTTTGGATTTTTTATGAGATTTTATGAATGTTTTTGGGATTTTTGATGATATTTCAAATAACCTTAAGATATACAAGAACCCAACTTGTTGCATAAAAATTTTCCCCTAGTGTGATGTAATAGACTACCTTGATATAGGTAGGACAAACTAACTTTAGGAATATGTTGAGTAGTACTAAAGGGGAATATGATACTTTACAATATGAAGCTATGATATAGACGCAGATGGGTGATGGAATAAATAAGATGAGTGATGTGATGTGATGGATGGATGCAAAGCATGATAAGATAAAGAGCTGAAGATAGATGGAGGTGCTTATTTATGCAAGGCGCCTGTTTTCTAAGTTTTCACAAAGGTAATTTCCCAAAGTGCCACCAAAGTGGTTTTCACTAGAGGATGATTTTTTTCTTTACTATTTTCAATCCTTTTTCTTATTTTTTTGGATTTTTGATCATTTTTTTATTTTTTGTATTTTGGATTTACACCCTTCAAGCCTAGGCATAATTTTTTTAAAGATGTAGACTGTTGATTGGCTCCTGCAAGGGTTCACCTTCAGGTGTTGATAGTTGGTATGCTCCCGATCCATAGCTTGTTGTGACAAAAAATGGGCCTAACCAATTACACTCAAACTTTCCCTTACTATCTTGATTTGGAACATTCTTTTGATTCTTCTTTAGGACAAGATCCCCTACCTAGAAAGATCAACTCTTGATCTTCTTGTTATAGCTCCATTTTAGTCAATTTTGGTAAGCTTGCAAATGATTTAAGGCATCAACATGATGCTCATCTAGGAATTCTAACTCATTCAACCGAGATACTCTATATTCTTCATCAGTGATCAAATTTTGTAGTGACACTCACAATGAGGGAAGCTCAACCTCAATAGGTAAGTGGCTTTTGATCCATAGACCAAGGAGAAAGGGGTTGCACTTGTAGGTGTGTGGATACTAGTTCTATAAGCCCATAGGGAAATATTTAACTATAGATGCCAGTCACGACCAACTTCATTGACCATTTTCTTTATTATTTTCAGAATGGTCTTGTTTGTAGCCTCAACTTTACCATTTCCCTAGGGGTAATAGTGTGTAGAGAACCAATGTTGGATGTTAAATTGTTGGCATAGCTCTCCTACATCCTGATTCTTGAAGGGTTTTCCGTTATCTGAGATAATGGCTTGTAGAACACCATAGTAGCAAATAAGGTAATTCATGATAAACTTGGAGATTTTTTTCCCCATTATGTAAGTCATAGGAATGGATTCGACCCACTTGGTAAAGTATTTAGTGGTCATGATGATGAATTTGTGGCCATTAGACGAGGTTGGAGTAATATTTCCTATGAAGTCAAGCCCCCACTATGAGAAAGGCCAAGGTGTGACCATTGGTTGTAACTCTTGAGCTGGAGCATGGATAAGATCTCCATGTGGTTGAAATTGGACACACTTCTACACATATTGATGTGATTCTCTTTCCATGGTTGGTCAGCAATACCTCGTCCTCAACAGTTTCTTGGATAAGGTTATTCCACTAGAATGGGAACCACAAATTCCTTCATGTACTTTTGTTAAGGTGGTCAAGACTTCCTCTTGGTTGAGACATCACAGTTTTGTCCCCTTGATGCTTCTATGGTATAAGGTATCACCTAAGATGATGAATCAAAATGCCTTTTTAACAAAGGTATTCTTAAGGTTAGAGGTGATATTAGATGGGAGGGTACCTTTGCTAAGATAGGTGAATATATCATGATACCACAAGGAACCAAAACCAATGATCACACACATGAATTCATATTCAAGAATTTTGAAAGTTGGTATGAGAAGTTGTTCTACCAAGAATTCACATTGAAGGACGTTGTGTGGCATGTCTAACAAAGATCCAATTGTCTCCATGGAATTTGTTGCTCAATTGTTCACACAAGGTATTTGCTCAAAAGTTATATCAATGAAGAATTCCTTCAAACTTTCTACCATCTTCTTATAAGAAGTGAGTTTATCATCCTCGGTTTGGTAGTCATCATTGACTTGGTTAACAATTAGTTGTGAGTCCCCATAGACTTTTAACTCTTGTATCTGCCATTGGACTACTATCCTTAACTCCGTTATTAGAGCTTCATACTCAACAATATTGTTGGTACATGGAAATGACAGCTGATATGACTTTGGAGTATAGTCACCTTGAGGGGTGATAAAGAGAATACCCACCCTTGATCCATGTTGTGTATATGATCCATCGAAATATATTTTCCATTGATCTACTATGTTAAGAAGGAAGATTGATTCATCAGGAAACTCAAATACCAAAGGATTCTTTGCATAAATGGGTGCTTCAGCTAGTTGTTCTACAATAACTTGTCTTTTTATAGCCTTGCACTCCACATACTCTATGTCAAATTTAGTCAAGATCATTACCCATTTGGCCATTTTCCCAGTGAGATTTGCTTTAGATAAGAGATATCTCAATGGGTCGATCTTGGAAATAAGCTTGATTTAGTGTGAAAGCATGTAATGTCTAAACTTTTTTGAAGCAAATACCACTACTAAGCATGCCTTCTCAATGGATGAGTAATTCATTTCATACCCTACCAAGGTCCTTCTAATATAATAGATGGCTCTTTCCTTTCTTGTTTCATCATGTTGGGATAGAAGAGCACCTAGTGTTGTTGATGTAGCTGAAATACATAGGATCAATGGTTTGTTTGGTATCGATGGCATGAGAACTGGAGGTGATAATAGGTAGTCCTTGAATTTTTGAAATTTTTTATTGCACTTCTCATCCCACTTATAATTTATTCCCTTATGGAGAAGATGTGATCTAAAGGGTGTATTTTTTTTAATAATTGTGCTATGAATCTTCTAATGGATTGCAACCTTCCCTGTAACTCTCTCATTTGTTTCAATGTTTATGGTGGCTCCATTTATAAGATTTCTTTCACCTTTTCTAGGTCTATCTATATCCCTCTCTATGATACAATATACCTAAGAAGCTTTCCTGATGTTATCCTGAAGATACACTTTTTTGGATTCAACCATACTTTATATTCTTTGAGCCTATCGAAGATAGGTCCCAATACCTCTATGTGCTCCTTTCTTGTTTTAGATTTTTCCAAAATATCATCCACATAATTTTCAACTATTTTATGGATCATATCATGGAATATTAGGGTCATCGCCCTTTGATAGGTTTCTCTCGTGTTCGTTAGCCCAAACGACATCATGTTCCAACAATATTTTCCCCATGGACAAGTGAATGCAATTCTATGTCGATCCTCCTTGGCGATCATGATTTGGTTATAACCTAAAAAATTCATCCATGAGTGATAGCATTTCATGTCCTACTATTAAATCGACAATGGTGTCAATGTTGGGAAGAGGGAAATTGTCCTTTGGACATGCTTTATTCAAATCTCTAAAATATATGCTTTTATTGATGCCTCTAGTGGGTTTGGAGACTGGTACCAAGTTGGAAACCCACTCATGATAGTTAATTAGTCAGATAAATCTGACGTCAAGAAGCTTATGTAGTTCTAGTTTAACCAAGAGTGCAATCTAAGGGTGCATCTTTCTTAATTTCTATTTCACTGGTTTGACTTTAGGATAGATTGCTAAGTGATGTACTATTACTTCAAGATCAAGCCTTGGCATATCTGTGTATGAACATGTGAAATTTTCTCTTCTCTCTTTTAGGAATGTTGCTAATTTTTTACGTTCTTCATCTAACAATGATTCGGCGTAAAAGTTTATCTTAGGTGCCTCTTTTGTGCCTACATTCACTGGAGTAGCCTTTTCTACTAATACTACTAATTTTTTGGATGCATTGCATTAAGGGGGAGATTGAATCCCTCATCCTTGGGTTCCTCAGAGAGGTTTTCACCTTTGGATACATCCTTTATTTTTAATATTTTATGATTTGAAAGTGCCACAGTGTGATTTGCACTTAAAGACCTGCATGCTATTCTCATGTCGTCAATTTTTTGATTGAAGGATTCAATCATCTCCCCATAGTACACTTATGTGTCTAGCTCTATATTAAATCTTTCGTTGTGATCCCCACACAGTATGTTGTCATAGAGTCCCATGAATTCTAAGATTTCTTCATCATTTTTTAATATATCTAAAATTGGTGGTCCTCGTTGGTCCCAGTCAATGAGTTGGGGGTATACTAAGCTTAGTTCAGTGATTTGGCCATTTGGGGTGAAAGATGTTGTGGATATCATAAAGAGAGAGTTATCCTCTATAAGAGAGGGGGACTGACCATGTCAAGGCCCCAGGTCATGGAGAGCGAAGAGCGGAAGGCTGCCCTAACTTACCTCACTCTAAAGGAATGTTTCAAATGAGGGATGAGAATGATGAGGACTATAAGGCCCTACAACCACTCTTTAAACCCAAAATCTAAAATGGGGCTAGGTGACCTAATTTTTGGGTTCAACACTATACCTTAGGTAGCTCTCTACCTGAGAATGACAATGCAACTTCAGGATGATAGCGCGATGCGCTAGCGTCTCTCAGGTGCGCTGGCATCTTTATGACCAAAGGACCAGAAACACAATATGAACTGCTAGAAAACAAGCTGATGGCCTAACTAATCACTTCTAAGGGAACAAACCAAGACTACGTAGTAGGAAAGATACAAATGAATATGATAAAGTATATGAAGACTAAGGTGACAAAGATAATCTCACAAATATTCTCATTCGCTATCTAGCTCCAAATTCACGTCCACCTATAAACAAGAAAGAGGGAAAATTGCTGGGGGCTATATAGGGTTCTACCTCAGTCAGACCCTCATTTCAGTGTTTCCACCTTCATGGACATACAAGATAGAAATGATAGAGAAATGTATGATAAAGAAGTAAAGAAAGAAAGCACACGAATAACACTAGAAAATAGTATAAAGCTACTCAACCAAATTGTAAAGGAGAGGAGTGAAAACATTACCACCTCCACCAAGAGCTCACTAGCCAATGATGGAGAAAGAGAGCTTGAAAAATCACCACAACCTCGACTATGATGAAGGGAGGTGTTGCAAAACCTCAAGCCCACGCTCCAATGGTTTGTTCCACACTTGCTTTACGGAGTTGATAGAGTATTGTTGTTGCTGCAATGGAGTGCTAAACTGCTATTGAGAGTGGAGAATTCCAAGAGAATGAAGTTGAATGCTTGAAGATTTACAAAAGGGATTGTGAAGAAGATGAAATGAATGAAGGAAGAGTGTTTTTGAAGGTGGGATGAGAGAAACTGCCATTTTCAGGGTCGGTTGGTCAAAGAGGGACGCTACAAACTGACCACAATGGGAAGTGTAATGCCTTTGCTAGCTTCAGACACATGAATATGTTAGGGATGTAAGCACACCATGTGGATTTCTCTGTGTCATGGGGAATCCCCTACAAATATTCTTCTACCAAAACAAAATACGAATGCTAAGTAGAATGAAGGCAACTTGTTGATGTGGAATTTCACCTTCAGATTTGGTTTTCTAAGGTGAGGAAGTGCAAAAGGGGAATTTACATGAGGGATTCAAATTCACGCCTATACATTTTTCCCCCACTTTAGTGAGCATGAATACTGATGAGTGCTTTGGTAAAGTAGATTGGAAAGGTAGTAGGGTTAGAAATTTATACCTGAACTATCAAGGAAGCAAACCACAATCTGGAGAACTCAAGAGCGCAAGACAAGTAAAGGACTTCATAGCCCCGTAGAACTATGAATCTATAGAATGAAAGCACCTGTTAGGCCTGTAAACCTACAAGGAGGAAACCCCCAAGATCTCTCACATGAAGGAAGCCCTGAGAAGTAAGTGCCTCACAAGCCTACAAACCTGCAAGGAAGGTGTCCTCCAAGATCTCTCACATGAAGGAAACTGAGAAAAGTGTCGTATAGACCCATAGACCTGCAAGGAAGGTGTCCTACAAGATCTCTCACATGAAGGAAACTAAGAAAAATGTCTTACAAACCTATAGACCTACAAGGAAGGTGTCCTCCAAGATCTCTCACATGAAGGAAACCCAAAGAAAGCACCCCACAAACCCGTAGACCTATAGGGAAGGTGTCCTCCAAGATCTCTCACATGAAGGATACCTAGAAAAGTTCCTTACAAACCCACAGACCTACAAGGCAACATCCCCCAAGATATCTCGCATGGAGGAAGCTCAAAGGTGGAATCCTACAAGGTTGCAGACTTGTAGGGAGGTATCCCCCAAGATCTCTGACATGGAGGAAACCCAAGGAAGGTGACTACACAGATTCGGAAAGCAGCTTTACAGGCGCACCTGCAAAGCAAAAGCAGCCACATAGGCAAGTAAGCAGACAGTCACACAGACCTGTGATAGATTGGAAAGCTTTCAAAGGGGTCCAGGACGCGCTATTTGAAAGTGTGAAAGAGATGCTTTTTCTCAAATCAATTCAACATCAAGGAATCCTTTTGAAAGATGTTCACTTCATCAAGGAATTTGAAAGGAAGAATATTCCCCCTGATGTTGCGTCCACCTTAAAGAAAAGGTCTCAAGTTCTTTATTTATGAGCTCGTGATGAAGGAAACACGTTATGTTAGGGTTTCTAGTTGAGAATGTGATTCTCAAAAAAGGTTTACAAAGATTCTCAAGAAAAGATTCGTCGACAACGAATACATTTTCTTAAAATCAAAGTGTTGTAGAAATGACGTTGTCACACATGAGAGGGACAACTCAAGAAAAGAAGAGAAAAGGGAAGGAAAAAGAGGAAAAAAGAGATAAACACAAACAAAAGGCACAAGAGTAGCCTGATATTTTAGGGTCAGAACTGCTCATAAATATATATAAGTATAATAATAGTATATAAAATGAACTATCATCTACCCTCTACTATATCAAACCATATGAAGAATGCATTGTAATACAAAGTAAAAATAAAAAATTGGGTCAACATGGAAGGGAAGCCTAAATGCCCCCAACACTTTGCATTGTCCCCAATTTTCCAAAAATCAAGTCACAAGCATGGAAGAATGATGATACACATAGAAGAAGGTTTATGAGACAAAAATCATGCTTGTCTCCAAGCACCAACAAGGGTGAAAAGGTTCATCCAGGAACACATAACATGATCATAGGGGAACACATCACAACACACACACATCTACTCTAAAGATAAAGAAGGGGCCTTCCCCTAACACTGATCGACTAAGAGGTCGCCTGCTTCCCACTCTAGTTAATCGTATGGGGAAGGACGATGAGCCTATAGTGGTGGAATGTTAAGGGGAGATACTTCTGACCCTCCCACAACAAGGGCTAAGGAGGAGGGCCCTTCAAGGTCCCCTCCACTAAGCTCTTGTGGAGCTAAGGTCAACGTATTTGCAAATATCACTGACAAGGCTAGAACCTCATCCAAAGAGTTAAACATGCACTTCACTAGAGTGCCATGTCATACCTTAATGGACAAGGAAAGTTGTGCCTAAGGTTCATCGCTAGGCTCATTGAGTGATTCAGGACTAGTGATGAACTCAGGGGAAGTCATCATTGGTTCCATCACTAGGAGAGAACAAGTCAGTGTGGGACCACCTTTCGGGGGAGGTGGACTCCTCTTATGCCCTTTGTTGTTGAAAGGACCACTCTCTACCTTATGATCCATCATTGGATGTGAACTCCCCATATACAAGCGAGAGGTACGAAGGAAGAGGAGGAAGAGAAAACCACAATAGATACTACCAAAGTGTTCAACATATCTATGGGTTTTGGGAAAGGTGGGACATCCAGATGGGACATCAACAATGGTGGCTCCACTGAAGGAGCGATGAACACCTGTACCTTTTTAGGGTCAGGTGCATTTGTACTCAACAAAATCTAGAAGCGATACAGAGCTAGATTGAATAGAAGTAGAGGGGAGGAGAGAGGAGGACGCAACAGGAGTCCCTGATACAGGGGTGGTCATCTCCTCTTCCTTCCTCTATAAGCCAGCCTGCTCAGCTGTGAGAGCCTTTCATTGGCGCTTGTACTCATGCGCAAGTTGGTTTCTATGACTCTTCGAGCTAGATACCAGAGGTTGCGAAGGAATAAAAGGCTCCTACTCAACCATGGAAGTGTCCTCCACAACTATTTCCAGTGGAGGGATAGGTTCCTGAATGGGAGCAGGAAGAGCAGGTTGGGAGACAGTGGGGGGAATTGGTTATAATTCCTTGGTGGCGGGCCTCTTCCCATTTACTACTTTGGGAGCATAATTGGTAGGAGGCTGTGTAGAATTGGTAGGAGGATGTGAAGTCTGAGACATAGAAGATTCCCCATGGGAAGCTTTCTTCCTGCTATACCGAATAGGCCTAGGCTCCATGGGCAGAACAAGAAGCTCGAACATAGGACACTTAGGCTTTCGCCAAGTGGGAACCATAGGATTCTCTCGCCAATGCAGAGTATAATCTAATGGTACCATTGTGGGGCGAGAGGAAGCATTAGGCTGAATAGTGAAAGAGGAAGAAGGAGGATCTCGAGACCATTTCTCTTCTTCTCTTTTGCATACCTTGGTGGCATCACTGTTAGCTTTTAAACAAGCCCTATGTGAAATAGTATAAGGAAATGGAGGGTATCTCACTCTCAGCCTTAGGCACCCTCTCTTGTAGTTTTGATAAGTTTGATACAAAAATTCCTTCCTAGGCAGAAGAGGATCAACAAGAATAGGCCAAAAGTAATCCAAGGAGTAACTACCATGGGCAATTGGCAGTTTATAACTGATGTCATGAATTACATGCACGGAACCCTCATGGATAAATTTTAAACATTTATGCACAAACAAGGGTACTACATTCATAGCCACTAACCAAGGGATACCCACCTTCACTCTAAAGAGTTTAGACCCAGGGATTATGTTGAACAGAAGCCTCGTGGATTTAGGTCCAACCCAAACTGACAAGACAATACTACCCAAAGGAGGTACAGAAAGTCTGTCATTCGTGCGGATGATGCTCACAGGTGCATCGTACCCATCTTTATGCAAAAAGTTAATTAGCATGATCTTCTCAGTTATGATGTTTACTTGAGACATCAAATCAATGAGAACACCTGCTATGATTTTTTCATTGATTCATGTAGGGATGTAGAGAGGAGATGGTTCCCTATTAAAACCCATCAGCAGATCCTGCGAGGTGAAGGTTATACTAGTACCACTACTCACAGGCTATGTAGAGGGGATAGGTTGATGCAAGAAAGAGGCCATCGCATGCAATAAATGACACTCTCACAGAGCCTCCCAAAGGTTGCAAGATAGGATAGTGACCCAATTAAGGTTTCGTTACGCAAAAATTTTAGAACCTTCCAACTATGCCTACTAGGGGTCGCGGGTTGGGTTGTAAGGTGAAGGCCTTACAATACTCACACCTACAACACTCCTAGAATACAAGAAAAGGATATTTCAGTATCACACAATGGAACCAAAATGGTTCACGTTGGGTTCACCAAAAATGTAAAGAGGGGGACTGACCATGTCAAGGCCCTAGGTCACAGAGAGCCAAGAGCGGAAGGCTTCCCTAACTTACCTCACTCTAAAGGAATGTTTCAGATGAGGGATGAGAATGATGAGGACTATAAGGCCCTGCAACCACTCTTCAAACCAAAAATCTAAAATGGGGTTAGACGAGCCATTTTTTGGGTTCAACACTATACCTCAGGTAGCTCTTTGCCCGAGGACGAAAGCGTAGCTCCAGGACAATAGTGTGGTGCGCTAGCGTCCATACAACTAGAGGACCAAAAACACAGTATGAATTGCTAGAAAACAAGCTGATGGCCTAGCTAATCACTTCTAAGGGAACAAAACAAGACTATGAAGTAGGAAAGATACAAACAAATATGATAAAGTAAGTATATGAAGGCTAAGGTGACAAAGATGCTCATTCGCCAGCTAGCTCCAAATGTGCATCCACCTACACACAAGAAAGAGGGAAAATTGTTGGGGGTTGTATAGGGGTCTACCTCAGTTAGACCCCCGCTTCGGTGTTTCCACCTCCATGGGTAGCTACGATAGTAACAATAGAGAAATGTATGATAAATAAGTAAAGAAAGAAAGCACACGAATAACACTACAAAACAGTATAAAGCTACTCAACCAAATCATAAAGGAGAGGAGTGAAAACATTACCACCTCCACCAAGAGCTCACTAGCCAATTATGGAGAAAGAGAGCTTGAACAATCACCATAGCCTCTACTGTGATGAAGGGAGGTGTTGCAAAACCTCAAGACCACACTGCAATGGCTTGTTCCACACTTGCTTTACGGAGTTGATAGAGTGTTGTTGCTACTACAATGGAGTGCTAAATTGTTGTTGAGAGTGGAGAATTCCAAGAGAATGAAGTCGAATGCTTGAAGATTGCCAAAAGGGATTTTGAAGAAGATGAAATGAATGAAGGAAGAGTGTTTTTGAAGGTGGGATGAGAGAAACTGCCATTTTCAGGGTCGGTTGGTCAAAGAGGGAAGTTACAAACCGACCCCAATGGGAAGTGTAATGCCTCTGCCAGCTTCAAATGTAAGAATATGTTAGGGATGTAAGCACACCATGTGGAAGTTTGTGCACTATGCGAGTGTCCCCAAAAAATATTCTTCTACTGACGCAAAAGACGAATTCCAAGTAGAACGAAGGAAGCTTTCTAATGTGGAATTTATCCTTCGGATTTGGTTTTCTAAGGTGAGGAAGTGCAAAAGGGGAATTTGCATGAGGGGTGAAAATTCATGCCTATACATCCTTGAATAAGTCAAAAATTTCAAGGGGAAAGACATCTAGGGTAATATCACATGATGTTGGTAACCAAGAGGAATCATCAACCCATATAGCAGAAGTACCTTTTCCAATAAGGGTAACCTTGCTAGTAGTACATTCAAAGCCAAGATTCTTTGGACATCTATTAGGAACGATGGGTTCTAGCAAACCATTGTCATTTTGTCCTATATTTTCATTATTGGTGTACCCCCATACCTTCATTAGTTGTAAACCTTTATTGTCATCTTCCATGAGAAGAATGGGCATGGGTAGGATGTCTTGATAAAGGATTTTAGATACATCTTCCTCATTGACATCCTCTTTGTTCAAGTCTCCCCACTTGGTGAAGGTGGTAGATGCAAGCTTTAATTTCTCCATCACTTTGTTAATAGGTGTGGGTTATCCATGAGATTTGGGGGAAAGAGGTACAATTATCCCAACAAAAAAGTTTCCTTCTTTAGATTATAATCTTCACAACCATTTCCCTTGATTACTGCCTTGATATCAGGTATATTCTACACAATGGGAGTTTTGGATTCCGAGGTAGATGCAATGGAAGATGGGTCGACAAATGAGGAGGAGGTTTTTTTGTGTCCTTTGATCTTGTGAAAATCACAAAGATCCTTTTCATTGTACCAAGGTGGTTTATCTTGCGGTTCTTGGTAGTTTTGGAAATTGGGGAGCATAATCAAGTTTGATTGTACCAATTTCTGCATGATAGATTCAATAGGTTCCCCCAATGGTGTGTATTTTTATTTTGGATAGTTATTCATGTTGGGGGGTCTTCGTTGTTGAGTTTAGGTGTCATTGATTTGGTTATTCTATGGTGGTGGTGTGGTTTTTTGTATAGTTTGTGTGATGGTTGGTTGGTTGGTGTTTGGCCTAGGAGCACTTATGACCACTTTAGCATCCACAACGCCATCATTCATCACATTTTTTTTCTTAGCTCAAATGTGGGGCTTGTCGTTTGAACTGGTTGATGAGAAGTTGTCTCTATACACTTGCATGTTTCCCTATGAGATTAGGGCTCTCTCACTGTTGAGGGCCCTAGGGACAAGCTCATCATAAGTGGTGATACTTTCCATCTTTAAGTGGAACTAGGATAGATCTAGATCCACATTTTCTATGATAATCCCCACTTGTTGTTCATTGGGAATGGGCCACTTGCTCTTAATAGCTCTTTGCCTCCATCTTTGTAAGAAATTAGCGAAGGATTCTCCTTTTTTTTGCTTGAGTGTGTATAGCTCTTCTAAGCTAACATCCATGTCAAGATTAAAGGAGAAATGGTCTATGAACCTATCAATTATTTCTTGGAATGTTTTGATACTTGGAGGCAATTGTGAGAACCAATCAATTGTTTGGCCCACCAAACTACATGGGAAGAGGCACATTAAGTAGGAATCATTGTAGGCCACCTCCATACACATGTTGTGGAATTCTTTGATGTGATCCACAGGGTTCCCCCTCCCTTTGTATTTATCAAATTTAGGGACCTCAAAACCAAGAGGGAAAGGTACCATTGTGATATTCCTATTGAATGGGTATGGTCATAAGTTTTATTGTGTATGTGGCTTCTTCATTTCGTCCATTTGGATATCCTAGATCTGTTGTGTGAGCACCTTGAGCTGTGATGACATATCATTTTGCAAGTTTGGTGGAGGAGCATATGCTAGGTATTGTGGAATGGTGGATGAATTGTAAGTGGTATTTTTATTTGATGGGGTGTTGTATGGTGTGTAGGGTGGTGTTTTATATTACGAAGGTGATGGTGGTAGAGGTGTATATTCTCCTAACACAGTTGGATTGACGATGTTTTATTGGGGATTATAGTATAAACCTTGTTTTTTTTGTGCAAGCATTGGTTGTTTTTGGGTGTATTGTTGTGTTAGTAAAGCTTTCTATTGTGCTTGTTGTTGTTGTTGTGTGACCAAGGTTTGTTGTTGAGATTGTTGTTGTTGTTGTTGTTGTGTGACTAAGGCTTGTTGTTGAGCTTGTTATTGTTGCAAGGCTTGATCTTGGGCTTGTTGTTGTTGTAATGCTTGTTGATAATATTTTTGTGCTTGCAACGCTTGTTGTTGGTCTTGTTGTTGTTGCAACACTTGAGCTTGAGCTTGTTTCACTTGCAACGCTTGTTGGTAAGCCTGATATGCTTGTTGCAAAGCTAAAGTGTGAGCCTGTTGCATTGCAACATGGAAGTGTTTTGATGTTGGGATGGATTTTGGGTGATCATGGGTTGTGGATTGATTTTGAGTTGGTTGCAGGTTGTTTTGGTTTAACATTCCTTGTAAGATGGCCAATTGGGATGGAGGAATGCAAGGTTAGGGCCCCATTTGATTTTGCATGTTCTGGGGGACCCATGGTAAAGATGATGATGGTGCCATTTGGTATTGCAATGTCAATGACACATTCTATTCTTGGATCAATATATTTAAAGGGTTCCCTTGACCAATGTGTTGAGGGTTCCCTTGTTGCATTTGATGTGGGACTAGGGTATTACCTTGGTTGATGGGGTTCATGATTAAAGTGTTTTTTTGATTTGGATTAATGATGGACATGTTTGATGTGTTTTGTGGATTGAATTGAGTATATTGGGTGACCATTTTTCTCAATGTGTCAATGGGATTGTTGGAGCCACTTGTTAAGGGTTGACCTTGCATACCTTGCATGAGGGTGTTAACTTTCCCTTGTTGTCCCACTTGAGGCACTTGGTTCACATTACCTTGTTAAAACTTGACATATTTTGGGTACTTGTGGTGATGGATGAAGATGGTTGCACTCGAAATGTTGAGGTCATCATGATATGATGGAATGTAAGTGGTTTGTATAGATGTAGAGGGTGTTCTAGAATGGTGGTGGAATATTGAGGTGGGGCACCAAATGTTGGTGTCCAAGTGGTGTCTTGGGGAAGATTGGTGTTTTGAGTACCCAAAAGTGTGTTCCCTCCCAAAGGGAGAGTGTGACCAAAATTTGTGGCAATCCTAGTTGCAAGACTAGGAGTTAATGTTTGACTTGGCACCAAGGATGGATTTTGTTGATTCGTAGATTGGGTTAATCCTTGTGTCAAGTTTTGTGCAAGAAATGTTGGAGCCACATTTTCTAAGGTTTGATGATCTTTTTTTACACTCAAGGAGTTCTTCCTTATTAATCTCAAGTGGATTGTTTTTTACGTCTTCTACCTCATACGGTCCCAATGTATTTTGGGGTTATTTTGAGGGAGTAGAATGGGTCCTTGGATCAAATTCTTTTGGGTTTGGATCACTTGTGGTGGAGGCAGTTTTGGCTTGCTCCATGATGCTCTTGTGTTTTGATCTTGTTGTAATCATAAATTGTGGGTAAGCTATGGGAGAGGTATGTTGAGATTTATAATGTTGAAACTCTCTAGTTGACTCAAATTTTGGCAAAAGGGACCCTCTAAGTTTTTTTGGACCAATGATGTGAATGGGTGATGAAAAAGGTGGATGATATGGAGGATGAAATTTCTAAACTTTTGGAACAACACTTCTAGACAAAGAGGTTTCATGTTTTCATGAAAGGTGTTAATGAACTCGTAAATCTTTAAGATAGACTTGTGACCTTTAAGATAAACTTGTCCACAAAATGTGATAACTGCCTCAACTAAGTGCATGGAAAAGGATCCATTTCACACACAAGATAGCTAAGTTGGGGGATTGGTTTTATGTTTTGTCTAAGTTTAAAGAGTGTTGGTGTGTCCAAAAGTTTATAAAGTTTGGTGAAGTGAAAAATGCATGAAGATGGATGAAAGGGATGAAATTTTTTGACCCAAAATGTTAACCTAAAAGGGACCTTTGTTTTGCAAGACCAAGATGGTGAGAAACATGTTATACCTTTAAAGTGATAAAACCTTTAAGAACTCAATGATTTTGACAATAGAACTCAATGATTTGGACCATGGAACTCAATGATTTTGGTAAAATGGAAATTGGACTCAATGTTTTGCAATACTTTCCGTGTCCCAATGTTTCTTGTGTTTGGGGAGTCAACATTTTGAACATACAGCAGTGTGGGGTGTTCATTTGATTTAATCTTTGCTTATGTGAGATTGTTTCATTACCACATCAAGAAAGTCTTAATTAATGTTCAAACTAAAATGTCTATTTCAAAGAAAATTCATTTCACAAAGTCCTTTATGTGAAAATCATGTAGCTAAGGCCATAGTTCCCTATGTTATCTTTGGAAAGTGTGGATTTAGATATAATCCCAAATATTTAAAAGCCTCTAAGGATAAAATCCTTAGGGACAAGTAGTAATATTAAGGCTTTTTAAAAGGTATCCATACTTGATCCAAAGGGTTTGAAATTTGATAAACTTGTTGATGTGTGTTTAAGATGTTTTGGAACCAAACAATGTGTCAAATTGACTCACAAGTAATAACATTCCTAGCTCAAGTTGGTACATTCTTCTTGGTGGGCTTTCCTCATTCCCTTCATAGTAGAAAAGATGATTTTACATGCAATTGAGGAAAAAATGTAGAAGTATGTTAAGAATGAACTCTTAACCTCTATACTTCAACCAAAATCAGACATGGTAAGTAACTTAGAAATAAATTCCAATGCACCACTTCAAAGAACTCTTTGGAAGGACAAAGTTGGCCACTACTTAAACAAGGTTCTTAATGACAACAAACCGAGAACACAATGATGAATATTCATCTGATTGGCCACTTAAGTCTCTTCAACCATTCTTGGTCCACTTAAGGCATGGGATTAGGTGCAGTATGTTATGGATGCCCCAGATTGATGCTAATTTCTCATGATTTCACATCCTTTATTTAAATCCCATCGGTAAACATTCTTGCGAGAACTTTCCTATGAGTTTTCCATTACGATATGTATCTCATATCAAGTACTCTCTTAAGGTGACAAAAAGAATGAAAGTATACTTGATTATTTCTCTTCACCCAAGGTTGCACAAAGTGCAAGGGGAGTGGACATGCACTACAAGTGCACTGAAGAAAAGAACGTATACTTTAGTGTTTCTCTTCACCCAAGTTTGCACGAAGCAAGGGGAGTGGATACACACTACAAGTGCACACAATCAAAGCACGCACTCATTCATTTTAACCCCCTAAAGCTAAATTATTTCATTTCAAGCACCAATGGAAGTGTTTGATTGTTTTGTTCAATTTTAAGCCAATATCGCAAAATGAGGATGTAGGGGTCCAATTTTAACCAACTTTGAAAGTAAATTTTAAACCCAATGGAAGATTAGTTGGTCCTAAAGCATAAAGAAAATAAACATATGATGGGTTATAATTGTCCCATAGGTGTAAAAACACTTTTTTACAATGTATGGACAAACAATAGTATGCTTCTTTACTCCAAATGCTTTCAATCTAAAAAACTAGTTAGCCTCAAAAATAAAAACCAGATATCAGTAAGATATAAGAGAGCATATGAAATTGAAAATTTAGAGCACATGTGAAAATTAGCTCTCTATTTTGTTTACCAATAAAAAGCATCATTATCCACAATGATGTCGCTATAATTCACAAAGGCATAGCTATAATTCATGGGAATCACTCTAGTGAAAGTTGAAAAGCATCGCTCTATAGGAAATAGAGACCACAATGGCATTGCTATATCAAAGGCATCGCTATTTGCAAATTTACGATAATTCCAAAAAGTATTAAGCATCGCTAAATTTAGGGGGTTAAAATGAATGAGTGCTTGCTTTACTTGTGTCACTAAATTTTAATTAAGCATCGCTATAATTAAAACAAAGGCATCACTGTATGGAGACACTTTACAATGATGTCATTTTAGCTTCCAAAGGGGTCGCTATATCTACAAAATCAAGAACACAAGAATCTAAAGAGAAATTCATTAGATTCGATTAGTATAACCCTCCTTCTAGCACCAAAATGTGAGCCTATTTAATCCACTAAGCCATGATCCCAATGAGATATTCAAAATCATCAAAACTAGGAAGTCATTAAACTAGCATGATATAAACATGAAAACTTAATAAAACCCTATTCTAAGATCCCTTGGATAATATGAGCTTGTTTCAATTGGTTTTACTAAAGAAATCGATGAAACCGATGACAGATGAATGAAACATGGTATAAAATTATTTTAACATGATAAAGGTGAGTTATAAATGCTAAGATTCTTTGATGATAATGGATGCAAGCTAAGATAAATAGAAACAAAGTTTAAATATGCAATCCATGGATGCAAAATATGCTACAATGAGTGTAAACTAAGCTAACATGGATGCCATTAATGGATGCTTAAAATAAAATAGATGAATATTAATGTAAAATGCTTAACAATATGCTAAATATGGATTGAAGTGAGTGTGAATTTCAACAATATAACTTTGCTATCAAAAGATGGATCCATTTCTCTCCAAATAGTGAAGTATTTATAGGAGAGCAAATGAAGAATCAATAGTTGAGATCGAATTGATTAATCAATGGTCAATAATGAATGAAGGATGAAATGTGGATCAAGGATTCTCATCAATGGATGAGAATCAATGATCACATGGATGAAGGAAAGATCAAGGGATAAGAATGATTCAAACAAACACACTTTGTAACAACTTTGAAAATTTGTTAAAAAGTTTTTTTGAAAGAAATCATTCCCTTTTTGGAGCCAAATAGGAGAATATTCCTTTGGAATATTTCCTATACAAGTGGATGGGAGGGGAAATTAGAAAATTTAGTAATTAAATCTAAATTTGAATGTGCAAGATAAGGAATGTGAGGATATTCATTAACTTATTGATTTATTTAATGAAAAGGGATAAGTGAAATTTAATTAAATGATTTAGATTTATTAATTAAATGAGAAGAGATAAAGGGAGGGGTTTAAATTAAATAATTTGCATTATTTAATCAAACTAGATGAAATGTTAGTGTGAGAGGGCGGGAATTAACCTAATTAGATTAATTAGATCAATAGATGAAAATGAGGCATTTGATTGACTAACTAGGTTTATTTAATCAAACAGGCGAAAAGAGGATGAATTTCAGGATGAAACGATGTTAGTATACCAGATTCAAGTGTGTAATACCATTCAAGAAATTTTTAAGTGTCTACAAGAATTATTTTTCAATCATTACCTTGAAATTCTACTTGATAGAATTGGCATTAATAAATTGAGAGTTATATTTCTTCTAGATATCTAAATTGATGAACAAAAAGTTAATTTGTATATTAGATATTTTTACTTTATCATAATCCTTTAACAATGTAGCGTCGTAAATTGTCACCCTTGACAATTTCATACTATGTTTTGCTTCCCCCTAAGTGCTTGGACCTAATCGTACACCTAATTTCCTATATTATGAATTTTGTGGCCCATTTTAATATTTACCAATAAATTACAAGTAAAAATCCAAAGTATCCATTTAATATTTTTCTCTCGACACTTTGAACTTTGCAAAATAGGGTTAGGACTAAGCCACCCTAGGCAACTTAGTCCCCCTATTTTTCCTTCAAAATTGAATATGTTAGAGGTGGAATTTTATTATTTGAATTTCAAATGTCTGATGTCGACTATCGGGATTTAATTTTCAAGAAATTATAGTAAATGCCTATAAATTCCTAGTCATGTCATCATTTGAAAACTAACAAGCAATTATTTGAGAAATTATTTTGAAGAGAATTATCAAGCAAGTCAAGAGCAGAATTTTAGAGATTTATTGCAGCAATTAAATATCAAAGCATCATGTCAAAGTGTATGTGTGTTTATTCATGTTTATGTTTGTGTTATCAGATTGTTTGTGAGATCTAGCCCTTGTAGGTCTTCAAACAAATCAAGCCATCAACATTCAATCATTGAGGATATTTGTATGACTTTAGTCCTTTAAGGAATCCATTGGAGGGTTGTGCATTGCAGCCCATTATTGATTCATCATTCATTTTTATCGTTTGTCCATATCCCTCAAAAGGATAGGCTTTTTTATCATTGACATTGTCATTGTGGAAGTGGAAACACTAACATGGGGTTTGACTAAGGGAGGCTCCTAAATGGCACAACCCTTCCTCTCTCTTTGATTGTGAAAGTTTTAGATTTGAAGAATATTGGGAGAAGTTTGAAGGTCAAATATCCATTATTGCATTCAAATCCTACACCTTGACAACATACAAAAACTCAGTTATCTCAAAAATCGTTGAAGATATGACAATGTGACAACTAGAGAAAGAAATCCCTATTCTAAGGGCTCTAGAGGACTATGAAAATATATCTAAAATTGGTCAACAAGGACAATGGAACCCTAGGAAACTTATTCCTCCAAAATCAAGCTCCCATTTGAACCACATGTTTATAGTACTCTTCTTAGTCCATTTTGAAGTCTAAATTTGTTTATGACTTTCTAGATTTACTCTTTTTGTAGTAAAATAGTTATTTGCTTTATTATCCTAGTTGAATCATTAAATTTCATTCGAAGATCCATTCAAAGTTTGGTCAAGGGTAAGTTGACTCACCTTCCATGTTGTAAGTCAGTCTTATACCTTGTCCAAATTCATCAATGCCCCACTACCTCAACCCTCTAAATAAAATGTTAGGAAAGGTTCCTAACCTTAGAGTGCAATCCTAGAGTTCCCCTTTTTCTTCATTTCAAACAAATTCTTTTTTGTTAACAAATGAATTGGATCTTATATATTGGTAATAAATGACTCTCCTACCTGATAAGCACTAGTACCAATTCGCTAACATCTTTGGAAAGACCACAATTGCATTTGTGGCTTTCCTTTGAATTGAGAGGTACAACTCCCTCGTATGATTTAAATGAAAAATGAATAAGATTTTAACAAGTGATAAGGCAATAGAAATTAATCCATAAAATTGTAATTAATGCAAAATAATCCTAAGGGTCATCAATCGGCTAGCTCACAGACCGTATTGATCAATGACAAAAGCAAACATAAACTGAAACAAGAGATCCCATAATTACAATAGATGAAGTAAATGTACTCGAATATATTTCTCACAGACAATGTATTCTATTTATGTGCATAACTCACAGGCCAATATGATCAACATCTCATTCTACTAGGAACTCATAGATTGAGAGCTATTGTAATTAGGAAATAAATGAAATTCAACAGAAAATCTAATGTTCCTCCCTTGTTTGCAACATAGTCTATTCTCCAGAGATCAGACCCTTGATGAATGGTTGTTTACATAGATATAGGGGTTGCATTCCTTTCTTGACGATTAACAATTAGTTGTGGTGACGTCTTCTTGTTGCTTAACTGTCTATCTTGAAAACTGATGACCGAGAAATAATAAATAGTCGGTATGATTATATTGCCAGTGGAAATACTTTAAACAATTTTTGAGAATTTCTTGATTTAACTCTTGCCTCATGGCTATTGATTTTGAATTAGTTCCCATAGCTCACCAATTGATCATTAAACAACTATCACATGTGCAAGCTGTCCAGCCAAAAAATCAATTGGGAATGCAACTTAAATTCTTGTCATATCAACCATTAATTCAGATTGCATCGCCATCCTATCACTTTGATCATTCTCAGTTAATATGTCTCACCAACATTCTATAAATTCAACAGGAACTACCTCACTTCTCCAACCTGAAGTTTCAAGCATGGCTAGTGCTTAGAGCGATGGTGTATCCATGAATGACTTTGTTGTTATTGAAGAAATTGAGTGTATCCCTCTTTTCAAACAATTTTCAGATCAGTTAAAGATGTCTTCATAGTTGACAATGAGATTGAAGGAGAGGTGTTGTGTAACATACTGGGAGATATATTTCTGAACTAGATACATGTGCACAATGCAACGCTTCTAGAATGTTTCATGTACACTATGATTCACACCTTTGGGCACCATGACTGGGGAATTAGGGCAGCAGAACGACTGGTACGATTAGAAATCCTCCACCAAGTGAATGTAGCCATTATTGGTCTCAGCAATTATCCACAAAGCAAACTAATAGGTGATGCCATTTGTGTTGTCACTATAGCCCATAATGAATTCATGGAAGAAATAGTGACTATCCTACATGCGGGGCTGGTGAGAAACAATATGGGGCTGTTTGCCCAAATTTTGCAGTCTCATGAGAACCTGCTTTCACCTACCCAGATTAAACACCTCCAAGTGGTGATAGAAGCGATCCATGTGCTAATGTTCACCCTCTGTGCATGAGAATAATTTCCTTTTGATACTATCAAGTTCCCCATCTTGTATGTAATCGATAGAAAAAAATTTATTTCCACCTATATATATAATGAAGTACTTCATTTTATACTTCTAGTGTTGATCTTGAATTATGAGAAATTATGTCTTTACTTTTGGTTTTCCTTACTATATCTGGATGGCTTTTCTTTATTCAAATCTGCACAAGTGACTTTTCATTTATTTGGAATGTACCTAAACATAATAGTCTTGCATTATGACTCCTTAATTCTTTGAAAATGCACTCTAGTGGTAATGTTGTGAGTTAGTAGAACTATACAAATCATCATTGTAGTTATAGGAACTAGTTCAATTCCCACTCGGCCTTGAAAAACTTTGAAATTTTTTATCAGTGATCTTTTTAACAAGTTTGTGAACCTTGGGTATGGACTGTCAGCCTTTAAAAGAATGACTTAAGAACTTGCGACAAGTTAAAACAAAACCCAAAAACACTGTTACACTTAAGAAAATAGAAAAAAAGAAAGAACTTGGGTGATAAAATGGGAAGTTAAGCAAACTAATGAAAACACCGCCAAGGTTAGAAATATTCACTAAAACACTGCTTGGGTAAGGACTTAACCAAAATCTAATCATGGGAGGGTTGATTTACAAACGGGGGCCCATAATTTAGACAACAAGGGCTTTGACTGGGGAAAAGGACTAAAAAGGACGCGGCCAGGAACCCAGAAGCATTAGACTAGTCCTATCCATTGGGCAATAGAGTCGAGCAAAGGGGGAGGATGACAAACAAACCCAAAAATCACACACCAAAAATGACTATATACAAGGTAGGTTGTCACTTACTGAAAAGGGGAAGGAAGAGGAAAATTCATACAAAACCATTAGCAGGTTGTGAGAAGGACCTAGACCTGAACAAGCCCATTAGTGCATGAAACTTCCAAAGAGAAGTAAGAGTTTGAATGACCCAAACATAGATAGTGTAGCTAACCAGGAGATCAGTTACACTACCCCCAAACAACTATCTCTCATCATAGATCTCCTCCCGATGTGAAGGAATGTATATATAAGTTTTTGAAGCACTCCTTATTATTTCTTGAGGCTTTATTATTGAAAAAATTTCTTGCCTTTGAGGTGATTTCAAATTTTTCACATCCCCTACATCAACATGACATAATTTCACAAGCAATTATCTAATCAACACAGTTGCTTTGTGATCCTATGACCTCCTGATCCTTTACCTCCATAATATCATCTTTTTCTCGATTATTAACAAAAGAATGAGCAACCTCCACTACGAATGGTTCTGGCGAACCAAAGCCGAATTCTCCAAATAAAGCATTATCATAGATTTCAAATTCTTCAAAAAAGAAAAGAGGATTTGAATTGACTGACCACTTTACCCCACCTTCACCTGGGGAATCTTTTACAATCTTCTCAGTAACACAAGAAATTTCATCATGGACATCTTAGAATATGAACGTCTCATATTCTGGAAAGAAAAGATCGCTTGAATCCTGACCTTTACTGGTTGAATCTAAAAGGATCGAACTACTTGTAGGAATGGATGAAGGAGTGAACTGAAAGGTTGGGTTACACCTTCTTGGTTTTGAGTCTTCATCATCATTGGATGAGTTAAGCTCATCTTCAGACCCCATTGTACTATTTAGCCTATACACCTGGGCATACCAACACAAATCGTCTCCCTTCACACCTTTTCCCTTCTCAGGTAACGATCGCACATCATTTAATATAGTCAAGTTCATTCTCTCAGTGGTGGGACATAAAGCATTGGTAATTGCCTAAAAACTAGAGGATGAAGGGGTGCGAGGTGGATGATAATAAATAGACTGAGTGAGACAATCAAGTTTCCATTTTCCCACTACAATTAGGTCATTTTTTATGTTCACTACTTCAATCTGGGCTTGTTCAATCCCAGAAACCTTGTCTCTTCTTAGCATAAGTTGGACATCAAGATCAAGGGTGGAAGTAAAGACGTGAAATTTAATTACTTTGCTTGGTTGCTCAGGTGCAAGAATCCACTAAAGGGAATTATTAAATCAATATACAAACTCCCTCATAGATTCATGTCTTTCCTTCACAATTCTGAAGAAACTTCTAAGTAGAGTAGCTACATCAACAAGGCTCTGGAAATGCGGCAGGAAATTTCTGTATAATATCCTAGCCTGTTATACAACCCTTCTCCAACCCTTGGAACCATTCAACTGCCTTCCCAATCAAACTGTCAACAATTATCCTGATGAAGACATCTTCCTCTTGAATCCCCAAGATTCCACTTATTGTAGTCATAGCCCAAACATGCTCTTCCGGATCTTGAATGCCACTACCAGAGAATTTTTCAGAGTCGCCAACTCCTAAAGGAGTAAAGAAAGGAAACCCCAAGCTATTGCCTAGGTGGCAATTGAGTTGGAGGGTGATTCAGTGAGCGTATTGAATATTATGGTACTTCTCAGGTAACCACTGATAAAGCAATGGGGTGGATAATCATAATATTCAAAGATCAATCTTGGGGGTCATTCTACCACTGGTGTAGGTGGATGTAGGGCCCGCTCTTCTTCCTCTTTCAAGATGTAGTTTACTTGCATATAATCTATCATGCTTCTAATGTACCTCCAAGTGAGCGTATTTAATTGTGATATGATAGCTTCTTGCTCAGCCTACATCCAATCCAAATCAGGTTGGAGTATGGGAAACATGTCATGGTGGGGAAGTACCATCTTGTTGCATGACACAAAAGAATTTTTTTAGAAACTTAAATCACTTCCCCAACGGAGTCTCCAAAAATTTGTTAGCGAATGAGTTAGCCTCTGACAAATATATCAGTAATAAATGACTCTCCTTCCTGATAAGAACTAGTACCAATTCGCTAACAACTCTAGAAAGACCACAATTGCATTTGTGGCTTTCCTCTAAATTGAGAGGTACAACTACCTCATATGGTTTAAATGAAAAATGAATGAGATTTTAACCAAAAAGCAATAATTCAAGAAACATTAATCCACAAAAATAAAATTAATGTGAAATAATCCTAAGGGTCATCAATTAGCTAGCTCAAAAACTGTACTAATCAATGACAAAAGAAAATGTAAACTAAAACAAGAGATCCCATAATTACAATAGATGAAGTAAATGTAGTCAAATATATTTCTCATAGAAAATGTATTATGTTTATGTATATAACTCATAGGCCAATACAATCAAAATCTTATTCTACTCACAACTCATAGATTGAGAGCTATTGTAATTAGGAAATAAATGAAATTCAACAACAAATCTAATGTTCCTCCCTCGGTTACAACATAGTGTATTCTCCAGAGATCTAACCCTTGATGAATGGTTATTTACCAAAATATAGGGGTTAAATTCCTTTCTTTATGGTTATTGTTTAGTTGTGCTAACATCTTCTTGCAGCTTAACCATCTATATTAAAAACTGCTGACCGAGAGATAATAAATAGTAGATATGATTATATTGCTAGTGGAAAGACTTTAAACAATTCTTGAGCATTTCTTGATTTAACTCTCGCATCGTGTCTATTGATTTTGAAGTGGCTCACATACCTCACCAATTGAGCATTAAACAATTGTCACACATGAAAGTTGTCTAGTTATAAAATTAATTGGGAATGTAACTTAAATTCCCATCATATCAACCATTAATTCAGACTGCATAGCCATCCTATCACATTGATCATTCTTAGTTAATATGTCTCGCCAACCTTTTATAAATTCAACAGGAACTACCTCACTTCGCCAACTTGAAGTGTCAAATATGGCTAGTGCTCAGAGTGATGGTGTATCAATGAATGACTTTGTTTTCAATGAAGAAATTTAGTGTATCCCTCTTTTCAAATGATTTTTTGATCGGTTAAAAGAGGTCTTCATAGTTGATGGTAAGATTGAAGGAGAGGTGTTGCATAACATACTGGGAGATACATTTCTAAACTAGGTACATCTGCACAACACAACGCTTCTGGAATGTTTCATGTACACTATGATTTGCACCTCTGGGTGTCACAATTGGGGAATGAGGGTAGTGAAACAATTGGGAGGACCATAATTCCTCCACTAGGTGAATGTAGCCATTGTTGGTCTTAGCAATTATCCATGGAGTGGACTAATAGGTGACGCCATTTGTGTTTCCAATATTTCCTAGAATGAAGCCATGGAAGAAGCAGTGACTATCATGCACGTAGGGTTGGTGAGGAACAATATGGGGCCATTTTCCCAATTTCTGCAATCTCATGAGAACCTCCTTTCACCTGCCGAGATAGAGTACTTCCAAGTAGTGATAGAAGTGATTTGTGTGTTGATGTTCACCCTTTGTGCATGAGAAGAATTTCCTTTTGATACTATTTAGTTCCCCATCTTTTATGTAATCGACAATTTTTTTTGTATTTCCACGAATATATATATATATATATATATATATATAATGAAGTACTTGTTTTATACTTTTGGTGTTGATTCCTTGCATTATGAGAAATTTTGTCTTTACTTTTGGTTTTCCTTGTTGTATCTGGATGGCTTTTCTTTATTCAACTCTGCACAAGTGGCTTTTCATTTATCTGGGATGTACCTAAACATTATAATCTTGCATTATGACTCCTTAATTATTTGAAAATGCACTCTGGCAGTAATGTGGTGAGTTAGAAGAGCTATACAAATCATTTTTTTAGTTATAGGAACTAGTTCAATTCCTACTCGGCCTCAAAAAACTTTGAAGAATGTTATCGACGGTCTTTTTAACAAGTTCATGAACCTTGGTTACGGACCACCACCCTTTAAAAGAATGACTTAAGAACTCATGAAAAGTTAAAACAAAACCCCAAAACACCGCTAGGCTTAAGAAAGCAGAAAAATAAATAACTTGGGCAATAAAATGGGAAGTTAGGCGAACTAATGAAAACATCACCCAGGTTAGAAATATTCACTAAAACACCACCTGGGCAAGGACTTAACCAAAATCTAATCATTGGAGGGTCAATTTACAAATGGGGACCCATATTTTAGACAACAATTTTCTCTATAGTATTTGTATGATATTCAAAATCTTCCATTCTATTCATTTTATCCATAGTTGACATAGATTCTCATTGGCATTAGGAAATACTTGCTCAACAACAAGCCAATACTCATTTCTACCATCTCCTTAATATTTTCACCCACTTTGATCCATAAAGATACTTCCATTTTGGACACATTTATTTCTTCTTCAATGTCCTTTTTCTTGGAATCAATAAATCATCATATGTTTGCTTTACTTCTTTAATAAATTTTGATTCATTGATTATTATTTCTTTGATCAAGTTCTTAGTCACTTTACCATAAGATTGGTATTTTCATATTTATTCAATAACCTCCTTACTACCTTCTATTTTGGGATTAAAAGAGGCATTTATTGCATCCAATGTTTGGTTCAAACTATCAACAATAGATTTAAGATAAGAAGTTAAAATTCTTACCTATTATCTGAGTTGGTACCTGAAAATTTTGTCATTTTCTATTCTTTCTACCAATTTGGTAGTTGAGACTTAGAAGTTGTTGATATATCCTTCATGAGAACAAGGTACAAGATCAACTCAAATGACATTAAAGTCTAATTCAATAATCTCATTAATATCCTTTTCTATAGTGGTTTGAGCTACCTCCACATACATGTTTCCAAAGTAAAAATCCTTCATCAACCTAGAAGATGTTTTAGCTTTCTTTGGTTGAGGGGACTTTCAAAGTAAACTAAAAATGACGTCAAATTGAGTTACAACTACTTGAGTTACCTTTCTTTTATTTGATAAGGTTTTTTGTATCCAAGAAGAAGAGTCATGTATGGGTTTGGTAAATTTTGTGGAATACAATAGTGGCCTCATAGGTAGAGGCATAGTGAATGATGGAAAGACCTTATGAAAAGATGATACATTAGGTGAAGAGGGAGGAGAAGGATTAGGTTGAGTGGAATGTGTTTGGAGGAAATTTGAAGGTGAATAACTTGGTGATGAATGATATGAGTGAGGTAGAGAGATAATAACCTAAGAAAGGAGATGAAGGTATATCAATGGACTCTTCTTTCATCTCCATCCTCCTAAATAGCATATAACTGCTTCTTCTTCACCTTTAATTTCCTTGATTTTACTTTAGGACTATCCCTACATGATTTTTAGGATTTATCCTCTTCAATGTATCCTCATCATCATCTCCTCCTTCACCAATATTTTGAGAGATCATTGAGGATGAAAGATAGGAGGGGGTGGATTTTTCCTCTTTTCTCCTTTCTCCTTTGTGGCATCTTTCTTGTTAGAATATTTTGTAGGTTATTTTTCCATGGATTTCTTCCTTACCCATTTCTCTATTCTCCTATGGACCATAATTGTTATTTCATCTAGAGACTATATATTCTCTATTACCCAATTGGTTGGAAAAAGTGGTTGAGTTTGAATTCTCTCAAAATAAATGGGATCAGTCAAGTCCCATTCATCATCCTCAATGCCTTGGATATTCTAATTAACCTAAAATATTTTGTATGTTGTAGTAGGGTGATCCCATAATGTTGGTTTAAAAATTTTGGCCAAAATGGACACTGTACTAGTTTTTTCTAACTAAATCTTCACTTTTGGGAACCTATAGCAACTAAACCGTGAGGAATTTGAAGATGATGCAAACTAGTGATTTGTGACATTTTTTTTTAGATTCTAAATATATTTTTTTCAAAAATTTTGGAATTAGATTGCACTTCTTTTTCGATCTCCTTCGAAAACTAGCTTTTTTCAGTAAACACCATTTTTAAGGAGTGATGCTCATTGTATACAACATAACTTTTTTTCCATGAAGGATTAAATTCTATTTTTTTCAAATTTAGATTTGTAACTATGATATCTACAGCTTCCAATTAGCTTCATAGTGTTTTATTGAATATTTTTTTCTTAATCAAGTTTCGAAGTCAAACTAATTATAATTCAGACATAGGCAAACCATATACAACATAACTTTTTTTGTATGTATCGAAATTCAATTTTTTTTTTTGTTGGATCAAGGACATCAATATCTAGTGCACTGATATTTTTCAAAAAAAATATTGGTAATCTGCTATTTTTCCACATGTCCAGAATAGAGAGCTTGATTTTCAGTGAAAAACCTATGTTTAATCAAACTAAGAAAACAAATACATAATAAAAACAAAACATATTAAAATTATATTCATTGGATAGCTCGTTCCAAGGGCTACCATCATCCAGTTGGGTCTATGAAGTGTCCTCAATTTTCATCCTCAACTCAAGCTTCGAAGGGAAAAATTATGGTTTTTTTTAGTGCTAGAGGGGGAGAAGGGAGGAAAAGGGGTGTTCGAGCAAACCCTGGGTCAAGCAAACCCCCCTTCGAGGTTCGCTTGAACCAAGGTTCGCTCGAACCAGGCCCCCTTTCCACAACCCTTTCCTTTGCTTTTTTTCCCAGAAAATTTGGGATCCAACATTTAATGGGTTTGCTTGAAGGGGTTCTAGCGAACCCCCTTTGGGTTTGCTTGAACCAAATGTTCGTTTGAACCCCCAAAAACCTTTTTTTTTTTGCATGGGGACATTTTTTGTAATTTTTCTTCCTCATTGGAATTGTAAACCAATTTTGTGGGTTTACCCAGTATTAGCCTCATACAATCTCTTTTCTTGACTTGATAATCATTCTCACAATTTTCCTAGTAATCTTCAATTTAGATTATTTTTGACATAATTTACTATAAAAGGGAACCCTCATGGTGTGGGAACACAGTGAATTTTACCAAGGTCCTTTTAATTTTTAGCACATCAGAAGATTATCTACATTTGTAGTGTATGAGTCTAATTGGGTAGGGTATTCCTGGCTTTTTCCATTGTTTACATCTATTCAATTCACCAATTTGCTGACATATTTCAATGATGTAAAACTTGTCACTTACATGCTTTAGTAATTTATATGAGAATCTATCAAAGCCTTAAATTTTGATATAAATAAATATTGGAAATTAAATAAAATAGCTCCCATAAATATTGACCAATTGTTTAACTTCTAGAGATATTCTTACTCTTATGTCATATTGGATCTCTCTAACAATGTGAATTATGAAAGCATCATTTACTCTCCTAAAATATCTCTTTTGGACAAGTTTTTTATTTCCCTTTGGGATTTTTATCCTTTGGTCCACCTTATGAGAAATTTGTCAATGAGTAATGTACCTAACATGGTCTAGTAGTCGAGACTCATCATCATGCATACATTACTCCATAAGTTACACTTAAGGGGGGTTGTTAGTGTAAATAGAGTCAATATTTACCTAGTTAGCTAATCACATTTCTAGGATTGACCTATTCATACTCATGGATTAAGTTTACTTGGATTTATTTTTATTTTTTCTTACTTCATAGTATTGATACATTTATCCTCATTACTTGAGACACCTATTGGCACTTTGTCACACACTTGTCAAGTGAGCTCACAAGTGTCCCATCTTTGGAGGGTTAGTTAGTTGTTTAGTCCTACCTTCATACCTCAAATAACATGTATATGGAAAATAGAAACATGTTCATTTTTATTTTAGCTCTCACAATTCCTCTAAGGTGTTAAAATTTATTTATTATATATTTGGTCCTATTAATTTTCCTTAAATTTCTAAGCCCCTTTACTATGTATGTTTTATAGACAATATTTATAAAAGGGCATGGGTGCATTTTCTTATCGATGTAAATTTAAAGTCTTTAGTTGCTTTAAAGGTTTAAGGAATTAAGGATTTCATAAAAAAATAAACTAGTAGGAATATTAAGATCTTAGGATAGATAAATTTGTGTTCCATATGTTTTGATAAATTCTTTAAGGAGCACGAGATTGATATGCATAACAAAAATCAATATACCCTTTAATATAATGGAGTTACAAAAATAATGAACATGACATTAATGGAGAGGAATATGAGTATCGTTAGTGTTCAGATGGATTGGAATTTTTTTTGGGAAAAAGTAGTACCTATGACTTATTATTTGATTTATAAGTCTCATACATCAATTCTTGTTGATAAAACTCATATGGAGGCATGGATGGGAAAAAAAATTTCATTATGGAATCTTCAAAATTTTAGTTGTGAGGCATATACACATGTGATGTGAAAAGGATACTCTCCCCTTCAAATAAGATCACTGAACCTCACAAAATACAAGAAAAGGTTGCAAATACATAATATGAATAGAAACCGGGAAGAGAAAACTTGTAACTTGTATTAAATTCAAAGATACAAAAGATTATAAATATTTGAAGCTCATGGGCTCCTTTGCAATCTTACATGCAACACCTACAAAAAACTCGTCATCAACATTCTCGTGCTATTTTCGATAGCCTCTAGGTATGCTAATATTTCCTCCTTTAGCCACGCACCCTCTCAAGCTCTCCTCTTCCTATCTGATAGAGTCTACTAGATATTCCCCTATCTTGCATCGAGCCACACCACCTTTAATTCTAGTGCAAAGAATTTTATTTCATACTCTTCCTAAAAAACCCTAAGATTGGATACGTAATCAATGCATTCAACTGTCCATTCGATCTGATCTCAATTCTTGTCTCTGTAATCATTTGAACCACCACCTTGTGCATCACATCTCATTACAAGTGTTGTTAAAACAAATAGAGTATTAAATTCTCATTTCTATGTTGGTTACCAATAGAAACTCTTATTCACACTTTTGCAACAGTTTTAGATTTCTATCTTTGAATTATGGTTGTCGATCATCTTTTTTCGTGTCTTGATCTTGCGCTTTCCATTCATGGTCGCAACTTTAAATCATGACCATCTGATAAGTGGTCATTTAAATCTCCTCCCTTTGATCTTGTCCTTCATACACCGCTTGCCATACGTGGGGTCCACCAAGACACATGTCCAAAGTCTGCGCACCTCACGAGCTCAAACAACAGGCCCACACAAACCTTGAGGGGTTTGCGGGTTGTTTCCATTTTTCATCCACATCACCACCACACAACTCACAACAATGATGTGAGTTGATAGATCGAGCAATCACTTTTTTCCACTTGTCGGCCTTCATCACAATCTATCATCATCACTGTCCTGTCGAGTCCCACTATACACCTATCGTTAAGTCACCAAAAATCCAAACTTTAGAACCTCTTGTCAGAGGTTGCAAAGTTTTGAAAACCTGTGACATGGGAACAACAAAGAGATTGCTAAGTCAAAAGGTTTCAAAAATATAGAACCCCACGACATAGGTTAGGAAAACTTGAATCCATGTGACTCCTCACAACCTTGGCCCTTATTGAAATCCAACAAAGCAAAATAAAATAAAATAAAATATTTTTGGAGACACAGGATTGCCAGTACACCATGGATGCTCCTGCATCAACATGTGCCTAGGGAGAAGAAATAAAAGTTTGATAATAATGGAATTAAATGTATCTTCATTGGCTATGATGTCAAAGTGAAAGGATAAAATCTTTGGGGCTCTTTGGAAAAGAGAGGTTTGTACAATAGAAGTGTTATTTTTAGAGATTAAGCATTCTCCCATAGTATTGTAGCTAGAATTGGATGACAAGAAAGTGCTTCAACTACCCTCAAAGACTAAGAAACATAAATAAAATATCATAAAAGAACTAAAGTGGAAGAGAGATTATACATTTAAAATGGTTTTACAGGGGAGTTTCAACCTCCACTTTAACTCTTCAAGAGGTTCACTTAGTATAAATGACAACTAGATAGGTATAATCCTAATTGAAGATATATTTTATTTAATTAATAATACCAAGGATCCTAGAACTATAAAGGAGGAAATGCATATGGGTGATTCTAATTCTTAGAAAGTTTGTTTAGATGATAAGATGGTTGTGTTGAGGAAGAATGATACACATGACTTGGTACTATTGTATAGGGAAGAAAAATATTGTATGTATATGGAACTTTAAAAATAAGATTGGTTTAGATGGAACTATTGAAAATTTTGAGACAAGGTTGTTTATAAAAGAATATTTTTGAAAATTTGAGGGATAGAGATTGGTGAGATAATTCCCTAGTTCTTATGTTTACATATACTATGTGTTGGCATGAATAGTCTTGTACCTAGTTAATTCTTATTAGGGGACTTATTCACATGTTAAGTCTACTTAAGTCCCAGGTGTCTTTCTAGAAGTCTTAGTTTTTTAAATAAGGCCTTATCACATCTTATCTCTTTGTATTTTATTTAATGCTTGTGTCCTAGGTATTTATGAGTTAGTTGTCTCATGTGATAGGATTAAGACACTTTTAATGATCTTGTCTAATCCTATCTCTCACCTTTCCTTTATAAGCAAGGGATCTCTTGCATATTTCACATGTGAATCTTGTATCAGTTTTTAATTCTTGTTTTTTGGAATAACATCTTCTATTGTTGCTTCTCTCTTTTGCATGTGGAGGTTATTTGGTGTTGCAGATTGAAGATCTTGGTTGCTCACTTCAATATGGTATTAGAGCTTTAAATATGGAAAGCCCCTTCCTTTTTTATTAGACAATTTATACCATCAAGTTTTTTATTGTGATTTGAGTTTCTTTTATCATCTTGTAAATTCCCCTATGCTCTTCTCTTGTGTTTTAATATGATCTACAAAATCGGAATTGATTTGCAAAGATTTGTTAATCCTATATTGCATGTACAATTTTTGGTGAGATCTGGTGAATGTAGCTCTTTTGGCTATAGTGGTAGTATTTTTGGCTATCCCATTACATCTAGGAGGCTTGAGAAATTCATATTTGGATTTTGTTTCATTGAATTTGGTTACCATTTGAAACTTTGGAAAACAAAGGTTTGAAGCTAAAATCTAGCAAATAGGTTTTATAGGAGTATTTTCGTCCAAAAAGGACCTTGACATTGCATTCAGGAGGTTTAGAAGACAATTTTTGACATATAATATGCCCATATTTTGTGTTGGAAGTTGCTGAGGCAAAAAAAAATCCTAGGGAGCCTTACGACCCCCTAGGTGTAGGCCGTAAATTTTTTAATTTCATACGATTTATTTTTTGCAAAAATTTTAAAATAAAATTATATGTGTTGCAAGCAATTAAGCACTAGCTAAGCACTAAGCACTTGCAAGCTTAAATCCTCCATGGTATTTATAGAGTCATCACTAGTAGCTTTAGTTGTTGTAGCTTATGAGCTGGTAGCTAGCAACCATACAAACAATGATAAACATTATCTGCAATGGCCAGATTTAATTGCCACTAGTTATTTAATAACAATGATAGGAATTTCATAGAATTCCACTCCTTGCCATCGTAGAACCACCCACTCATTTCCTAGTGTCCTTCATCACCAGTAGTGCCACCTAGGGAGCCACCAAGGCTCTATTTTTTGGCCTAAAATAGGCCTTTTTAAAAAACTTTCTCAACTTTTCACCAAGGTGTCAATTTTTTATGAACGAGATATCATTGGAAAGGTGGTTCGATGAACTTCACTATGGTGTAGGTGATTTTTTGGGATATGGTGTTGTACACCATTGCATAAAATGTTATATTATAATATTTAAATTAAATAATTATTTAGTTGTGATAGACCTAGGAGGTGTGGTTAATCACACTAGGTAATTATTTGGGGGACCACTTTATGTTGTATTGTGGCATTGGATTATTATTTAATGTGTGTGAGATATGGGATAATAATTTAATATTGGGGAAATATTTAATAAAGTGAAAACTTAGTACCCAATACTAAATAAGTGGTTAGTGGTTTTGTGGTACATGGTTTTATCTTACCACTTGGTTGTATTTGTGTGAGCTTGAGTCTATAAAATCAAGCACATGTTTAGTGGTTAAGGTTGGCTAGGAGAGTAGGTTGTCATTATTGAGACTTTATAAGGAGTGAATATGTGAAGCATGTCATGGGATGTGTGGATTCATGCATGGAAACATGGAGGATGCATTGGATAGGCTTGATGCTTTAGAAGTATTCATGGTAACTCTTGTAAGTGCACATATTATTTATTTTCTGAATAATAGATGGAGTATTGATGCTTTTGGAGGCTAGGTTTTCCCAGGGTATATCTTGTGTTATCTTATGGATTGTCTATTTTGATATATGAGCTATGGTTACTTGCATGCATCCTTTTCTCTCTTGGGGTTATATAGGAAATGGATTAAGTATGTGGGTATGTTACATTATTTCCTAAAAAGTGATATTAAAGCTTTCATGGTTGATGAGAGGTGTGAGCTTCCAAGTTTTTGTTTTAACCCTTGTTTGAGCAGATTTGGTGCAAATTTGAATCCATGGTAATGCAAGTTATATCTGAGGCATTACAAGGTATGGAACACATGTTGTAGGTGTTATTATGTTGATTTGGGAATTTGGGTTGTCAAGATTTATTGGGTTTATTACATATCTGAGGTATGCAAAATTATGGTCAAAAGGGTTTCTTGGATTGTGCTTTCATATGAGGGCTTTGTAGAGGAAATTTCAAGGATGACCTCATGAGACAAAACTAACCTCACCATTGGATCCAAGATGGTTGAGAAACAAAGATTCATATAAAAAAATTCCTATTTTGGAAAAGTTTACAAAAATGCAAAAAACAATTTAGCCATAGGCCCTTCGTTCGTACGACTATACGATCGCCATTTTCCTATAGGAAATTTATATATATATATATATATATATATATGCTGCAGAAATTAAAATTCTTGCAATATTGAATTTAATTGAAATTTAAATTGAAAAAGGATTTAAAAATAAATAAAAGTTGTAGGTGGGGGTCCGCAAACCCTCGTAGCTATGGGTATAGACAACCCTGCTAGGCATACGCCATGGTAGGGGTTGTCATCTCTACCCTCACCATCAGTGGGTCCCAACCATCGAAGGGGATTAGCCCCTACAGTCATGCCTCCAGTCAGTTGGGGGACCAACCACAAGCCCTCAGACTTTAAATATCTCCACCAACATTTATAAAAGAAATTTAAGATATTTTAAAGTTTGTCATTTAAAAATAAAAATATAACCAAAATTTCTGCAATGATCAAGTTTGGCTATGTTGGTGTGAATGGGGTTATTTCCTAACTAGTTATTAGTGAGGACCTATTCACATTATTATAATTTTACTTAGGAGTTAAGTTTCCTAGGTGTCATTTCTAGAAACTAGTTAGAATGGGACCATGTCTTGTTAATTAGCTTATAATTATTGAGGCATTTAATATTTCACTTATGTATTTAAAATTATGCATTAGACATTGAAAGTTTGAATACAAGGTAGTCATCCTACCTCCTCTCACCTTGCCTATATAAACAAGTTTCTTGTAAATTTGTATATTATCTCATGATATCTCATGTATCTTAGATATTTTATAAATTATAGATATCAAATCAATAGATCATCATTTGATCAATCATTTATCATCTATCTTCTTGCTCATGTTGCAACACTTTATTGTGGATGGTGTCTTTCATGGTTTGATCCTTTGAAGACTGCAACTTCATTTGCATTCATTTTTCATGAATATTTCCAACAAGCTATAGGTGGGTGGCACCACCACCATCAGCAGGCCACCACTCGGCCACCTACCAGCCACCCATTTGTTTAGGGGGCATAACTTTCACCGAAGAGGTCATATTTTCGACATCTTATACTTGTTGGAAAGGTGGCTCTAAGAATTACATAGTGGTATAGGTTTGGTTCAATTATTTTTCTATTTTGATCAATTTTTGGAGCTTGAAAGCTAGATGTTCTCTTGTACACAATTTTGAGCATAGCTTTTACATATGAAATCAGATTTTTAATTTTGAATAGGCATTAGAGAGCAAGTATAGTGTACTACACAGTGGATTAGTCATATTTTTAGTTTATGGTGTAGGATGATGTTTGTACTTGTTTGATCACTTTTAGGAGTTTGAGATTTGGGGTGTGATTACATGTGCATTTGGATGAGTCAAGAGGAAAAACTTTGAGGGAGTATATAATTTTATATGATATTTATGATGGTACAATTGATTATCAGTTTGGTGCTTCATGGTACAAGTTTACAGGTGCTCTTTAGAGTTGGAATTTGATGGTGTCAAGTACATAGGTTGTCTTCAATTTTAAGTACATGGGTTGACATGAGTGGAGGCTTGGAGTTTCATATGGTTGATAGTTAAGTGAAGGTACAACGTTGGCTATGATAATGTTGTCATGGATATGTAGGTACATTTGAGAATTGGCATGACATGATCATGTATGTAGTTGTTTGGTGGTGATATGGTTTGATGTTAGGAGGTTTTTCTTATCTCCTAGATGCTTGTATGGTTCCTTGACTATGGTTACTTATTTATGGACATTTGGAAAATTAGATCTGTGGTTAATTTGGTGTTTGATTCTTGATGTCTACAATATTATCTTCTTTGATATCTTGATTTGCAGGCTATTAATGTGATGATGAGTTTGCATGTTTCAGTGTTTGGATCTATGAGTTATGTAATCCTTGCGTATGAGCAACTCATTGGTTGTAGTGGGATGACTCAGTGTGGATTGTCTATATCCATGAGATTGTTTATTATTAGTATAGACTTTGTTAGTTGGCCTTGTTTGTGGTCATTTTTGCATTGGTATGTTTCTTTGTGATGAGAGGATGGATGGTTAGAGTACTTGATTAGTCAATTTTTGGGACTTGTAGCATGTGGTTTTATCACAATGTCATGATAGCTTGGTTATTTCATTGGTGACACGTTTCAATGGGAGATTTTGACAGTGATGACTTGGTGGTGTAGGATTGGTTCCTGATTGTTTTATGGTGGTTGTATCATCTTGGCTTTGTGATGCAGAGGCTAGGGAATCAATCAAGGTCTCAAATGCATATGACCGTAACTTTAATTTGGTGGTTCATGGACTCCATTGAAAACAACATGGCTTGCAAGCATAGGATAATTATAGGGTTACCAACATGATCCTCAAACAATTCCAATCACTCCAATACCACTTTAATGACTCATTCAACATGAATTCAACTCAACTTGATGCTCTATCAGACCCTAAAGTCACTATTCTCCAAATCAAGACTCCTATCGCACAAGGCATGCACCAAATCAAGCCTACACGGTGTCAAATGTGGATTCCCACAACATAACCTCTATCCAACATATAGAACACCTTTTAACCTTTGAAAATGGCATGTAAAAACCAAAAAAGATAATTATAAACTTAGGGTTTCCATTCCACTCACACTTCCTTCACAAACAGGGATTAATCCTAGTAGCATTCCTCCTAGACAAAATTGGGCACAACTCCCAATGTAGGTGTGATATCAATAAAGTAAGGATATATTTGAATACTCATTATGGGCCTACAAAACATATGAGGAAACCAACTAGGGTTGTTTTGGAAAGTGTCATTCAAAATCTAGTTGTCCTTGAAACAATTAAGCGTGTTTCACAAATTAGGCCTAGAGATCATCTAGGGTAAGGTTCAAATGGGTCTCAAAAAATTACCAAAGGATTTCCTAAGCTTGAAATGGTTTGAATACCTCCAAAAACCTCTTCTAACACTCAAACCACCCTTCCACACACTCCATCAACATTAAAACTCTTAATCTTCACTCATTCTTCCTGATACATGGTGAAAATAGGCCTAAAACAACAAATTAGCACGTGTTAACCTCCTCCTTGGGGCCTGTAAGTTTGGAATAATCTAGAGAACTATTATACAGTCCATCCCACCAATTCTTGAGAGATTTCACTAGTGGATGGAGGAGAAATGCATTTTTCCTTCTCACTATCAACCCTAATCTAGGGTTTTGCCAGTTTGATGAAAAAATGATGATTCTCCCTGATTTTTCCACCAAATTGAATGAAACCAAATGGATTTAAAAGAAGACTCATAGGGATTTCATTCCCCAGGGGTTTCAATCCATGAATACTTCGTACAAGATCCATACAACAAAGAAAACATCAGGAAAATGTTGGAAAACTTTAGAAAAATAGAGTTTTATTCCTCCAAAACTTCAAGCCAACCCTTACAACGATGAATTAAGGATTTTTATGCCTTCACAAGCCTATTACAATAGTTACCAACTCAATTTTTGATTATGAGTTAACAAATACCCACTTTGACACTTTTTGACAACAATTTGGAAAAGTTGTTTTGCAATAATGCAACAATTGTGCAACTTTTACAATTTGAACACAATGGATGACTTGACCGCCTAAGGCTTCTCCTAACACATTGTAAACATGAAATATGGTATCTTAGGACCTTATTACAACCAAGAAATAGAAAAACCAAAATATTAACCATATTTTCCTCTTGGAGTCATGGATCTTCATGGGTGCTCCTACACCATACTCCCCAACAAATATGACTCAAGTCCCCTTGAGGATAGTCCTGCAACAAAGAACATGCTTGAACACATCATGATCTGGTCTCCAAGTGTCATACTCATCTGGTATACCCTACCAATGTATTAGATATTTGAAACAATCATTTGTTCCTTGCCTTTGTGAGGTCCTTAGCCCTTGGGTCAGACTCCAACTTCTAAGATCTATTTGAGAGATGGTTCTTGACTCCTCCTACATCTGAAAATGGTGTTGAGCTTGCTTTCATACCTGCAAGTTTACCTCTTCCATATTTCTTCCTCTCTTTAGATACATACTTGAACATGTCCACCTTCCTTTGTAGTCCCTCCTTGATCTCTACACCTTTAGCTTTCATTTCTTCCATATGATGTCTTGCCCCTATGATTGCTTTAGCAAGTGTATTAACCTTAGATTTGATAGAACTATAATGATCACTATTCCCCTCTAAAAAAATGAATGAAACATCATGTCAACATACCCCTTAAGAAAATATTGAATCCCATGGATCAATGCATCCTTGACCTTCAACAAAACAAGTATTGACACCAACTCAATATCATTTCCCTCCAAAGTTAGATCATTCTTCAAGTTTGTTGCAACCTCCATGTGCTTTGCTTCCTCTACTTGGATGAATTCCTTTCTTCCTAACATTATCACCTTGGCTACCTTACCTTGTCCATTATCACCTTCCTACAATGGAGTCAATGTAAAAGAGATTCCATCCTTCTCAATTTCATAAGTATTGTTCCTACCATCATACAAGGCATGTCTATCAAACTACCATGGTCTTCCTAGCAGAAAATGACACACATCCATAGGCAACACATCACAAAGAATTTTTTCCTTGTAGCCACCTATATTAAACTCAACCCAAGCTTGTTCATTCACCAAAACAGATTGACTCTCATTCAACCAAGAAACTCTATAAGGTGTATCATGTGGTATCTTTTCTAACTTAAGTTTGTCAACCATCTCACTAGATACCATGTTATCTATTCTTCCAAAATCTATTACAACTTTACATACATTTCCTTTGCACTTGCAAGTTGTCCTAAATAGTGTCCTTCTTTGTTGTGGCTCCTTCTCCTTGGATGCTTTGAGGAGTGCTTTTCTAACCATCAAGGATTCTTCAAGTTCTGGAGCAGCATATTGCATTGGAGATTTTACACTCTCATCTTCATCTTCTTGCACCAACTGTACTCTCTTTTCACCTCTCCTTTCACCACCATGTGAACTAGAAGCTTGTTTTTCCTTGAACTATCATGCTTGATGGCCAAACTAAGTGCAATGATAGCACCTTCCTGTGAATCCACTAGAGCCTCTTCCTTGACTTCCAAATCTTCCTCTAAAGCTTTATCTACCACATCTAAAGCCACCTCTTTGATCAACTAATTTTTCTTGGCCTTTGTTAGCATCTTCTTGGCTTTCATTTGATTGTCTTGAAGTAGAAAATGAACCTCTTCCTCTAGAAGTGCTGCCTATGCCTCTATTTGAATTTTCTTGCCTTCTTTTCAGCTTTTCTTCAGGCTTTATTGCCATTTGATAACATTCCTCAACCGTTCTTGGATTTTCCAAAGTTAACTCATCTTTAATGTTGAATCTTAACCCACTCAAATATCTAGTAGCCTTCTCCACTTCATCCTCCATGTGACCTACCCTTATAATCAACTTATAAAATTATTTTGTATATGTTTTAACATCCATTTATTTTTGTTTCAAACCTTGAAGTTTCTTAAACATTTGAATATAATAATTAGAAGGAAAAAAATTACCTTTCATTTTAGCCACCATTTTGTCCCAAGAAACAATCTTTGACTTACCTTTCTTCCTTCTCTCAAATTGCTCATAATCCCACCATAATAGTGCATGACCCTTCAACTTTGTTTTGCAATCTTCACCCTTTGCTCTTCAGGAACATCTTCACACTCAAAGTAATTGTCCAGTTTTGCAATCCAATCCAACAATTCTTCATTATTCAGATTACCTCCATATTTAGGTACATCAATCTTCACCTTGTGTCTATCATCCTTGATTGCTCTCAGAAACTTAGCCATCCTCTAATCATCGAGATCCAATTCCTCTTCCTATTCACTGTCACTCACTTCTTCTTCTTCGGAGTCACTCTCATCACCCAGGTCCATACCTCTTTTTTTCCTTTTTTCCAGAGCAACAAGTCTCTCTTTCAACTCTCTCATCTCCCTAGCATGCTTTTCCTTCAATTCATTCACTTCCCTAGCAATGGTTTTCCTTTTTGGAGGCATTTTGTTCACTTTTTCTTCACACTTTCCTTCTTCAACTCAATTATTTTTTCCCTTATTCAGATTAGACCTATGCTCTAATACCAATTTGATGCAGAGGCTAGGGCAGCAATCAGGATCTCAAAAGCATAGGACAATAACTTTTATTTGGTGGTTCATGGACTCCATTGAAAACAACATGGTTTGCATGCATAGGAAAATCCTAGGGTTACCAACATGAACCTCAAATAGTTCCAATCACTCCAATACCCCTTTAAGGAATCATTCAACATTAATTCAACTCAACTTGATCCTCTATCAAACCCTAGAGTCACTATTCTCTGAATCAAGACACCTATCACACAAAGCATGCACCAAATCAAGCCTACACAGTGTCAAATGTGGATTCCCACAACATAGCCTCTATCCAACCTATAGAACACCTTGGACCCTCTAAAAATGGCATGTCAAAACCAACAAGGAAAATTAGAAACTCATGGTTTCCATTCTACTCACACTTCCTTCACAAACAGGGGTTAATCCTAGTAGCATTCCTCCTAGACAAAATTGGGCACAACTCCCAATGCAGATGTGATCTCAAGAAAGTAAGGATAGATTTGAATACCAATTATAGTCATACACAACATACCAAGAAACCAACTAGGGTTGTTTTGGAAAGTTTCATTCAAAATATGTTTGTCTTTGCAACAATTAGGCTTGTTTCATAAATTAGGCCTAGAGATCATCTAGGGCAAGGTTCAAATGGGTCTCATAAAATGACCAAAAGATTTCCTAAGCTTGAAAGGGTTTGAATACTTCCAAAAACCTCTTCCAACACTCAAACCACCCTTCCACACACTCCATCAACATTAAAACACTGAATCTTCACTCATTCGGCCTGATACATGGTGAAAATAGGCCTAAAACAACAAATTAGCACGTGTTAACCTCCTCCTTGGGGCTTGTAAGTTTGTAATAATCTATATTACTATTATACAGTCCATCCCACCAATTCTTGAGAGATTTCACTAGTGGATGGAGGAGAAATGCATTTTTCCTTCTCACTGTCAGCCCTAATCTAGGGTTTTGCCAGCTTGATGAAAAAATGATGATTCTCCCTGATTTCTCCACCAAATTGAATGAAACCAAATGGATTTAAAATAAGATTCACAAGGATTTCATTCCCTATGGGTATCAATCCATGAATGATTTTTACAAGATCCGTACAACAAAGAAAACATCAGAAAAATGTTGGAAAACTTCAGAAAAAGAGTTTTATTCCTCCAAAATCTCCAAAACTTCAAGCCAGCCCTTACAATGATGAATTGGAGATTTTATGCCTTCCAAAGCCTATTACAATAGTTACCAACTTAATTTTTGATTATGAGTTAACAAATACCCACTTTGACACTTTTTGACAACAATTTAGAAAAGTTGCTTTGCAATAATGCAACAATTGTGCAACTTTTACAATTTGAACACAATGGACAACTTGACCGCCTAAGACTTATTGTAACACATTGTAAACATGAAATATGGTCTCTTAGGACCTTATTACAACCAATAAATACAAAAACCAAAATATTTACCATATTTTCCTCTTGGAGGCATGGATCTTCATGGGTGCTCCTGCATCACTTTGAGATCTTGGTTCTACTTGGTATTATTAGAATTTTAGTTGTGTTTGGACTTGGATGATCTTCATGGTGGAGATGGTTATCATGATTCCATGTGTAGATTAATATCATGGTTTAGTGGGATTTATTGGTAGTGACATAGATTCATCATTGGATATGGTTATCTTCATATGATTTGAGATGTCATTTCTTGGTTTAGAGTGTGATTGGTATTTTGTCATGGTTTACTCTTTATACTAGTTTAGAGTTTTGGAATGATGCATATTCTCTTGAGACTAGGATGTAAGCATTGTTGCATATGATCTCCTAGGAGGAGATGGTTAGATCATGATGTCTTGTTGGGTTCTTGATTCTACAGTTGAAGCTTTAACATTGATCTTGTTGGTTCTCTTGGTATTGAGTATATTGGTCATTTTCTTGGGATCTACATGATGGTGTGGTGTTTCATTTGGAGCTCATAATGGATTGATCATTTTGGATATTCTCATGGATACTTGGAGACATGGGTGAGGCTGGAGTTCTCTTATGATTAGAGACACTTTCTTGAGATGATTACTCTTTGGAGGTTTCAACATGGAGTCTGAAGAGCCTTCACCTAGATATGGACATGAGTTCATGATGAACCGATAGAGGAGATTGTTCTTGGAGTGAGTCATGATGACTTGGTTGTTCTAGAGGATCATTCACATTCCCCACTCTTGGTCTACTTGATATTTTATCATCTAATAGGTATTGCCAATCCTATTTTGATTTGATTATGGTTCGTGCATTGATTTCTCATGGGAATGAGTTGAGTCATGGTTATTAATTTTTGGAGACTCATTTGAGGATTATTTAGCATGATTTTATATTGATTTATCTTTCATGGATATATATCTTGAGCTATGTAGTTAGTTCTAGAGGATTCATTTTGAGGGATGTTTAGCATGATTATCTCCTTGTGTATTTGAGTTTCTGTTATCATTCATTGGTGAGAAGTTTAGAGATGGTTATAGGGCTTATTTCTTGATATGAGAATCAATGTTGAGTTTTTTCTTCTTGGTTAGAGAGGTTTACATCCATGTTGGCTTTTACATGATTCATGTGTTTGTTTGATTTAAGAGATTGAATGTTGTTTTGGGTGTTGTTGGTGCTTCTCATTTGGGGTTTTTAGGAGATCATACTTAAAACAACGGTGCAATTGGAGGTGTTGGTAGAAGGACATGTTATGGTTTACAAGTTTTCTTTCTTCATTTTATGTTTCCTTCTTTTGAGGTTCATGTTCATATGACTTGGAGGGATTGTGGTGACACGTTTTGAGAGAGTATGCAATTGTTGGTGTTGAATGTGCAGATCATTGTGATTGTTCTTGGTACTTCATGTTTTGATCTTTATCACTCCTTGGTATAGTGTTGATTGGTAGACTTGATATGATTTGACATTACCCATGCAGTGGGAGTTCCTGGATATGTATGTTCTTCATTGACAGGTTTGATACATGGAGCTTGTGAATATGGTGTATGGGTTGCATATGTTGTTTGCATGAGTTTACTAATGTTGTTGATACCTAGGAGGTATGGATGGTTGGATGTATTAGAATTTGTTGTGGATGTTATTTTTTATCATGTGGGTTTTTCACCAAGGACATCATCTTGTTTGGAGCCTTTGTTATCACTTGGATTTGATGCTTGTGTTCTTGGATTGGTGCATCTTCACCTTGGTATGTTCATTTTCTTCCATAGGTGGCACATTGGAGAATGAGAGTTCTTGCTTGAGATGGTGGTTACTTTGATTTTCTTGCAAGTCTCTTGATGGAGCATGAGAGCATGCTGGAGATTCATGTGGCTACATGTATGTCTGTGATGATGTATTTCATTGATTGATCCCTTATGCAATGTATACAAAAAATGGGAGAATGTTGAGATATGGTGTTGTACACCATTGCATAAAATCTTATATTATATTATTGCAATTAAATAATTATTTAGTTGTGATGCACCTATGAGGTGTGGTTGATTACACTAGGTAATTATTTGGAGACCACTTTATGTTGTATTGTAACATTAGATTACTATTTAATGTGTACGAGACATGGGATAATAATTTAATATTAGGGAAATATTTAATAGAGTGAAAACTTAGTACCCAATATTAAATGAGTTAGTGGTTTTATATTCACATGGTTTTGTGGTATATGGTTACCACTTGGTTTTATTTGTGTGAGATTGAGTCTATAAAAGCAAGCACATGATTAGTGGTTAAGGTTCTTTGGGTGAGTGGGCTGTCATTATTGAGTCTTTTTGAGGAGTGCATATGTGAAGCATGACATGGGATGTGTGGATTCATTCTTGGACATATGGAGGATGTATTGGAGAGGCTTGATGCTTCAAAATTATTCATGGTAACTCTTGTAAGTGCATGTATTGTTTTGTTGAATAATAGATGGAGTATGGATGCCTTTGGAGGCTAGGTTTTTCCCTCTTGAGGGTTTTCCCAAGATATATCTTGTGTTATCTTGTGGTTTGTCTATTTTGATCTATGCATTATGGTTACTTGCAAGCATTTTTCTCTCTCTTGGGGTTATGTAGGAAATGGATTAAGTATGTGGGTATTTTGCATTATTTTCTAACAATGATTTTTGTTGATTTTGCAATTTTTTGCCAATTTTACTTGCCCAAAGGTACACTTGCATTTATTACTTATAGCTAGCATAACTTTTGCATACAAAGTCAAAATTTGGTAATTTTTTTTTCAAATTGCTCAAAAAATCATAAGGAATTTGATTGTAACCTTTTTTTTTGATTTAGCAAGCCTTTTTTTTAAATTATAAAAATCACCATTTGTTATAAACGGTTGATTTGAGATTGTCACTTGTAAAAAATTCAAAATTTCTTTATTGTAATTTGTTGGGGAGTTGTAAATTGAGTTTTAATATATTTTGGGGGGTGTAAGGCACAATTTAAGTGCCCAATTGTATTCTTTCTCTTGGGTTTTTTATCCAACATGGAATATATAAGGAAAATTGAGTTACTCAATCCATAAAATTATCATTTATGAAAGTTAAAAATGACCCAATTACTACACTCAAAGGGTTTATGAAAATTTTTAGATGAACAACAACCTAAATTCACAAGGGAATTTGATAAATTTACTCGTAGAAAAATATATATAAAGAAAAAGGGCTCATAGGCTTACATCTATCTGATAATTTGTTGTTTCATATTGCAAAGTGTAAAACACCTAAGGATGTTTGGGATAAACTTGAAGAGTTGTATGGTCAAGTCAATCAATTTAAAATCTTGTAGTTTGAAGCAGATCTACAATCATTTTCCAGATGCATTTCCTACTATTCAAGATTTCCTTTCACAATTCAAAATGATTTTGTCACAACTAAAAGGATGTGGGCATGATAAATATAATGATGCATGCATCTTCTTGATTCTATCTAGGTTAAGAGGCCCTTATCAAGTGTTTTCTTCTACTTCATATTCTATTATGGATGCCATGGGGACCAAATATAAGATGCCTTCTTTTGAGTTGTTTTATGAGCATCTTACTAGGGAGCAAGCCAAGTTGATTGAAATGGATGCACACTTTCTATTTCTAAGAGACAATCTCTAATGGCTCAATCTTCTAAGGGTAAATGAAATAATAAGAAGAAGCATAAGAAAAAAATTCCTATAGGTAGTGAGTCTCCCTCAAAATTGAAGAAAAAGAATACTTGAAATTCCACTCTTACTCCTTCTACCTTTGGAGGAAGAATCCTCCAAGTCTAAGAAAAAGAAAGGTAACCTTGTTCATTTTATGGAAAAACTGGGCATGATGAGTCTCATTATTCCAAGAGACTAGAGGCATTGGATGAATTTATGAGACATAATATTTCAGTTCCTAAGTCTTCTTCCATATGAAAATGGAAAGTTATTTCAGCTCATGCCTTGCATTCATGTATTGATAGTTAGATTCTTGATTCAGGTGCTTCACATCACATGACCAATTCACAAGATCTTGATTCCATTGCTCATACTTCTACTTCTTAGATTACAATTGGGAAATCTTCATAGATTCTAGTTTTGGGATAGAAGTTGCATTGAGGATTTTATTCTTGTTCCTAATATTTTAACAAATCTACTTTCCATATATAAGATTTATCATTCTGGCGATGGAAAGACTATTGATTTTACTCCATAGAATGTGATTATTTGACAGTTATAGGATCCTAAGAAGGTTTTTTCTATAGTGATAGTTGATCATGAGATCCATTTATATCAATTTGATGGCTTTGAGTCTTCAATGAGTTCATCTTTTATTTCTCATGTTGATTAAGTGAGCAAACTTTGGCATGAAAGACTTGGGCACTTGAACTATAGGTATCTTCAGTAGATGCACAAACATAACTTAGTGGTTGGTCTTCCTATGATCTCTTGCATAAATGGTGTTTTTCAAGGTTGTATTCTTGGAAAACAACATCAAGATCCTTTTCCTAAGGGTCAAGCCACATGTGCAACCACACCCCTTGAGCTAGTTCATAGCGATCTGATGTCATTTCCAACTCTTTTTTCAAGGGCTAAGTATGTGCTCGCTTTTATTGATGATTTTTCATGTCACACATGGGTCTACTTTTTAAAGTACAAGATTGAGGTTCTCACCATCTTCAAGACCTTCAAGGAATTTTTGGAGAAGATGACATTTTTTTCTCTTTAATGGATATGCATAGATAATGGGGGGAGTATGTCAATCAAGCATTTTAGGATTTTCGTAGTGAGCATGGTGTTCTTCATCAACACATGGTTCCTTACACTTCTCAATAGAATGGTGTGGTTGAGAGGAAGAATGAGACTTTACATGAGATGACCAATTGTTTGATTCAATCTTGGTTCATGGCTCCAATGTTTTGGGTTGAAGCTATCAATTGTGCCAACTATATTCAAAACCATATTCCTCATAAGGCATTACAAAATATGACTCCTGAGGAGGCTTGGTCCCATCACAAGTCTAATGTATCCTTATTTAGAGTATTTGGTAGTGAGGTTTGGGAATTAATTTTGGATGGTCAGTGTAAATCAATGGAGAAAAAGAGTCAGCAATTTATTTTTGTTGGTTATTGTGAGGATGTGAAGGCATACAATTTTTTTGATCCTAACGAATGAGAGGTTAATTTTCATTGTGATGTTCAGTTTGTTGAGTCCTTCACTCAGGTGGATCCTCATCCCACTTCTTCTTCATCACTACTTTACTCAATCTTATTTAATTAATGGTTTTTTACTTCTTGAGGAATATTTTGATGATGGTCTTGAACCACCACCTCTAGATCCACCCACTAGGCTAGGATGGGCTTGTACTACTCTTGAGTAGGTTGGTCCTCTCGTTGGTGATTCCATAAACTCATTTCACTTGTTCTTAGACTTCAGGAATCAATATTTTAATTCATGCCATTTCAGATGGTCCTCAAAAGTTTCCAGATGCTTCAAGTATTCTTGAATGGGATAGTGTTATGGCTAAGGAGTATTCATCTTTGATGAGGAGTCATACTTGGGATCTTGACCCTCTTATTAAGGGAAAAACGTTGGTTTTGTGCAAGTGGATTTATCGTACCGAATAAATAGCTAATGGTTCCACTAACAAGTACAAGGCTCATCTTGTTGTAAAGGGGTTTTCACAGGTTGAGGGAGTTGACTATTCCAATACCTTTTCTCTTATTGCCAAGATGGATTCTATTATTCTTTTCCTTTCTATAATTGCATCTCAAGGATGGTCAGTGTATTAGATGGACGTGAAGAGTGCTTTCTTAGATGGGGATCTTCATGAGGAGTTCTATATGAAGCAACCACCTAGTTTTATGTGAGACTCTTCACTTGTTTGAATGCTTCATTATTCATTGTATGGTCTCAAACAGGCCCCTCAGTCTTAGTATGAGAATATGGATAGTTTCTTGACTTTTTTCAGGTACACCCATATTCATTTTGATCCTACACTTTATACTTAGAGACATAGAGAGGATATTCTTATTCTTGTGCTCTATATGGATTATTTGATTCCCACTGGGAGCTCCAATTCCATGATTCAGAGTACTCAGTGAGCATTGATTGAGAATTTTGATATGACCAACCTTGGTCTTTTGCATTACTTCCTTGGTCTTTAGGTTCATCAATCTTTTGAGGGGATTTTTATTTTCTAGCTTAAGTATGCTCTATATTTGCTTTAAAGATTTGGTATGGATAAGCCTTCCCCCACACCTTTTCAATTATGTGTTGTACTATCTACCAGTTGCATTACTCCTATAGATGATCTTTCCTTGTATCGACCATTGGTTGGTAGTCTTTTATACTTGACACATAGTCGTCCTAGTATTTTCTTTGTATTTGGTATTGTCTCTTGCTTCTCTCAGGAACCTCATGAGAGTCATTAGAAGGCATCCAAACATATCTTGGAGTACATTTAGGGCACTAAAATTTTTGATATTTATTATACATCAAGAGCTTCTTAGATTATGGGCTTCATTGACTCAATTGTGCTAGTGATGTCAATGATCAGAAGTCTACTTTTGGATTTGTTCTTGCCTTGGTTTTGGTCCAATTACATGGTCTTACAAGAAGAAGAATTATATTGCATTATCATCGATAGAGGCTAAGTATTGAGGTGCAGTCTTGGCTAGTCAAGAGGTTTTTTGGCTTCGTCAATTGATGACTAAGTTTGGATTTCCTTCCACCCATCCCACTACTCTTTGGTGTGACAATTAGAGTTCCATCCATATCTCACACAACTCAATGGATAATTAGCATACTAGGCATATTGAGATCCACATGCATTTCATCAGGCAGCTCATCCAAAATGGTGTTCTTAGCTTGGAGTACTTGCCTACAAAGTGACAGGTTGTAGACATCTTCACTATACCTTTGGCATCACCACATTATCTTTTATTGTAATCGATGCTTGAGGTGAAGGAAGTTGTCCTTGGGGGGGTCTTCATGATTCTTCATTTCTTCTTTTGTTTTCTTTGCATGTTTTCTCTCTTTTGGAGAGGAGTTTTCTCCCAAAGGGTTTTTCTCCTTTTCCCAATTTTTGAGAACTTTTTTGTACATGGGTACCTCATCAGGCCTTGTTTCCAGGACCCATATTTTGCATCTTACATTGGTTTATTCCTCCCTAAATTGCACTTAAGGGGAATTTTGGTGTGAATAGTCTTGTACCTAGTTAATTCTTATTAGGGGAATTATTCACATGTTAAGTTTATTTAGGTCCTTCCTACGTAGTTATGAGTTAATTGTCTCGTGTGATAGGATTAAGACACTTTTCATGATCTTGTCTAATCCTATCTCTCACCTTTCCTTTATAAGCAAGGTATCTATTGCATATTTTACATGTGAATCTTGTATCATATTATAATTCTTGTTTAGTGGAATAAAATATTCTAATATTTCTTCTATCTTTTGAATGTGGAGGATATTTGGTGTTGTAGATTGAAGATCTTGGCTGCTCACTTCAACACTATGTTGTAGTTATATAAAACAAAAAAAAATGATTTAGAGATAGAATAGATAAATGTGAAGATGAAATTAATATATGGTGAATTAGAGGAAGATATCTACATCACATAGCCTAAGAACTAAATGTCTGAAGGATATAAAGAAATTTTGGTTTGTAGATTTTTTTTTCTTGGTAATTTTTTAAATAGTCTCCCAAAATATGTGTAGCGTCAAAAATTGTCACCCTTCAAAAATTCACACTAGTTTTAGCTCCCCCTATGTGTTTGGACCTAATTATGCATTTAATTTTCCCATTTTATAAATATCTTTGGAAAATTAAAAGACGGGATTGAAAATAAATATTTGATATTTAATACTGATGTTTAAGGCCCCAAAAAGGATGGGTCTGGACTAGGGTGACCAACACCCTTGTCTAGCCCATTTTGTCCCAATTTTGAATATGTTGATGTCAAAATTTTAACATTGAAAAATGGAATTTTATTTATTGACTATTGTAATTGATTAGTGAAAAATTAAAGAATTATGTATAAATATGAGTCATTTTCACTGTTAAATCCTAGAAAATCTATTAAGAAAATTGAGCATCCTAAAATCAGTCAAGGAAAGTTCAAGAGCAGAATTAGTAACATTATTATAATACTTTCATCAATCAAGATCATGTCTGTAATACAATAGGAAGAAGAAAGAAATTATGTGTAAGGAGCTATTATGATCAATCATGCCAAATTATGATGAAGGATTGAGTTATCCTCCACATGCTAGCTATAACAATCTATTATGTTGTGAACTAACATTTTGTGTGTCTATCAAGTAATAAAGGCATCCATCAATCAGTAGATGTGGAAACTTGTGGCATGACATCACTTCATCAATGATTTCATATCAAGGTAACATTGTCATTTGTCATTTATCCTTTCAATCAATTATTATTATTTTGGCCTCTGCCTAACCTAGGGTATGCCCTATTAATCATCATTAATTATTGTACATAGAGGTAGAAATACCAAAATGAGGTTTGACTTAGGAAATCCCCTATACAACATAACCTTTCCCCCTCTTTTCATGTGTGTAGGTTAGATCCAAAAGTTTTGTCATTTGATAGTCATAGTAAACACAGAGTAGATTGTAACCTACATCTTGGAGTTTCCAGATCAAAAAAAGAAGCATCATAATCTAGGGTTCTCAACACCCTTGTCCTTGCAATTTAGGATCAAATTATTGTCACGGGTTCCTTTTGTATCTCATTCTCAGATATGCCTTTATTTTGTTACTTTTTATTTTTGTTTATCCAATAAATTACATTTTTAGATATAGGGTTATATGTCAAATAGGATTATTAAAACACACATAAAAATTTATCATACTCACAACACAAAGAGGACATAAACCCTAGGATATTGGATCTCCCTTGTGGTAAAAAGCTAATCATCAACCCTAGTTGGTTTATATCCAAATGTGATGTTAAGTGAAAAGAGGTTAATATTAGTTGCATCTAAGATCACTTTTGGACTACATCACATTTTGGTGAAGCCGAAATATCCTACACTTGCAATTTTCTTATTTTCATAGCATAAATTTTGAAAATTAATTCAAAACCTAGGTTATTTGAAGATATTGTTGTTGATTAGAATTTTTTCATTTTCAATACTGTGCACTTGCATTCTTTGATCATTATACATTAAAGGAAAAATCGCAAATATTTTGAATTAAATTTCATAGTTTCAAATATGATTTTTCCTTGTTTAGGGCTTAGATTTGAGTTATTTCATTGTGAAATTTGAGTATAATCCTAGGTTGTTTTCATTTTTCAAAATTGCATGCATATTTTAGTAAAAAATATTGAAAAAGTAAAGAATTACATATTATTCTCATCTCAAAAGATCAAAAAGAATTTATTTTCTATTTTTTTTTGGATAAATTTAGTAATTGCGCTTTAAATTCTAGTTAGTTTGGCATCCTTTTTTTGTGCAAATCCCTGTATGTAGTCTATGTTTAGATTTGGTTCTTGTTTTGGAAGCTCGTTCTGATTTTTTTTTTTTTTTATGCAAGGCTAGTTTTTCCCTAATTTACTTAAGTCAATGAATTACCCCTAAAAAAGGATAATAACAATATGTTTTCTTTTAAAAATTATAGTTTTGGTATAACAAAATATTTCTTGTCTAAAATAACTTTATGATGTTTCCCCAAATCCCATTCCATGCCATCAAAAGGGATATACATCAACCTTTAGCCAACCAATAGTTTTTCTACCTATGAGAACATTGTGGTAGAATACAATAAAATCAATGATACATTTATTAACTTCACTTTACCTAATCCTAATTCTTCAAATAATCATGAAACTCAAGTAATCTCTCCTACTTGTGAGGATATTTTGGTGCAAGAGGATGAAATCATTGATAATCATGAGAATCATGTTTGTTTTTCTCCCAATATCTCTCCTACTTATGAGGATATCTTGGCACAAGAGGATCCAATCATAGATAATCATGAGAATCATGTGTTTCCCTCTCCCAATACCTCTCCTACTTAGGAAGATATCTTGGCACAAGACGATGTAATCAATGGTAGTAAGGTGGTTTGTATAAGTGAAGGTTCAAAATTGACATTAGATCCTCCATTAATATAAGATCATCAATAAGTAGTTAACTCGGTTGAAATTATAAACCCACAATTGATTATTGGACCTCCTCTCATTATTGGACCTCCCTCTAAACCTCCTCTCATTATAGGACCTCCTAATCCTCATGGACATATCCTAAACTTTGCAAAACAAATCACTCAAAGTAATTGTGTGCACCAAGATGTGTTGCAACAACCAATTTATCATGTAATAGCTCACACTTATAACCATAGGAATAATAAGAAACCAAAACAAACACTAATTTCCATTCCATTTCCTCAACCATATCTTCCACCCCCACCTAGCTTTCCTCAACGTAGTGGCAACAAATATGACCTTGTTGATAAAATTTGTAATACTCCAACCAAAATCTCCCTTTGAGACTTGATTTAAACATCACCTACATAGTACAAGATGCTCCAAGAGGCTTTGTAAAATATGATATTTCACTTTACGTTAAACCAAATGATGTAGCAACCTTGTTCGATTGTATGCAATCAATAATTTTGGATATTAGATTCCCTCAACATGAACTATCTTGCTTGAGGTCCAAGACAAACATGAGGCTTTAATGATATAAGTGGTCATTAATATCACTGATATCAGTCATTCTCTTATTGATAATGGACCAGGTCCTAATATTTGTAGCATTGAGCTTCTAAATAAACTTGGTGTAGATAAGAATCTCATACAACATGCTAATATTTTTTTCTATGGTTTTGAGAATGTTGGTAGGCAGCCATTGGAGACAATAACACTACCCATTAAGGTAGGAATCATGATTTTTCCTACCCTTAACCATATCATGCCAAATACTCTCCCATAAAATCTTCTTCTTGATAGATCATGGATTCATGGCATGAAGGGAATCATATCTAATATTCACCATGATATGAAGTACAAATATAGTGATAATATACCTATGGTTAAAGAAGATGCAAAAATTTATAATTTACAAATCAAAGCTGAGAAAAAAACTTCCAAATCTCTTTGTAATTTGATTCCATCATCAAAAGTGGAACCATTACCTTCTAATGATAATGACAATATGAGTACACTCTTGGGTGATGATTGGGGATTGTTAGATTTTACACCTCATTTCATTGGGGATTCTAAAATATCACCATCAAAGCCTAAAGAGTTAAATATTATAACATGTAGTACAAATAATGATCAAAATATTGCTTCATCTTCAAATACATGCTTTGGTGATGATTGGGGTTCATTATATTTTACACCCTCCTCTATAGGGGAGTACAAAATCGCACAATCTCAACCTAAGGAGTCTTGTGTTTCATTTTCTCAATCTTCTTCTACATCAATTCCAAAAGCATCCACTATGTAGAAGCTTCGGCTACCTACCATGGCTTAAAATTAGCTTTGGAGAAGGGGATCAGAAAAATATAGTTGGAGGGGGACTCCTTGAATATGGTTAATTGTTTGAATAAATTTAGCCTTCCCTCTTGGACAATCAAGCATATAATTGAGGACTCCATAGCTATCTTAAACACATTTGAAGATTTCTATGTTTCTCATGTCTTTAGAGGCTAATAATTTAGTTGATTACCTTGCTGGTATGGGAGTGGTCAATCCTAAACATTGGGACTCTAACGATGTCTTACCCATTGAAATTGAAACTATTGTAAATGATGAACAAAGATCACATGTTTCAAGTGATAGTTGGCGGGGTTCATCCTAGAAGTGATAGATCATCTTCGAATAATTTCCTCTTTATTTTGAAATGACTTATGTATTTTGTGTACACCTTAGTTTATATGGGAGAGATTTGGGAAATCACTTGAAGCTAGCAACTATTATGTCAACCAGTACTAAGGTTTCTAGGTTAACACTCTTTGTGGGTGGTTTTTTCTCCTTGTGCTTCGCAACCTCCATTTTAATCTAACAGATTTCTTTTTTGGAGAGATTACTTTGGATTCCTGTGGATAGTTAAGCATGGGGGTGATGGATGTAGAAATTATCTTGTGACCTTTGAGGACACTAAGTAAAATGACTTAGTATGGAAGATCTTTGAAAGGGGAAGTGTTATGCCTTTCATGATGAAACTCCATGAGAAGATTAAGAATTTGGGATGCAGGGGTTATGATAGGTTATTGTTGAATCCCATTTGGAGGGAGGTGGTGATTGTTGTTATGAGGTAATTTATATTGGATGGTAGGTTTTCTATGGTTTATGGCTACCATTTCTTTCTTCTCAATAATTTCAGACATAATAGGGAGGTTTTGTTTCCCTTTTATCTTCTTTTATCTTTAAAAAATGACATTTTGGAGCATCAAAATAATTTCAGTAACCCCTATTTGCATGAGGGGTTAATGCTACTGATTACTGAGCATATTAAGGAAAAATATGTCATTGAACCCCCCAAATTGCATAAAGGGTGCAAGGTCAAGGAAACCCCCTCTGATTTCGATACAAGTGATGATTCAGAGGGTGATGAAGAGTAGGATGTTGGGTTTGACTCCTACAAGGACTTCCCCTAGTATGATTTTGCAATCCTGTATAGGAAAAGGGCCAGGAAAGAGGATTTTGCTTCATGTTTCTCAAACTCTCATACTGATTTGGAGTTGGAAGGGGAAGGTAAAGGTTCTAAGAAGAAGAAAAAAGGGAATGTGAGAAAGGAAGAGTCTCCCCCTCCATCTAGTGTGAAAAGAAGAATCTGGTTAGGGGAAGGAGAAATGAGGAAAGTAGGGAAGAAATCTTTGGATAAATGTGCTCTTGCTTTGGTTAAAGGGAAGGAAAAGGTTGTAAAGGCTTTGGATGAGCCATTGGGAGGCTTGGAGCATGTTCTTGAGGAGATGGTGAAGAGGAAAGGAAAGAAAGATAATAGGGGTTTTCCTGATAGTGGTTGTCGAAAGAACACTAAAAAGGTGATTGATCTAGATGGACCCTCTTTTGGAGTTGAGTCAATGGATAGAGGCAAAGATAAGGTGGAAACCTCAGCTAAGAAGTTTCATACCATTTTTGAAACTCTTCAGGGTTTGAATTGGGAGCTGATGGATGGTAATGATGATGTTCGCTTAGTGAGAGAGGGGATGGGTAACTTTTTCTTGCTTGTTAAGTGGCTTTTGAAAAAAATTAAGAAGATTAACATAAAGATGAATCCTCTAACCTAGTTTAACATATCTCTCACTGATAGTAACAATTTGGAAATTTTAGTCACTAATAAAGTCAAAAAATATGAATACTATCCTCAATAAAGTTGTGGTTGATGTTGATAAGTTAAAGGAATAACATGAATCTAGGATGGTGGCTCTTGAACATAAAGTTTTGAAGATTCATGAAGATGTATCTGCCCTGGTTAATGTGAGCCATGATTCATTATAGAATAGTGTGGAGGGACTAATAGTGCTAAATGAAAAAATACAGAAAGTGGACTAGTAAGCCACTGCTCAAAGGGAATGAGGTGTAGGATTTGGAGGTCGAGACCTTATTGGGAAACGTTGATAAATGCAATGAGGTTGGTCCTTGCATTCAAACTAGAAGTAAAACAAAGAAAGGTGGTCCTAGTCAAAGAGTTGAACAATTTTGTCAAGATGCATGACAAAGTAATTGCCAGTGACTTGGAGGCAGTAAAAATCCTAAAGAATTTGTATTAATTGTTGTCTCTTTGTGTTAGGCTATGTATTTTTCTTCTTGTTTGCTGATTGTCTATTTTTTATTCGTATGATGGTTTTTTTTTCTTTGGGGCTGCTTGGTTTCAATGTTTATATTTTCTAGTAGCCTACTCCTTTTGTAAAGGGTTTCAGGATCCCTTCAAAACCTATTTTCCTAGCAATAAAAAACAAGTCCAAAAACTTCATCCCATGATGGTGATGGGGGATATTTTAAAGCTTTCATCCCTCATGTGTTGGTGATGGATAACCTTAAAATTTCAAAACCTAAAAATGATTCACGTATTCTTATGAAGGAATCATTTTTTTCTCATAAGAATTTAGACAAGACTTCTAAATCTGAGTTGGAAAAGTGTTATGGTCTTGGATTTAAAAATATTTCAAAAAGTGGATATAATGAAAACATGAAACAAGGAGTTAAGGATCATGTGAAGTCTACACTGTAACTTTCTAAAAGGGGTTTAGGTTTCCAACCTTCTTCTTTGTCTTCATCTCATTTGTCATCATCTACTATATTTAGAGTATCATGTGATAAGAGAGTAATATTTTCTTCACATAAGGAAATTTTTCTCTTACTCCTTATCCTTTAGTAGAGAAAGAGAATATTTTATGAAGGCTCCTCAAAGATCGCTTAATTACTCTTCCTCCTCCAATGCATGACAAATATTATAAAAAACAACTCTTTTTGTGCATATCATTGAGTGTATGGTCATTCTACGAATGAGTTCTAGGCCTTGTGTAATAAATTATAATAACTTATTGATTATGGTACTCTTCCAAGTGATGATGCACTTAATCATTTTAAATACTAAAGTTTTATTCTAGTGTTACTCCTCACTATGTGGCATTTGTTGCTTCATATGTTTTCTCATTTCCATTCATGGTGGTATGATATTGCATTCAACCATATTTATTTATATGGTAGCAACATGATAGTATCTTGTATGGTTATCCTTTCACTTGGGGATTAAAGGATAACTATTTTGGGAGTTGTGTGTTCTTTTCAAGGATCCCTTCTTCCCCTTTCTTTTCCTTAAAATACCAACATAGTAAGTATGTTTCCATTTTAAGGGGGGCATATCACCCTATCCATTTCATTGATTCCTTGTGATGTTTGACTTATTGACATACCCATTTGGTGGTGGTGTTATTTATAATTCCCCCTGAGGTGTGGTTATCGATTAGTCCCCTATGATGTTGGGCATTGATTCATCCCCTATGATGTTAAACCTTTATATGCTCCTTGAAGCATGATTGGAAAAATAGTCCATGAATTTGGCATAATAGAACTTGTTGATTCATGAACTTGAGCATTTTTACATAGCCACCTAGCATAGCAAACCTTGCTTTCTAGTGGAGCCATGTGTTTTATAAGTGATCTAGTATAAAAAATATTGCAAATCCTCATGAGAGCATCATTTTTTCTAACACATTCAATGGATGATGTTTGGTATTTGAGACAAATTTAAGACTGAGGTCTCCTTACCTTACTGACTCAAATCCTTTTTAGTACTAACATTGTGTTTATGCCTTATTATGTTTTTTATTTATTTTTTTATGTTTTCCATGTGTCTACTTTGTGTCTTTGATGTGTATTCTTTATGTCTTCATTGTGTATTCTTCATATTTTCTAGGATGCATTTCACACCATGTGTGTGTATTCCTTTGTCTTTACATTTTTTGTGCCATAGGACCTTGAACCTGGGAACTAGTGCTTCCCCTAGATTCAATTTCGTCTTATCTTTGCAATGTTTGGATAATTATATCCATCTTGGCTTTATCCTTACTTTAGTATGATTCTAAGTGTAAGCTCATACTCTCACTAAATTGGGGGCTAAATGTGTAATGAAAATTTGGTGCATCTCAGTGAAACCTCCAAGAACAGTAGTGCCTTCGGTAACTTTCATTTCCATTAGGTTGCCTCAAAGACACGTACAACTATGTCCTAAAGCAGAAACAGACATAGTTTATTTCCCACATTGATCCTTCTGAGAGAAACACATGTAAATTCAACAACATGCATTAACAAATTCTCTAACAGAACTAATACAGACATGAAAGATGAGACAAACAACATAACACAAAGATTTACGTGGGGAAAATCCTTTCAGATAAAAAACCCCACACTCCAAAGAACAAGCCATTGTATTATTCAGTAACAAATGGTTACAATACAATTTCAGGCTCATAGCCTTTTCAGAGATTGCATATTGTTCATTCTGGATACAATTGGTAGCAATTGATCACTCAGTACATAGAAGAGAGTTCGGAAGCATAACCCTGCCTCTGCTTCGCCCTCATGGCCTTGGCCTTTCAGCCAGCCACTCGGCTCTCTCTCTACTTCTCTTCAGCTCTTAGACTCTATCTTTTTCTTCTTTAGAACGTCCAATGCATACATATATGCATTCATTCTCAACAGCCTCTGTGAATCGGTTTGCTTCCAACTGTCGGATCACAACTATCGAATCAACCAGCTCAACATCGTAGATGTTTCCACTTCCTTGCATAGAAGATAATACATCCAGGTCACACCATGTAGGATAATCTTCAAATGATCAAGGGCATTCAACCTGTATTGTCATGTCGGTGAGACACTAACTATGTCTCCCCGATGCCAACACAGCCAGCATTAGATATCACCAAGAGTTGTCCCCATCAGCAAGAGGTTACATCGAGTCTAGAGAGCTATCGCTAAAACTTCATCATGTCACCAAGACCTCACACCAAAAATCACAAGGTATTCCGAAGAGTTCATTAGTCGACAAGACTATCGCTCTTCGCCCAGACATTACACCAAAGTCTTCAAGTCACATCGACCTCAACTTTCTCATCGGTGAGACAATCGCCATTCGATGAGACATCATACCAAAGTTCAAAGGTCATATCAATGTTAGCTTCTCAATCGGCAAGACACCCGCATTTGGCCAAGACTTCATACTGAAGTCTTAAACTCATGCCAACGTGAATATTCCATTTGGTGAGACAATCATCTTTCGCCAAGACATCACACTGAGCTCTTCATGTTATACCGAAACATCCTAGTTGGCAAGACTTATCGTTATCGCCAAGACATCATACTGATGCCTTCAAGTCACACCGAAGTGCTCGACATTCGGCAATACATTCATCTTTTTCCAAGACATCACACCAAGCACACCATGTCATACCGAGTCAGCAAGACATTCATCTTTCACCAAGACCTCACATCGAGCACAACATGTCATGTCGAGTCGGCAAGACAATCGTCTTTCACCAAGACTTCACATCAAGCATCACATGTCATCCCAAAGACTATCGGCGTGACTTTCCAAGTCACCAAGACTTCACACCGAAGTCTTTTGTCACTGCAAAAGCACCAAGGTATACCCATCGGCAAGACTTATTGCTATCGATGAGACATCACACCGAAGCAAGCCTTTCTGCCAAGGGTCTCCTTGAAAACATCAGTCGGCAAGACTTTCCACATTCGCTAAGACTTCATACCGAAGCCCATGTGTTTCTCTGATGACTCTTGAAGGCAACTATCAGTGAGACATTCATATCAGTAAGACCTCATACCGAAACATAACCCTTTCGACCAAGTCTCCCTGATATATGATAGACACCAACTGTCGGCTAGACATCTCCCAGTTGCCAAGACTTCCAACCGATAGGAGCAAGTCATATCAATTATCACATCGGCCAGACAAACCAAAGGTCACGCAGATATTGGCAAGACTTCCTATCATCGTTGAGACATCATTCCGACAGTCCAATTTACGCCAAAGGTTTTAGATGCCGATCGCCAAGACATTCAGGAGGTCACATCGATAGTTCAGGATCTACTAGTAGGTCAGCCAGACTTCTCCTCACTCTCATCGAAATTGTTCATAAGAAGTTTCAGCCTGTGGGATTGAGGTACACAATTCCAAGAATTTCCCACTTGACGAAGATCACAATAGCTCCACCAGTTCAGACCCTACAATACTCAAGACACCCAATCAACATGATTCCACAGATAACAGTCCAAGGACAATCTATAATAAAGACCAGGAATCGAACTGCAACTCATTGTCCAACAAAGCAACCGAAATGCAACCGATCATAGCCTTCTAGGAAACCACATAGATCAAAAACATGCTCTCATGCTCAATCAAGAATTTTGCTCCAACATCCAAGATGTCCACCATTCAGGCAACAATCCTTGTCATCTTCCAACATGGCACATGTGGAAGAAGGATACAATGCCAAGGTGTATAAGCACCATTCCAATGAACACAAGCAAAAGATCCCAGTGATATCAACAACAAGATACTGCTACCACTTCACTGTGCTCAAACGTTAGACAGAAGCAATATCAACTACAAAGCTTCAAACAGAACACACCAGTGAAGTCATTCTCCAGAAACAAGACAAAAAACACTAGCTAGAACAACAATCAAAATGACTACTTCCATCCAACTGATAAACCCACGTAAATGAAAATATAGCACCCACAGCCCATGCTATTCCATCCAATCACACATACCTCATAGGTATCAACATTAGTAAACTTATGCCAAACCAGAACCAACTCATCAATAGCAAATACAAGCTGCAAGTGTCAGCCAGTCAAAGACAACAAGACACATATAGGAACTCCCACTGCCGAAGTAATCCATATCTAAAAAAAATCAAAAGGTATCGTATGTCTACCAATTACAGCACATAGAACATGTAACCATGTAGTACCAAGGAAATATCCACAATGATATGCACAACCTGCAACTACCTACCACAAGAAACATTTCTCTCACAACAAACCTTCACGGCCACACAGAGAAACTCTGCACATCATCTTCCTGTAGAGAATCCTCCTACATACACTTCTAACAACCAGCTATGTCAAGAATGATCTTCTTCACATCCCAAAAGAAAAACCTTAACAACATCCATTTGTTCAATCACTAAGATCAAACCGACTTTAAAAAACATGGATGTAAGCTTCTTAAAGAAGATCAAACTACTTCATTCCCCATTTCAGGAAATCAGCCCATACAACATCTCCTACCAATTCTCATCAATAAATAACATAACACAAAATCTCAAGGAGATAAAAAAAATTGTACATCTTCCACCATGAATCCTCCAGAACCATTAAACAACAATTCAAGATCCATATCATGAAAGTGAACATAAAACACATCTGAAAAATATAATGGGCCAAATACCTTTCAGATAAACTACTGAGTAGACCAAGAGTGGGAACGAGAATACTCCTTTCAAGATATGCAAGTCATCATGACTAATCCAAGAGCAATCTCCTCATAGGTCTTTTATTGAACTCACGTTCAACCAAGGTGTAGGATTTTCGGACTTTCTGCTGAAAAACTTCAACAAGTGTAACAAGCAACAAAACTTCTCTCATAAGAGAAAAAAAACCTCACCTTATTCTTCATGTATCAATGAGTACTAGCAACCAATCATCTCATGCTAAACTTCAACTACATTACTGCACTATCATGAAGTATCAAGCAAATAATCAAAGCACCCAATACACAAATAATTACCAAACCAGTGTCAAAGCTCCAATCATCCGAATCAGGAATTTATCATGACATCATGATCTACACATCCTGATAGGAGATCCCATGCTTCAAGTGACTTTTCCATTGTCTCAAGTACAATGCACAATGCCAAAACTCCAATGCACAAGCAAGAGTATACCATGACATAAAGAAAATAGACTCAAAATCAACATCACTTGTTAAGCACCACCAACACCTTAGCCAAAGACTCCAAGTGTCCTCCATGAATCCAAGATGTTGCACATCTTCAAGTAATGTCCATGCAAATGCGAAAGAACCCTTCTGCAGCAACAAGATCAAAGAGCTCTCCCAAGAAACATCTACAACACTAAAGAAGACCATTCACCACCACGTGATGAATCCACAGTCACTGCTAGAGCTCCCACTAAAACGTGACCCCCGAGCTCTCCAAGCATCATGACTACCTGCTACAGGTTCCCATAACCGACTATTCAGGTACTCAATAGTATCCATCCTCTCATCTCAAAGCACCACACCAATGCATAAGTGACCATAGACAAGGCCAGCTAACAAGTTTGCACCAACAATGAATCAACCTCATGGATATAGATAGTCCACTTCTGAGTTGTCTCACAAAAAACATGTAGGTAAAGACAACCCACAACATTGCACAACCCGTAGATCCATTCAACAGAAGCGTGCAAACCCGTCATCGCATTGTAAATGCAAAACTTAGATCTCAAGGAGAATAACCACGTAGACAACATGACTCAAACACCAGATCACGCCAAATCTGATTTGCTAATCATGTCCACAATGAACACCATAATCAGGGAACCCATAAGCAACACCATAGGAATGTTGAGTGAAAAATCACGTACCAACACTCCCACGCAGAGAAGAAAACATGCCTCCTCAAACCATGCACCAAGCATGCATGCAGAACTGCAACTATCTCATCCAGCAACACCCAAAAAAAATAGGGTCTAGAAAATAGCTTAACAACAACTCCACATGACCACAAGTTTTGCTTAACCGTGTAAAACCTGCAAAACCACAGAGCCATGCAAGTACAAAACATCCTTAGAAGGAGAACAGCAGTTCAGAAGAATCTAGGCCCCTTTCAGACCAACTCTAGAACCAACAACATGTACATGCATCCAAGAAAGAGAGAAAGGCTATTTCGGAAGCTTGCAAATCATCTAATGATTAACTCCATAGCCTTTTAGTATCTGAGGTTAACAGGAAATAGTGCCTTCCAACACCAGGAATCATCACCTAGTATAAGCACTCTCTTCCATGGCTGAGAAAAAACCTAGGCTTCTCCATATCACCCAAGAGCCTGACACACAGATGCCCAATATGAAAGATTTACTACTACATCGCCATAGAGCAAATAAATCCACCTCATACTCCAAGCTTATACCTCTACCATCCAGGAGACACAGGTCACAACATGATCAACTCCTTTTTCCATCATGACCATCCTTCAAGCTGCATGTTGTCTCAGAATACCACAAGGCTTTCACTCATCAAAGGATCAATACATTAGTCCATTCCTCTATATTTCCTCCAGCCCAACAAATAGAGAAATCTTCACAAGAGAAATATCCAGAACCAACAACCAGAAGAAGGCTCTGATACCACTTGTAAGGAAAATTTGGTGCATCTCAGAGAAACATCCAAGAATAGTAGTGCCTTCAGTAACTTTCATTTCCATTAGGTTGCCTCAAAGACACGTACAACTATGTCCTAAAGCGAAAACAGACAGTTTATTTCCCACATTGATCCTTCTAAGAGAAACACATGTAAATTCAACAGCATGCATTAACAGATTCTCTAGCATAACCAATACAGACATGAAAGATGAGACAAACAATAGAACACAAAGATTTACATGGGGAAAATCCTTTCGGATAAAAAACCCCACACTCCAAAGATCGATCCATTGTATTATTTAGCAACAAACAGTTACAATACAATTTCAGGCTCATAGCCTTTTTAGAGATTACATATTGTTCATTCTGGATATAACTGGTAGCAATTGATCACTTTGTTCATAGGAGAGAGTTCAGCAGCATAACCCTACCTCTGCTTCGCCCTCATGGCCTTGGCCTTTCAGCCAGCCACTTGGCTCTCTCTCTACTTCTCTTCGGCTCTTAGACTCTATCTTTTTCTTCTTCAGAACGTCCAATGCACACATATATGCATTCGTTCTCAACGGCCTCTGTGAATCGGTTTGCTTCCAACTGTCGGATCACAACTAGCGAATCAACCAGCTCAACATCGTAGATGTTTCCACTTCCTTGCATAGAAGATAATACGTCCAAGTTACACCACATAGTACAATCTTCAAATGGTCAAGGGCGTTCAACCTATGTTGTCATGTTGGTGAGACACTAACTGTGTCTCCCCGATGCTAACATAGCCAGCATTAGATATCACCAAGAGTTGTCCCCATCGGCAAGAGGTTACATCAAGTCCAAAGAGCTATCTTTAAGACTTCATCATGTTGCCAAGACCTCACACCAAAAATCACAAGGTATTCTGAAGAGTTAATCAGTCGGCAAGACTATCGCTCTTCGCCCAAACATTACACTGAAGTCTTCAAGTCACATCGACCTCAACATTCTCATCGGTGAGACAATCAACATTCGATGAGACAACATACCGAAGTTCAAAGGTCATATCAATGTTAGCTTTTCCATTGGAAAGACACCCACAGTTCACCAAGACTTCATATCGAAGTCTTCAAGTCATGCCGACGTGAGTATTCCATTCGGTGAGACAATCGTCTTTCGCCAAGACATCACACCGAGCTCTTCATGTTATACTGAAACATCCGAGTTGGTAAGACTTAGCACTATCGCCAAGACATCATACTGATGCCTTCAAGTCACACTGAAGTTCTCGACAATTGGCAAGACATTCGTCTTTCACCAAGACATCACATCGAGCACACCATATCATACCGAGTCGGCAAGACATTCATCTTTCGCCAAGACCTCACATCGAGCACAACATGTCATGCTGAGTCGGAAAGACAATCATCTTTTGCCAAGACTTCACATCGAGCATCACATGTCATCCCGAAGACTATTGGCATGACTTTCCAAGTCGCCAAGACTTCACACCGAAGTATTTTGTCACCGTGAAAGCACCAAGGTATACCCATCGGCAAGACTTACCGCTATCGATGAGACATCACACCAAAGCAAACCTTTTGGCCAAGGGTCTCCCCGAAAACATCAGTCGGCAAGACTTTCCACATTCGCTAAGACTTCATACCGAAGCCCATGTGTTTCTCTGACGACTCTTGAAGATAACTATCAGTGAGATATTCATATCAGTAAGACCTCATACCGAAACATAACCCTTTCGGCCAAGTCTCCCTGATATCCGATAGACACCAACTATCAGCCAGACATCTCCCAATCGCCAAGACTTCCAACTGATAGGAGCAAGTCATACCGATTATCACATCGGCCAGATAGACCAAAGGTCACGCCGATATCGGCAAGACTTCCTATCGTCGCCGAGACATCATTCTGACAGTCCAAGTTATGCTGAAGGTTTCAGATGCCAATTGCCAAGACATTCAGGAGGTCACAGTGATAGTTCAGGATCTACTAGTAGGTTGGCCAGACTTCTCCTCAATCTCAACAAAATTGCTCACAAGAAGTTTTAGCCTGTGGGATTGAGGCACATAATTCCAACAAAATGTAGCATTGAAAATTGTCACCCTTGACAATTTCACACTAGATTTAGCTCCCCCTAGGTGCTTGGACCTAATTATGCATTTAATTTGCTCATTTTATAAATATATTCAAAAAATTAAAAGATGGGATTGGAAATAAACATTTAATATTTAAAAAGGGTGGGTCTGGACTAGGGCATCCAACGCCCTTGTCCAACCTATTTTGGCCCAATTTTGAATATGACAATATTAGTGACGGTATTTTAACATTTAAAAATCTAATTTTATTTGTCGGCTATTGGTAATTGATTAGTGGGAAATTAAAAAATTGCATATAAATACAAGTCATTTTCACCATTTTAATCCTAGAAAATCGATTAAACAAATTGAGCATCCTAAAACTAGTCAAGGAAAATTCAAGGGCATAATTAGTAGCATTATTACAATGCTTTCATCAATCAAGATCATGTTTTCAACAAATTAGGAAGATGGAAGAAATTATATGCAAGGATCTATTATGATCAATTATTCCAAATTATGATGAAGTATTGAGTTATTCTCTACATGCTAGCTACAGTATTCTATTATGTTTCAAGCGAACTAACCTTTTGTAGGTCTATCAAATAATCAAGGCATCCATCAATCAACATTTATGGTAACTTGTGGTGTGGCATCACTTCATCAAGGATTTCACATCAAGGTAACATTTTAATTTATAATTTATCATTTTAGTCAATTAGTATTGTTTTGGCCTTTGTACGACCTAGGGTATTCCCTCTTGATCATCATCAATCAGTGCACATGGAGGTAGAAATACCAAAATGGGTTTAATTTAGACAAGCCCCTATACAACACAACCTTTTGCCATATTTTCGTGTGTGTAGGTCAAATCTAGATGTTTTGTTAGTTGATAGTAAAAAAAAACACACAACAGGTTGTAACTTACATCTCAGAGTTTTCACATCCAATAAAAAAGCATCCCAGTCTAGGGTGCCCAATGCCCCTATACTTGCAATTCAGGGTCAAATTGTTGTCACAAGTTACTCTTTGTATCTCATTCTCAAATCTATCTTTATTCTATTACTTTCCATTTCTATATGTGCGATAAATTATATTTTTAGATTTAGGGTTACATGTCAAATAGGCTTATTAAAACACACATAAAAATTTATCATCCTTGCAACACAAAAATAATATAAACCCTAGGATATTGCCTCTACCTTGTGGTAGCAAGCTAATCATCAACCCTAGTTGGTTTATGTCTAAATGTGATGTTAAGTGAAAATAGGTTAATCTTAGTTGAATTTAGGATCACTTTTCCTACTTCATAATGTGGTACCAAATTTTTTATTCATTAATGTTAGGCTTAGGATTTTTGAGATCCAAATTGGATCATCATGTTTATTATAAATTTAATGTTGATAAATTCATTGTTATGACACTATATATAAATTATATATTATTTTTTAGTGATTGTAAGGATATCATATATGATTTTGAGGTATTATTTTTTATCTTAGTTTGACAATGAAACACTTAGGGGCTGCCAAGTATATCTTAGGTATGCAAATCATAAGAAATAGAATATTTTTGATTGGGCTATATTAAGTATGTGAAATTTATTATGGATAGATTCAAAATGTCAATTTATAGACCACTAAATGCTCATTTTTGGTGGGGACTATGTTTTCTATAGAGTATTGTCCATATACACTTAGTGAGATGGAGAACATGAATCAAGTGTATTATGCTAGTATTTTTAGGAGTTTGATGTATGTTAGGGCTTGTATAAGATGAGACATTACCCAAGTAGTGGGATTTCTTACCAAATTCATGGATAATCCTAGATGAGATCATTGATTTGTAGTTAATAGGGTCTTAAAAAATGTTGGGGCATCTTCAAGTACTTTATTTGTTATCATAGTGATTATAGAGGAGATTAACACTCAAAAAATATTATGAATTTTTGGATTTAGATTGAGTAAGTGAATATGATAGTATAAAATCCACTAGTGGGAATTTTTTTAGTTTATTTAGTGGTTATATAAGTTATATGAGAAATAAATGAGTTGTGATCACCTTTTCATCTATAGAGGCTAAGTACATGGTAACTACTCATGTATATAAGGATACCATCTAACTTAAGAGATTGTGTTGAGATATGGACCAAGTTATGGAGTTGATATAGTTCTTTGTGACAATTAGGGTGTCATATGTTTGGTAAAGAATTTGGAATTTCATGTGAGGATGAAATACATAATATCTTGTATCATTCCTTAGAGACATGGTAAAGGATGGGAGGGTGATTTTGGAGGGTAAAAATTTAGAACTATGTCACACTTTTATAAAATAAATGGCCTACAAAAATATAGTTTTTTAACTTGGACTATCTAAAAGTGACATTTTTATTTTGAATTTTAAAATGATATAAAAAATTTAAATATAGAACTCTTAATGTATTTTATGATTATATTTTTAAAAATATTTTTAAAATTAGTTAGATATAATTTTCTTATAAACTTAAGATAATTATTTTAATTGTTGATATTTTTTTTAAAAGGTAAGGTCAAAGGAATGTCACGAAAATAATAATTAAAAAAATCATTTTTTTCTTCAATTTTTTTTAGTTAAATAACTTGAAAATATGGTGCATAGAGAAAAATAACATTTTTATATTAATCTTTTTAAAATTAAAATTTACTCAACATGTCATAGTTTTGATGGGATGCCAACTTTTACTTAAATGTTAATTAGAAAATAATACCACCTATGAGAGGGTTCTATCCTCTACCACACCATATATATTTTTTAATTTTTTAAAATATATTTTAAATTCTAATCAATCTCATGTTTGATTATAATAATATAATTGTAATAAATTCATAACAAAATTAATCAAAATGTCTTAAAATATGTATTTTTAGATTCTAGAATCCAAGCTCTATACAAGGATATTTTCAAAATTTTCATGAATGCACCCTTGGTTGGGGAAACTTGAAGTTGAAGTTGATTTTTAAAAAAATTGCACTAAAGAGGGGCTAGGTTTCCACAAAGGCTACTATATAGACAATTTCAAGTGAAAGTGTTTCAATTAGAACTTTTTCACCTAATTTTTTTTTAATTGAAACATTGCATATAAATTAAATATGATCTTTTTGAACACCCAACATACTGAGAGGGGGGGTGAATCAATATTCACTAAAACTCATTTACTTTGTCAATTCAAACATCCATTCAAAGCATCATATTTAACTTAGAGTAAATGAAAGGAACATATAAAGCATCCATCACATCAAAAAACACAAGAACACCATATTTACATTGAAAAACCTTGAAAGGGAAAAACCATAGTGAGGATTAGCTCACAATATATTATAACCAATTACAATGTTTGATACAAAATGGTGGACTCGGTGTCTAAGGAATCATTGTACAAAAAAGGGAGAATGAATTGATAGAGAATGAATCACTTTTAGTGGCTCACTACCTAGAATAGAAATATATAGAAGAAGGGGTGGCTTACTATCAAAATGAACTGCTAATAATGCATCTAAAATATGTTGAAGATATAGTTCCAATGAAGCTCAAAATACTGACTTAACACACTTCATAGTTCACTATAATTACACTTCACACTTCTCTCTACATCAAATTTCACACACACTCTACACTCTCTATCAACACATTCATATAATGAATCAACCTTGTATATATACCATAATTATCCAAAACATCAATTAGGTCAGCCTAATTAGATATGTCATGCACCACATACCCTATTGGCTCAAAACACTAACACACATGCCTTGTAAAACAAACCAAAATGAGTATAACATCAAAATAGGTCAGCATGACCCATAATCACTCCATAAATCTTTTCCTTGTATACTTCAACTCTACACAACCCCAAAACCTTTAGGTTGATACCATATAATAAAACTGGTGAAGCAAAAATAATATGAACCAACTATTCATTCACAACTTGACATGTAGAATACCAAAACACTTGCCACTTGGAGCACACATACTTCTGACACCTATAAACACTTCCTTAAAATCACATAACAAAATATTTATCTATAGTGGAATGCAGAGCATCCCAATATTCACTTTGCACCAGTAATACTACCATTACAAAGCCGATACTCTATCAACGTTATCTTTCACTATGGAAGGCATACCATCTTGAATATTTAGATATAGGCACCTTCAATACACACCAACACTACCTCAAAAATGCATGACTAGATTCTTCATAGCGAATAAATGTAGACCACAAAACTAGTTCACTAAACATTGAAAACTATACATTGGGACTTAGGAAAATCTACAAAACATTTGGTTTTCTCAAGACCAACACTATTGTATCTCTATGATGGCTTGCCATCAATGACAACACCATACATTGTCATGCTCATCAATCTTAAACAATATCCACACACCATACATCAACATCATCTATACAATCACCATGATCATGTTACCAACAAGCTAAGTCTTCAACAATCTCCCCCTTTATCATTGATGGAAACATGCTCTCTCTCTAAAATGGATCAAACTTCTCCAAAACTACTCCCCCCCTTTGACATCAAGGACAAAAGGGATCACTAAACATACATACATACATACTTCCCCTAACAAATATATACATTTATAAGAGTAACTCCCCCTTATTGATATCTCCTAGACAACACACTTCTCCAACAATTTACATTAAAATAGCTTCCCCTAACAAAGTTATCCATGAAAATTGACAAAAATGCAATACAACACTTATCCACTACTTCTACATATGTACATAGAAATTAGAAACTACATAAACAACACAAAAATGTATACATTCAACTATCATAGGGTAAAATACCCTTATTAGAAACCTTCAATTTTTCAAGGTGTACCTCCCAGTCCTTTCCTATCTCCCAATCCTTCTTGGGAAAGGCAAGTATAAAAAAGGATATATTCTCCTTCATTTGGGATGTTGGACATCAAATTCTTCTACACCACCTTATTTTCACTTGCTAAAACTCTAGTCAAAGATGTAAGTTTTGCGCTTACCAATTCCCTAAGCTGAGTATACTTCATAATGATCTTTTCTTTCTATTCTTGCAGTAGGAAGAACTATCCATGCAAATTCTCTATTATTGTCCATGATCATTAGACATTGGATCATAAGAATCAAAGACCTGAGCAAATTATGACTCTATTGAGTCCATTTGGTCCTTTATGCTCCTTGTAGAGAGGCCATTTTAAGCAAGATTGAAATGAAACTTTAGCTTCTTCCAAACATTTATGGACTTCCTTCAATTTTCCTTGCAACTTGCCATTTGCAACATTGCAGCTATCAGATACTTCAGTCAATCTCCTGTCATTGACCTTATTTTCCATTTATTTTTCTAGTTTCTCTTCCAAACTAGTAGAATAATCCTTAAAATAAACTAATAGTAGCTTCAACTTCTGCACATCGGACAAGGAATCATCAATTTTGTTGCACTGAGAATACCTTCTTGCAACACCTTAACAACTTCTTCAATCATTTATGCACTCTTTTGGTGGGTTTGCAATATTTCCTTCCTTGCGGATACATGGAATGCATCACCAAGTTGTAGTTTTTGTAGGGAGAAATATTTCTCATATCAACTTGCCCTTGTTGCATGGGTATCTGCAAGAGCTGTGTAGACACCACCGATTCAAATTGTAGCTACATATCTAAAAAATCCTTTAAATAATGTCCAGAGGCTTCAGAGGATTCACCAATAGTTTATACACTTTCTTTTTTATCTTTCTCCTTCTCTCCACTATCGAAGCATTCTTCTGCATTCTTTTCTTCTTCAGTAGGCTTCTCATTATTCAGAGGAGGCAAGTTTTCATCCTTTTGTGCCTTAGACTTCTTTGATATTTCTTCTTTTTTCTCCATATCTTTCTCCATATCAATATCATAAGGAGGATGGAGGGATTAAGAAACATGGGATATGATAGGTAGGATGGGTACAATAGGTTGGATGGAGGAGATGTAGGAAGGGGATGCTTAGAATGAATTTGTCCCCAAGCGTGGAGATAAAATGGATGGCGGATTTACACATGATGCTTTTGTGCCAATTTTTCATCATGGTACTTGTCCAAGGCACTTGTTTGCAAAGTTTTCACCATTGGACAAATATTTTCTCTTTACTATTTTTTTGTTTACCTTTTTGAATTTTTTGTTTAAAAAAAAAAAATGGACTTTTTTGGATTTTTTTGGACTTTTAGGAATTTTTTGGATTTCTTGTAATTTTTGGATTTTTTTATTTTTGTAAAGTGTGTGGATGGAGATGGATGATGATAAGGATGCAGATAAATGGATTTGGAAGATAGGTGATAAGGAGATGGGGGAAGGACTTGAGAATCTAGTTGCATACTAAGGTAATAAGAACCCATGTGTGAAGTGATTGTTGGATGTTGGTACAACCTTATTAGGATGGACGGATTATGCAAGAGTGGATTAAAGGTATTTGATGGGGGAAATATGTGGGATAATGGATGGGATGTTGGAAATTTTATGGATGGAATGATTTAAGGGGAGTGTGATGGGAGAATGTGTTCAGAACCAACATTGGCACATATTGTGGTGGATGTGGAATGATAGGAGGATTAATGGATGGAGAATGTTGGCATGATAGAGGAGTTGGGATAGAAAATTTTAGGACATAGGGACCCAAAATAGATTTACGAGATAGAGTATGGGAATGCATAGCTTTTTGATTAACTTTGGATGCCATTATGGATTTTTCATTTAAATGTGTTGCATATTTTTAATTTATGATCGACATGGTTTTGATATTTTCTTTGGTGAGCCTTAGTAGCCTTAGGGTTTGATTTGGATTTTGGGTTATATTTTTCTTTTCTTCCTCATATATTTTTGGGGGGACATGGTAATATTTAGATCCATATGGATGTTGGTTGTATGTATTTTTATTTTGGCATCCAAAGAGTTTCCAATAGCAATGGTATGGGTATGAGGAGATGGATGATGTGGAGAAAATATGAATAGAGTGGTGGAGGTAGGATTTTGGAGACGGTGAACAGATGGTGAAAAGATGGAGAATGTTGGATGATGTTCATGTAGGTGTTCCTTTGTTGATCCTAATTGGGGGTTATTAGAGTCAAATGGTTATGATGGCTGATACGAATATGTCATTTGTGGATGAGGGGAGGAAGGATATGAAATGGAGGATGGGATTTTGGGATATAAGGGCCCAATATGGAATTAGTAGATGGAGGATGTGTGATGGTGGATGGTGGGATATAAGGACCCAAAATAGATTTGGAGGATAAAGGAGAGACATGGATAGTTGATTTGAGTTGATATGATGGAGGAGGGGGGATGACAATGAATCCTTTGGTGGAGTGATGGAAAGCACCTATTGTTCTTTTAGGAGAGGCTTGCTTAGGTTGTATGAGGGTTGTACCAACATTTTTGGGTCGCGAGCCTTGAGATATATGTAACCAAGTCCTTGTGCTTGTGGATTTTCTTTGATATGGATTGTCTCCAATATACCTTTCTCATGAAGGCCTAAGCCTTTTCCTTTATAGTTCATGGTCTTGAGCTTTTAGTTTATAGTGGGATGCTAGTTATTTTGGAAGCATGATGCGAGTCCATTATTAGGTGGAGGAGGATGGGTGGTGGATATGCTTCATTCTCCTACTAAAAGAGAACCACCATGTGTGAATGTAAGAACATCAAGGGGATATGGAGGTGGTATTGGGATGGTTTGGATAGGGGGTTGTAAAGGATCATGAGATGGATTAAACAAGATGGTAGGATTTGTATGTGGATGAGGGTATGATAAGGAATCATGAGAGCCATTGGGTGGGATGGTAGGATCTTTATTTGGATAAGGGGGATGTATTAGTATGTTTTGGGCCAAGTTCTTGGCATGCTTCAACTTTTGTAGGTTGTGTGGTGGTGGAGGAGTGTTGGATGGAATCCTCGGATGGGTGGATGAAATGATAGAAGATTCATGAAGTGGAGTAGATGGGATTTGGTTAATGCAAGGTGAAGGAGAAGGGGATTGGATTTGGGTGGCTTTAATGGGTCGGATGGATTCAACAGTTTGGATGGTGTTAAGAGTGGGAATTAGAATGATAGGTGTGGTATGGAGAATGGCATTGTCACTAATGACCGTGCATGGTGGAGTGGGTTGAAATGACTCCATAACTTTGGGATGTGGATGTGGTGGTGAATTCTTTTTCACAAATCCTTGGATGACATATATAATTTGATACTTGTATATTTTAGGCTTAGATGGATGATTGGAAATATATGAAGGATTATGAATGGGTGAAGGACTCGGATTATGAATTGGGGGATCATGATTAGATGGAGGAGGGAAGTATGATGGATTGGAGGGAGGATTAAGATATGAGGGAGTGGAAGATGGATTGAGATAAGAAGAAGTGAATGGTGGATTGATATAGAAGGAAGTGGATGGTGGATTAGGATCATGGATTGGAGAAGTAGGATTATGGATTGGGAGATGGTTTGGAGGATAATGGGGTGAATAATTTGGACTAGGGATGAAGATGATAGTATTGTTGTGTGAAGATGAAGGTTGAGATATGGATAGAGGAGAAGATGAAGGTATGGATAATGGATGAGAGGACTATGTGAGTGATGGATAAGAGGAGGATGTAGATGGGGAATAATATGGAGATGTGGATGGAAGAGCTAATAGATTTACCTTGTCAAAGGTAGCATAAGGACTGCTAGTGGGTGTGGATGGAAGCATGATGGGATTACTTGGTGAAATGTCACAAAATTGCACCCTAGGGGAAATTCCACATTTATGCATTTGGCCTTGCATTTATTACACTTAATCACATTTATGATAAGAACCTCATGGGTCATAATTTTTTTATTCCAACTCCATGAGGACAAACGATGAAGTGACAATAGTTTTCCACCTCATTACCCAAAAATTGATGTGTTGGACACATACATGATGCTCGAATTGTTGGTATGTGGCAACTAATCGTTCTATACTGTACACTCTTCATGTATCCTCATCAGGGTCCGAGGCCGGGTCGGGCCCCAGGCAGGTGTTCGGGGGTAGTAGGCCTTGAGAAAATTTGTTTTCCCTATTTTTTGCTTCCTCACCGACAAAAGAAAAAATTGACTTTGTAGAACCCTAATTTTGGAAGCTTCTAAAAGCTTGTTATAAATGGTTTAGATGGTGGTTGGAGTAGTGCATTTTTAGTGAGATTGTAATATATTTTATACTGGATAATAAAATCATTGGATGGCTACGGTTTTGTGGATGTAGCCTAGATTGGGTGAACCACGTTAAATTCTCTATGTTAATTTTTTGTGTGTGTTTTATTTCTCTATTTATTGATTAAATCTGCATTTAACTATTATATATCTACATTCTAACCCTAACATGAATTTCCACATGGTGTGTTAGTGTCCATGTAATTTTCTAAGTTTGAAATGCTAAATCTTGGAATCCTGAATCGTGACACATGTCCCTGCAATTAGAACTCTGAGTGTAATGGCTCCTCCCTCCTCTTGTAGCAACAAAACTCTCTCTTTGCTCTCATTTTGGGGTTTCCTTCTCATTCTAATACTTCAATATTTCGATCTCACTCTATTCTCTAGCTCTTGCTTTTCTGGTCTTTCTTCTACAATGAAGCTTTGCTAGATTGAGGTCCCTTCAACAACCAAAGCTCTCTTACAAGACTTCAACAATGCATTTTGTGCATTCAAGAGGGGGGCATAGACTATTGGTAATGCTCTCTTGTTTCTTATCTATTTTTGGATAGATTACTTTGATTACTTCACTATTTCATGGTATGGGTTCTCCTCCTTGAGCAAGGATTTCTTTTACCACTTCGTATTTGTTCAATTTGTCAACTTTTTCTATCTATCTAGTTGTCCCTGGAGGTGGGAACACCAAAGCGGGGGTTTGACTACGCAAAGCCCTGAAACAACCCCAACATTTTTCCTCGCTCATCTTTTGTGCAGGTTGTCAAGGTGAAGCTTGGAGGAAGGTTTCAAATGTGTGATTGTTTGTAAGTTAACCCTTGGATTTATTTTGTGTTTTTCAACATTTTATGTTTTCTCTTTATCTATTTTACTAAACAAACCTTAGGTCTGAGTACGTTAGTGAGGTTAAAGTATTTTTGCATAAGGTTTTAGCTCTCTTTTCTCCGTGGACACGAGCACATCCCTTGGACCCCAGTGTGCCACATTGGTATCTTGATCACGTGTTGTAGTCCTTTGGCCGAGATCTATTCCTTTTATGGAAAATATCTCAATACCCTTCTCTCTTAGATTCTGAAGTAGTCTATTTGAATATTATCCTTAGTAAGATATTATTTGCAATTTCTTCATTTGGCTACATTCAGTAAAGCTTGAGGTAGTTTAGGGAGGTTCACTCCCTGGGATTCTCTTGGGAACAAAGAGACCTGTGAGTAGCAGATCCCCCTTCTCTACACTTGGATGAGTGATTGGATTTTGGATGACACTTGAGGAAAACTTACTAGAAATGATAGCATCAAAGGGATCTATTTTGTACTCATCCTGATCAACAATACTTTCCTCATCATCTTCAATATAATTGGGATCTCCCTTGATTACTAGTTTTGATCATGTTGATGGAGGATAAGGATTTATGATGTTGGATTGGATGGGTATGGATGACAGAGATTAGAATAGATGATTAGGAGGAAAATGGAATAGATTAGAATAATATTGAAGAAGGGATATTAAGCTTTGTTTCGATATAAAAATATTTTTTATGTGGATGTACAAAAGCTCATCTTGGGATTTAAATTGAGCTTAGATTAGGATTAGATTAATCTTAGATTAGGTTTCAATTTAAGCTCAAATTAGGATGATTTGGTAAATATGGTGGGAGGGATATCCTAAATTCAAAGATGGAGCTAAATTGATGAGGTTATTGTTGGATGGATGGATGATAGTATCCTCTCAACTATGGTCGATATCCTATGTTAAAGTTTTATTGGATGGATTTAATACTTGAGATAGGCTAAGTTCTCAAGAAGAGAAGATATTGATATAAACTATACCTCTTTCTCAAGGTGAAATAGCCTAGATGAGGGATTATGATTGATGGTTGATTTAGGATTTTAGGATCATGATTAAGTATCCAAGGTTAGATTTTGGTTTGTGGATGAATTGTATGTCGAGAGGATGATTTTAGCTGATTCCTTGCTCAAAATGTGATGAGGTTTTGGATAGAAATTGATGGTGATCAATGAGATTAAAGTGATCATTTGGAGATGGATATAGAGAGGAAAAATAATTGGATTGTGATTTTGGACTCAGGACAACACTAGATAATTGTGATAGGAGGGATTGGCTCTTTGGATTTTCTATGGAGAAAAAATATACCCAAGAATAGTATCGAACTGCCTAAGAAGGATGGATGATGGGTTTGAAAAATAGATCTACCCTTCGACACAACAAAACCACCTATCTATGATGACTAGGTGGAAAATGGATTTTCCTATAGATAGATCGTATCTTCCTATCTAGGATGAATGAGAGGATAGGGGAGCACAACCAACCATGAATAGAGAAAATCTACCTATGGAGGATGCAAGATTGCTTATAAAAAAAGCCACCTAAGGACAAATGGATTCACCTATGTTAGAGTAGAACAACCCATCAATAGAGTGTATCTGCCTAAGAAGGATGATTGGGGTGAAAAGTGTACTTGCCTTTGAGGAACATAGAATCGCCTATGGATGATTGACCAAATTGACTAAACACAACCACCCAAGTGAGCAAAGCATATTTTCCTAAGTATTGACTAACTGGATGGACTAGACAAGGGAAATGTAGCCACTTATGAGTAGATTGCAACCACCTATCGATACAATGGATCTGCCCCTGAATATAACATATATGCATATTGGGAGATAGTGACCTGACAACAGAGGATTACTCAAAACAACACAAACATAGACTGGGATGGACTAAAAACACTCATTGGTATTGAAAAGAAGACACATGAGATAGCACAAGCCTAAATTTGCTAGGTGGGAGTGTTAACTTACCATAGGCCCACTAGTCATGAGGCTAATATCCCAAGATTGGTGAGGAGCAGCACTCAAGAAAGAGTCGGTAGATAGGGATCCAATGGCAAAAGCCCAATACAAAAATGGGCTCACCTTTCCATTTCTCTGGAGGTTCTAAGACCTTCCTTGAAGGAGTCCTACCTCTACTTAAGGGGATACATGGTGAGTAGCTCTGGGTATGATAGTATACCCTGCACTATGATAGGAAATAGTTGAAAGGTCCTAAGCGAGTCTGATCATAGGCTCTCTGGTGCATCCTCTAAACAATAGGATGGTGTGTGAGGCTCATCCGTGAACACCAGCCCATCACAAGCGTGGGTTGAGAATGTTAGTTAATCTTCTTAGACCAACCCTACACTCCTAACTTAGAATCACCTGAGTACCAGGGCTTTGTTAAACATGATGTGACTACATTGGGGTACAACTTTCATTCTCCCCCTTTGTATAACCTGATGGTTCAAGTGGTTGAGGTCATCCCTTGGGGTGATGAAATCCCCAAGCAAGCCTCCTAAAGGGAAGGTAATGCTAGGAATTTTTGATCTCTAGGCTCGCACATAACGTAAGGAAAGAACATATGTGCAAAACTAGCATACCTAGGATGGCACATAAAGGCCTTGAGTTAAATTTCTATTTATGATCCCCAAGCTCAATGAACGGTGCAAGGGGAGAGTATATCTCAATAGGAAACTCCAAACATGACAAATAGATTAATTGACCATTTAATGCAATTGAAATGTTCCTAGATTAGTAGAAAAATACTTACACAGTCTTCGACCGATGTCCTACATGAAATGTGTTAGTAATTTTATCCACTAGTCTTCAAAAAATGAGTCTATAAGTATATGAGAACAACTCACACGCACAAACAAACAAGTTAGTTGATTAGTGATAAACTGGTAACAAACTAGAAATATGAAATTAAAGTACTACAAAAGTGTTACCAGGAAGACTATCTATCAACTAAGCAAAGTTTCCCCTAAAGGATGCACAACTACCCATATAGCATATCCACCTCTAAAGCTTTCTTATCCATCTATCTAGTAGATCTACCCTTGAGAAAAACGTAGTCGCCCATCTATGGAGCCACCTGTGTACTAGTGTATATATTCATCCTCTTTTAATTTTCTTATGAAGGTTGTGGGTCCACCTCTATAGCTAGTTAGATTTGGAAGGTCTGGATCTAAGGCGCATGCGCCCCTAAAGATAGTGGGGTCACCCCTAAAGAAGGCATATTTACCAGTGCAATATAATGGATCTTCCTTTGAAGGAGAAACTTGCAACTTCAAAAATGACAAACTCACAAGGAAAAGGTTAATAGACCTGTGACATGGGTCCCATCGAGTGTGCCAGAATGTGTAGTGATTTTATGTTTAAATTGAATAATTTAACTATTAAAAACCAAACAAACATAAAATAAAAACAACACTCAGATTAGGTATAAACAACTCAAACTAATGTAACAAGCCTCATGTTGAGTAGGTTTTCTCGATATTTGTTGATCAAATGTGTGCTTACTAGAAATTTTATAAGTGTAATCGTGCTCCAATGAAATGAGTGAGATCTTTTGATAAATGGCTAAGGGTTGGATATAGATTTGGATGAAAAAGGATGAAGGGTTGAGATTTCTTGATGGAGCTCAAGGGTTGAGGATGATTGGGATCTCTCAAGCCACAAGATTGTGCCCAATGGCACCATGAGATGGATTGAGAAGGAGATTGTACCCTTGGGGATACAAGGCCCATGTGATTGATGTGATGGGGAGGGTTGATCCACTTAATCATGGATTAAGTGTGTTCATGTTCTTAGTGGATAGGTTAGGTGGGGATTAGGATTGGGATTAGTTCTTGGAGAATGTGACATTTGGAGAGAGATAAATAAGAATTAAATAATTATATTTAATTTTTATTTGGAGGAAATAGCATTTGGGGATTAAATTGAATAAATAAAGGTATTTATTCATGAATGTGATACTATGGTCTATGGTTTAAGGATAATAGAAGAAATAGATTAGGATGAAGGTTGATGTTTTTGAATATTAATTAAATAATAGGGTATTATTTAATTAATATAAAAGAAGTGAGATTGGTTGAATTAGGGGTAAATTAACCAAACAAAAGTGGTCAATTTTTAGTGTCTACACCATCCTTACAAACTGTACACATATTTTCATCCTTTTATTTTTTCTTCTCCCTAAGTTGCACCTAAGTGGATGTATTGGTTTGAATATGGTGTTTTACCCAACTAATTCACATATTAGGTCCTATTCACACATGCTCACATGCTAATTTAGGGCTTTAGGAATATTTATAGAAGTCTCTAGTACACATGTGATATTATCTTTGGTTGTCTCATGACAAAAGATTAAGACACTTGTCACACTAATATTTTTCCTTATCTCTCAACCTTGCCCATATAAGGAAAACCTCATATATACATTATGTAGGGGTAGTATCATTGATCCATTATTGATCATTGTACTATAATTACATATATAATAAATAAAATTATCCTCTTTCTCTACTCTCTTGTGGAAGGTTATCATTGGTTTTGCAAGTGATCCTAGGAGAGTGAGTCCTTTTGTGAATCTTACATGGTGTTAGAGCTATCTATAAGCTCTTATAATTAGTTAAAATAGGATCCAATCATCACAAGGAGCATTATTTTTTTGTTACTTCATGTTTCATCAAGGAAAATAAGTGACAATCAAATATGTTTTTTTCCTTATCAAATATAGAATGTGTTTTTCATTCAAAATTCGAGTGTTATAGAAGTGATAGATGTGGAAAATATGGTCCCACACACTATATCAATTTACTATAACACTCATATTGGTCAATAATAAATTTGAGTTGTTGATATAAAAGTGGGTTAGGAAAGATATGTATGAAAATTACAATACTTTGATGAGCTAGATTACATGTATAATATTGGTAGATTTTGACTTGGGGAAAATAGGTTTTGATGGGGCCCTGAAACCCATTACAAACAGGTTTTGAAGGGACCTAAAACCCTATATGTGAAAATAATGCTACTAAAAGATAAATCGCAGACCATCAATAGCCCAACAACAGTAGCAACAAACAAAAAAAATAGAACACAAGTTGCACAAAGGTTTTGAAGTGACCTTGAACCCCTTACAACAAGGTTTTGACTAGGACCTTTAACCCAAGAAAAGAGAGGGACTTAAAACCCTATCAAGAAATGAGAACCACCTGAATCATCCAGGCAACCATCAGCTTGTACCACCCAAACTGTAGCATAATATCCACTCAATGAAAACAACATTGAGCCAAAATAGAGAGGGCAACAAGAGCTCCCTTCCAAAACCACCAAACCAGCCCTACTCCATACCTCAATAAAGGAGCAATAAGGCTAGAAAGAGTGCAAAGACCACCTTTCAAACCAAGATACCAACTCAATCCCCACCTCAATAGGAGACAGCTCCCCTCTGTTGGAGAGGATGTCACGACCAACTATTCCACTACCGCCTAAAAACTCCAACACCCTCAACCTCCACCTCTATAGAGAAGCGTCCACCTCAAAAGGATCAGCCATTGAGGAAACAAGAAACCTTCACCTCCCACCTCCACCTCAATAGGAGATAAATCCACCTCCATAGGATCTAAGGGGAAAACCAAGACAACAACATAATCAATAGCCATACCATCCTTTGGCACAACCTGCAACAGGAATAAAAGGTAGAGAATGAAAAGAGATGTGAACAACATCCAACACATGAAGACAACAACAAAAACCTCCACATCGATCTCACACAATTGGGTCCAAGGAAGAAATAATAAGCATATCCCAGCCAACAACAAACAAGCACCAATCTGGACAACAGAGTCCAACACCACCAAGCCAAGAAAAAAATAGGACTTCTTCATATAGTAGAAACCCTCGTCACACCACCACACCATCAACAACCTATCCAACAGAAGAAACTAATCCAACAACTATAAGAGAAGAAAATTATGAGCCTTGAGAAAAAATAAATGAAGGACCTCATCCAAACTACACCCAAACACATTGCAAACAACCAACAAAACCTGAGGGAGCTAACCAACAACAAGGAATTCGTGCAACCTAAAAGAATCCCAAGCAGTAAGAAGAACATAAGGAAGCAAACCAGTAGCACCAATGCTACTAGCCTCTACCCAACACCACAAAGAACCCATCAACCAACCAAAGAAACCCCACAACTTGCCATCAATGTCATGAAGCAGAGAGAGCCCAAGGGGAAAGAGGGAACAATGCAAAGACAAACCAGTGAAAAGGCAAAAAAAAAAGCACACCATCCACCCCAACACACTAGTTAGAGCTAAAGATAGACCATTCCACTGACCAAACCCCCGCTAGGGGCCTAAACAACCCACCAACAAGGAAAACCCACAAACCAAAAACATCACAAGAAGCCAACAAAATGTGAGGAAGCCAAACAACCCCACCCAAGAAACTAGTTGCAACCTAGAAACACAAAAAATACAAAGGATTTCCAATGATAAAGCAACCAAAACCCAAAATCCAACCAGTCACACTAGGTAACAAAGAGAGCCCAAGAGGGAAAAGGGAAATAAAGTAGAGAAGATTCAGGGAGAAGGCCAGAACAAGAAGCACACCATCTACCCCAACATGCCGATCATAGCTAAAGATAGACCAACCCACTGACAAAATCCTCACAAGGGGCCCAAAGAACACACCAACAAGGCTATCCCGCAACCCAGAAGCAATAGAAGCAACCAACAAAATGCGGGGAAGCAAACCATCCACACAACCAACTGCAACCCAACAACAAAGAGAACCTAGCTGCCTACCAAAGTAGCCAAAAACTAGCAGTCAGCCATCTGCGTCAGCATCATATGGTTATGACTCATCAACTCCCTCCCCATCTGAAGAAATCAAACCCCCACTCCCACTGCTCTTCCCACTCTCCATTTGATCAAGGTAATCATAGTTAACTTTTCTTTGGAATTGATTTATTTTTGTTTATGGAATGAAATAGATTTAGCAATATGAGTATGGGTGTAGTGTGTAGTGGAGAGAGGATTTTCAATTGTGGTAGAGCTCGAAGAGAGGTGTATAATATTGGTAGTTTCAATTCATTATGCATCACATTGAATTATGGGTCTATGGTTATAAATGCAAATGATAAAACCTCTTTTTGACATATGTAGAGGAGGATATTTGCTACTCCTAAGTCTCTAGGATAAAGAAGAGTCTACAAGGAGAGAATTATCCTCAACTACTGCAAAGACTAAGCTCAAGTGACAAATATGGGTAAAAGGGAGTTTTTTACAATGTTTTATGTTTTATGACAGGTTTTGGGAAAAGGGCTTCAAAATTCGAAAGAGCAAGCCTCAGAGGTCTCAGAGATAAACTAGCTAGCTCTTAGCTAGAGGATGACAACATGACACACAAACATCCCCACGATGTGTTGTGGTCTTATACGGACTGAAAATAGAGCAATTATACCAAAACACACAAAGCCTACTAACAACTCGAGAACTAAAATTCAATAGTTTGCTAAGCTAACAAAATGCTTGAATTAAATGAAAGTACAACAAGAAGAATACTAAATATGCGAGTAAATAAACTATTGAAATGAAATGACAAGAGATAAAGGAAAAAAATAGACTCACAAAAGGTCCAATGTTATGAGGCTTATCACAAATCTCCACATGACAACCTGCACACACAAAAATAATGAAAATTGTTGGGGTTGTTTTGGGGCTTGCCTTAGTCAAACCCCCATTTTGGTGTTTCCACCATGAAAAACCAAGAAGATAAAGAGATAAAGAAATAGATGATATAAAATGTAGAATGACAAGATACAAAAAGAATAAATGTTAGATATTGATATGCTACTAAATAAATACAATAATGCTAATAAAAGAGTGTTTACCCTCCTTTCAACGAGATTAAGAAGCTGAAAGAGAGTGCACCACTTGAGAGAGCCAAGATGAAGATGTAAGATCCATGAACATGTAAGAAGCTTGAGCCAAATGGTGTAGAAGAGCTTGAGAGAACAAGAATACAAGAAGGTGAATGAGAGATTGAGAGAATGAGTTGCAAGAATGAGAGATAAAATGAAGTTAGATTGAATTATATTGAATGAGAGGGAAGAATAAGAGTTTGAATGAATAAATACATGCAAGAGGGCCATTTTCAAGAGCGCTTGTGACCACAAAGTTGTTACACTTTGAGGGTAGGTGAAAGTGTCTCAACATCCCAATGACCATAGAGTCAGGAATCTTGTTAAGATGTTTGCGTGATGCATAGTTGTCACCGACAAAAAGTCCTTCAATCATCAAAAGTGATAGAGTCAAGGATGAAAATGAAGGTGAGAAAAGAGGGGGATTGCATTATCGTCCTTATTAGGCTAAAGTGAAGGTTATGTAATGTGAAATTATATTGGGGGTACAATTTTACGATATTACAACATTATAGATTGGGGAATACCTTGACTATAGTTCAATGTTCAAAATAAAAACTCATAATATTGTTAAAAAAATTCCTTCTATTCATCTACTTAAGATGCATGTACATGATTGGTATTTCTTAGAAAAATATCCTTGAGAATCCTTTAAAAAAAAAAATTCATAGATACACTCACCTCTAGAGCTCATATATAATAAAATTTATGGACCCATGCAAAATCCTAATATTCAAGAGTAAATGTACTTTATAAAATTCATTAATGATTATTATTTAAATTTAAATATTTAAATTTGTTATGGAGAATTATCTTGAGAGAACAACGAAGCAACTTTGGAAAAACAAGTGATTTTAATATTAATAAATACTTTTAGAAGATTTTTAATGACAGAAGGAGAGTACATATATAATATAAACAAGAGGAGTTATGATAAATATACTCAAATCCAAAATATAATAGAATTGACAAGGTAATCAAACTAATTTATAGATTGAGATACCCTAGAAAAATATTTCAATAAAAATCCAAGAAGAGCACAAAACCACTCAATATATTATCAGCAAAGGTAATTACAACACACTGAGAATTTCACACATGATGAAGGTGAATTCACTCTTGCATTTTATCAATTTTATCAATTTGCATCTACCATACAAAAATATCTCCAAACACTAACCTAAGTATTTAATTTGTAAGCCATGAGAAAACTAGGAAACAAGAAGTGATTTCCAATGCCATGTGTACAAAATAAAGAGCCCAAACTTGATCAACATTCCTCCAATTAGGCCCACATACCCAACCTCATAAATATACCCTCCATGAATAATAAGCAATTATTTCATGAAATTAATTGACTCCTACAATGGAGTCCATCTAGTCAAACCAAATACTCCATTTAGGAGCTTTCAATTATTCTTTCAAGATTTTACATTGTTATTATTATTTGATCAAAGATTCTCTACTAATTATTTAAATGCAACCCCAATAAAAATGATGAATGCAACTCCTCTTATGCATCATAATAAATAAACCAAGTGGAAAGATTGCATTACACGAGGAATCAAAATATTTGCTTCAATGTTATTCCCATTTCATGAGGGACCAATTATAACAAAGTATTAAATTATTATTTATGCAAGGGGCACAACACACCTTCTTGATACTTATCAACCATGACATCAATTGTCATAAATAGCTAGTAACTACCAAACATAAAATTTTCCATCATCTTAAATGTCATGATAAAATACAAGTTGCATTATTTTCTCATATATCCATGTAATCATTTTACTATATTATTATTATTCTAAAAAATATCTTAATGATTTGATTGGGAATAACTCTTTCAACTTTAGTGTATAAAATATTTTATACTTGTAGACATCGAAAATATACTGATTGACATCATGCATCTGATCCTGACTTACTAACATTGTTTCTTCCTAAATCATCCCTTGGTCTTACCGTTTAATCAAATTCCCTTATCTGATTAAATTCATCAATATTCGTCTCTTAATTAAATAAATCATTTTGTCTAATTAAGTCACTTTTCCTTGTTAATTAAATCAATTCATCTGATATAATTATCCCTATTTAATTAAATAATCAATTTATTTGATTAAATCCCTAAAGTCTTTCCATTGAATTAAATAAATTAAAACCTTATTTGATTTAATCTAATACCATCCCTTTTAATTAAATAGATCAAAATCTTTATTTAATTAGCCTCTTATCATATTCCTCTCTTATCTGATTTAAATAAATCCATAAATTTGAGTCAAATAAGTCACATCATCTAATCTCCTGTTAAATTAATTAACCCTTGATTAATTTAACCTCATCTCATGTCACATCCTCTAGATAATGCAAGTTGCACATGAAAATAGATTTAATTCATTTATTAAATCCCTATTTTCCCTCACATGGCATCTTTTTGGAATATTCTCTCAATTTGAATTCAAATTGATCCAAGTCAACATGTACATCCAACAAGGCATTTAAGATCTCTTACATGTCCTTTGCCTTGAGCCAAGTGGCATTTATTGCATTTTCCCTTCCCTCTTACATGTCATTTCAACAAATTTGAATTTCAAATATTGGCATTTATTGGCACAAACCCCAAATCTTGCACAACCATCATCCATTCATAGCTTGACAAGTGGCACCATATCCTTGGATGAAATTTAGTCCCATATTGCTCAAATTTGGGCTTTCATCCATCTTGAAATCCTATAAATGAAGAGCTCCTCTCCTCATTTTATCATCCACAATTTGAGTAAAGTTACCATGCTCAAATATCTATCAACTTTCACACCATTGAGTTCATAGCTAGGTTCTTTTGCAGATTTAGCTTGGAATCTTCATCATTCATCATCAAGAGTGGATCAAAGTTCATCATCAAGTCTACCTATTGAAGCTTGCAATCATAGGAATTGGGAAAGGGCCAAATTTCCACATCAAATTGGCACCAATTCCCCCATGGGATTGAGAGTTTGCATATTTAATTAGGATTCAATCTTGTTTTTGTGATTTCATTGTATTTTTCATCATTCTCTTCCTAATTTGAGCTATGTTAATGAATCTCATGGGGAATCCATGTTTAGGCTTGCATTTCCTTGTTTAACTTGTTTAATCATGTTGTTTTGCAGGTACCTAGATTGAGGGTTCACATTTTGGCGCTAGAAGGAGGGCTACATTCCATTAATTCTAACTTTTTTGTGAAAATTTCGTGTTTTTATTAACACACAGGAAACCAATGCGGGCTCATCAGCGTCGTTATTTTCGCGCTGTGAGCTTGTCAGCGTCACAGTTTCAGCACCGCGGGCTTGTCAGCGTTGCTATTTTAGCACCGCTAAGCTCATCCCACCAAAAAATTCTAATTCTAAACTGCGTCATTGGACTCGCTGATCTCCCCCCAGTTTCAAAAAATTTAAAACTCTGACACTTTCAGGAACCGTGCCACTGGACAAAAAGAGCGATGCAATTGTGCTCTCTGCCCCGACATAGAGCACCACTGACTGGTAAGCGGCGCTGTAAGAGCGACACTGGAACGAAAAAATAGTGATGCCTTCATGAATTGCAATGCTGGAAAACAGAAAAAAGGGAGAATTTAGTTTTTTAGCACATGCTTTGATTCATGACTTATTTATCTACTATTTTCTGGTTTACTAACTTCTGTATTTTTTCCAGAATCTGATTATTTCCTATTTTGTAGGTTGGAAGCCAAGAGCAAAGGAAGGAGAAGCATGGAGATGATATGGGGTCTAATGAAAGTGTTTTTTAACACTTAAGTGTTTGTTTAACACTTCTTCAAGAATTTGTCATCATTTCCTTTCTTTAGAACACTAGCTTTCATTTGGGTTAAAAAAAGATCCTTCTTGTTTATTTCTTGCAAAAGGATTAAAAAGAACCTTAGGATCAACAACTTACTAGATTCTGTTTTTGGATTAACAATTGAACAAGGCAATTTCTCACACTTCATTTGGTGCTTTAAAATGTACTCACATTTTGCTTTGAGGGTTTAAAAAGAACAAGTGTAGTTGTGTTTTCGTGAGGGGTTACTTAGACTAAAGCCATTGGAAAAGGACGTATGCGCTTCTCTCGTGCTTTATAGCGATCTTGAGAATCAAAAGGTCTTTTCCATTACTTTGGCTTAAGACAAAGCAATTGCCTCCACACTTCGATTTGGGCTTAAAATTGAACAAACTCTTGTGTGAGTGTGAGTGGGGGCTTTGTTGCTTATATTCTCTTTCCTTGTTGCTAACAAGGATTGATCGAGTTACGAATACTGTTCTTCATTCACCTTTGTTTATCTTAGAGGGCCCGCCTTGTGGGAAAAAGTAATCACCCAAGGGAACGGCTCAACCGGTAACACTTTGAACCTGAGAGTATTTCTAGCCGGGATATAAATGTGGATATTGGAAGAAACGCCAATATCACGTGGTTGACTCTAACAAGATGGATCCGAAAGGGGACTCTTGCCACGTTGGGTCAACTCCTATGAATGGAAAGTCCTTACTAAAACCCATGTGCTAGAATTGGCCAAAATCCTTTATCTATTTGTTGGTGCAAGAACGGTTGTTCTGAAGCCACCCCACACTTTTACGGTCTTCTAGTAGAAATGGAAAACATGCTATGGGAGTTTCATGGGTGTTGATGCTTGGCTGGCCTGTATAAGTGAGTGTCATGGAGGGGAGCTAGTGGGGTCAAACATCTAACCATTCGCTAGAGATAAGCGTAGCTAGACTTGTCCAAGTGGGAATCCAACAAATATTGTCTTTCACATCCATAGGATTGTACTTATTTTTGGGTTACAAAATGCATTGCTTGATCGAAAACATCATGGAAACAAACACTTAACATTATCCAAATTTCAAACCCTTTTGAAGACAAATATAATTGACTCAATCCATATGTTATTTCTTTCCTTTGGGACTTATGTCCTTAGAGGTTTCTAAGCATTGGATTATATCTCAATTTGTCTTCTTAAGTAAACAATAGGAAACCCTTGCCTTAAGTTCATTAAATTTCCACATAAAATATCTTGTGGGGTTTGAATAAATTAAGACATTGGACATCTTAGTTTGAAAACCTAATTGAAGAAAGTGTTTTTGGTAAAATAAAGACATTAAGCAAAGCTAAGCAAAATAAACTTTCATGTGTGTTGAAAACTTTACAAATCCCAAAACATAAGTCATTGTTTGAAAATCCGAAAATGCATGTCCAAATGAAATCATTTATTGGTTACAAAGGTCTTTAGGAAGCATATGCATGCTCTTCAATACCTAGGTCTAAGTAAACAAAGTGTCCTTTTTAGGATCACCTTAGGATCAAAACATTATCAAAATCCTTCATCCATACATCAAAACAAAATCCACCTCATCATCACCTTTTTGATAAATCTTGAAATCATCCATTGATACTAGGCTTTATGGAAAAATCCAAACCATCATCAAAATCATTGAGACAAAATCCTTGAGAACATTTATCAAAACACCTTTGGCTAGGCATGTGTAGATGCATCCTTTTGTATATACTTAGTCAAAGTTATCAAAATCATCTTGTCTAACTTAGTGTATGTGGATGAATCCTTCTTCATATACTTAGTGAAACTATCATTTTATTTGGATAGGTGTGGGTAGATGCATCCTTCTCCTCACACATATCCAAAATCATCATCCTTTGAACAAAACTATCCCTTAGATCATTATCAAACATCTTAGGGTCCTTTTGTTCAGAATCCAAAACAAAATCAAAATCAAAGTCAAGGACAAAATCCCAAAATCTGAAATCCAATCAAAATCCAAGTCCTAAAGCCTAGTGTCTTACTCAAGATTTATTGAAAGTCACAACATCCATATCATCCATTGCTAACATCATCATCATATCATCACCTTTGATCCTCAAACACATCCTAAAACTTTCACTTTGGGACATAGAATAGAGATTAATCCAAAGAATCAAGAGATTCATCTCCCATATTCTCAAAGATTGATCCTTGTTTTATGGTCCAAACAAGATCTCAACACAAGAAGAGTATGGAAGCCAACAAAGAAACACCCGCTTCAAGTGACCTTAGTCAAACCAATACAGAAATGAATCCAACAGAATTGAGCAATCCATTGACCCTCTCATCATCACAACATCCCCAAGAAGAAAATCAAGGAGAGGACCTCACTTTCGGAATGTCTCACGAGGAAATGGCAGAAATGCTCCAAAATCCAGACAACCATAGAATCATCAACATAATGATGATACTTAACCCTTCGTTGTACATGCTTGAATTAGCAAAACAAAGGGCCAAGTTGCCATCGGATTTTGATGTAAGTACTATCATGGACACATCATTTCCCCCAATCTCGTCCACCATCCCCATCTCAACTACACCTCCATCCCAAAACGTTACACAAAACATTCCACAAATCACGACATCAATTGCTCCAACCCAACCAAATGTCAACAAGGGAAACACATTCCTTAATGCTCTTCAATCACATCCCCTTGCTAATAATCAAAACATGGACGCAAACACCACCTTGGAACAAAACATACTCAACAACCCATTACACAAAAATGTTCCTCTCACTTTACATTATGACCCATCATCAACATCTTTTCACGAAGCACCACAAACACCTCTTCTCACAAATTTACAAGAAGAGGGAGATACGTTCGGACTAGGGGTTTATTCGACACCACGACGTTTTCACAACAACTCACACCTCTTACATTTCCACCTCTTCTGCCATTTCCATTATCATCTGCACCACTCCTTGGTCTAGGGCTTCCTCCCCTACCAAGTATCAATCAAACCTACATCCCAACCATCAATCAAAGCATCACACCAAACACACAAAATTTATCATTGATATCACAACATCAAATGATAAATACACAAGCAATGGCAACACCATCAAACACACCCTTAACATCACAAAGCATGGCCTCACAAGAACCAATCACATCAATACCATTATCCAACACGCAAAATACCAACACAACATCATCATCTACCACTATTCCAAACCCACCACCACCTCCACCACCACCAACATTCACCACATCAAACCAATTTGATGTAGCATTACAAGCTGCTTTCTAAAGAGGATACCAACAAGTCCAAAAACAAAAAGTCATGCAATAAGCTTCCAAAGCCGCACAAGCCACAATACAAGCGCAACAAGCACAACAAGCCCAGGGATTATTGCAACAACAACAACAACAAGTAGCCCAAGCATTGCAAACACAAAGGATCGCTCAAGCACAATTATTATTGTAGCAACAAGCCACACAAGCACAAGCAACACAAACGCAAGCCCAAGCTCAAGCGTAATCTCAATATCAAGCACAACAAGCACAAGCACAAGCACAACTTCTTGCACAAGCAGCACAATTGCAGGCATATCAACAAGCATTGAAGCAATACCAAGAGCAACAAGAAGCAACAAAATTGGTAGCCCAACAACAAGCGTTGTAGGAACAAAAACAAGCACAACAAAAAGTGTTGTTGGAGTAGCAACAAGTGCAACAACAAGCCCAAATCCTAGTGCAACAACAACAAGATCAACAATAGGCATCGTTCATACAAAAGCAAGTAGAAGCCTACTTTGCTCGCCAGAACATGCATTTACCATCAAACAACGCACCAACCAACCCATCCATCCAACCCATAACCCAAACCATAACCCAAAACACTTTCATCCCACCCCCTGATCCCCAGAGTGATGTGACGACACAACTTAGGTTACTCTCGCAACAAGTGCTCGACCTCCAATCGGGACAGACAACTAAAACACCAAGCAACTTGTGTCCCTATCCATTCGATAGGAGCCTAGACACGAAACCATTCCCCAAAGGATTTGAAATCCCAAAATTTGACAAATATTGAGGGATGGGAAACCCTGAAGATCACATCAGGGAATTCCAGGTTCATTGTATGGAAGTCGCATATGACGATACGTATCTGATGTGGCTATTCCCTAGGAGCTTGGCAGGACCCGCTATAGAATGGTTCTCTCGCTTACCAACAGGCATTAGAACATTCCAAGAAATCAAAGATGAATTCATTAGGAATTACGCATGTAACATTACAATGGATGTCAGTCTCGAAGAACTCTCCACTTTAAAAAAAGGAAAGAATGAGTCTTTCACCTCATTCCTTCAACGATGGCAATTTAAGGCCAATCAGAGCAAGTGGACCATGCCAAAGGAACAACAAGTCTGCACAATCATAACCAACCTTGAAATCCATTTCATCTCAAGGTTCAAGGAATCACTACATATGAACAATTGATCTCCAAGGCGCTCAGCATCGAAAGAGCCATTATGACCCAACATGCCGAATCAATGTCATATCACGAGCCAAAAAACAATCGCCCACCATCAAACTACAACGATAAACCTTGTACATGGGCAAGAAACAAGAACATCACTAATGATGGCGTCGTCGATGCCAAGGTGGTCATTAGTGGTCCATGCCAAAATACACCCGCACCGCAAATCCAACCACAACTCCAAAACACTCATCACACAACATACCAACCCAATAATTCCACCATTAATAACCTCACTGACCAAAGAGGACCACCCCAATGCAAAACTTATCCAAAATGTAAATACACTATTTTGGGGGAACCATTGGAGGACATAATGAAAAAATTGATTGACAGAAAACTTATCAAACCTCCTACATTCGAAAACTACCAAGAACCTGATGTCAAACCTTTGTGGTATAACGAGAACCAACTTTGCAAATTTCACAAAATCAAAGGTCATACCACGAACAATTGCATGAGACTCAAAAATATCATCCAGGATCTTATCGACAAGAAAATCATAAATGTGAAAACACCCACAAGAAATCAAGATCTTAAAATCTACATGAATTCGATACCAAATCATGGCAACAAAGGGAATCAAAATGATAAAGGGAAGGGAAATGTAAATCATGTATACGAAACAGTCGTTGCTTCCCTAAATGAGGACTACATGGTCATCACCATCAAGGGCGCTCATGCCAAAGACTGTGGAGTCACCACAAGAGGCGGAAAAGTCACCATCACAGGATCATCCCAACCTAATAGAGTCCCTACATCAAGAGCCATTCCGTATAGCTACAATGTTGTAGACCAACTCAAAAGAACACCAGCACACATCTCCATCATGGAGTTGTTAAAAATATCATCGGCACATAAAAAGATCCTTGAAGAAGCACTAGCCTCATCCACCGTCCCTGCAGATCTTGATGCGGACCAATTCCAAGCTATGGTCAGGAATATCATAACACCTAATCTCCTTACATTCTCTGACCAAGATTTCCCCACCCAACCATCTCACAACCACACACTTCACTTGGAAGCCATTGTAAACAAAAGAAAAATCAAAAGGGTCTTGGTGGATGGAGGTGCAGGTTTGAACATATGTTCTCTTAGCCTCATCAAGCAGTTAAAAATATCAGAAGATTACATCGACAAAGGTAAGGGCATCACAATCAGAGCATATGATGACCAAGAAAGAGTGTCTCAGGGCACAATTAAGCTCCCTATCCAAGTAGGGCCAACACTCATGGAAACCACATGTCAGGTCTTGGACCTCGAATTACCATATAACATCCTCCTGGGACGCCCATGGATCCATGCAATGAAAGCTGTAGCATCAACCTTCCACCAATGTGTGAAATTTACACATAATGGACAAGAGGTTACCATTCATGGAGATCCCGAACCGTTTTCATATTGCAAAAATATTGAAGCCAGGTACTACAAAATCCCCCAAGTGCCAAAGAATGATGAGGGCCCATCCACATCATACATCGATCCCACCACTCTCACGTCCACTTCTGCGACAGAGACACCCACCATCCCCACCATTTCTGACATCAAGCTCATCATCCAGGAGGACGGTTGTGGAAGTTATAGGCTCCCTAATAATGCTTTTGTGATAGGAGAGTTACCTCAATCTCCTAGATCATGGGGACGTCCACAAGAAAACCAAACGTCTACATCACAAACATATATTGAAGATTATCCTGAATTCACAAGATGAGGAGACCTTGGCCATGAGGTTATTGAAGTAGATCCATCTCACATGTTGTATCGAGATGAAAGACCAACACTTGAATTACCAATGGATGAAAGAAGTAGGGGCTTACAAATGATGTTTGCAATGGGCTATGAAAGAAACCAGAGATTGGGACAAAATGACAACGGCCTCATAATACCTATCATGCCAGAGATGCCACCCATAACAAATCTTGGTCTTGGATGTACCCCTCCGAGAATAACCATACGTGGTTGAAGTCCTCTGGTTAGAGCTGCTAATGTCTCTCCTCAGCCAGTGCTAGTACAAGTACACTCACCAATAGTCACAAGTAGGGACACACATAATTTCATAACTGAGCCCTATATTAGTAGTGATGACAAAGATACCTTATCCAATCTACCTAGGTTATTCGAAGATACCACCCTGTGTATGATTAGTACCATATCCTTTGAACCAGATAGTCAAAATCATGAGATTCGTTTAGTCTACCCCCAACTGATCGACTATGACCAACGAGGACCACCAGTTCTTGATACATTCAAAAATGATGAAGCACTCTTAGAATTCATGGGTTTGAGGGATAACATTCTAGATGGAGATCACAAGGCAAGATTTATAATGGAGTTAGACACAAAATCATATGACGGGGAAACGATTGATTCCTTCAGTTGCAAAAGTGAGAAACTAAGAATCATATCAAAGTCCTTGAGTGAAAACCACACTGTGGCATTCTCTGACAAGAAAATAGTAAAAAGAAAGGACGTATCTAAGGGTGAAAACCTCTCCAAGGCACCTGAGGATGAAGGATTCAATCTTCCCCTAAGAGCTATTCATCAGGAGAAGTCAGCAGTATTGGCCGAAAAGTGCAATCCAGTCAACATAGGAACAAAGGAGACCCCACATATCACATTCTACACAAAATCACTATAACAGAGGAGCAAGAATTCCTAGCAGCATTCCTAAAGGAAAGACAAATAAATTTTGCATGGAGTTATGTTGATATGCCAGGGCTTGATCCAGAGACTGTGGTTCACCATCTAGTAGTATATATAGAGGCAAAACCCATCAAGCAAAAACTCCAAAAAATGCATCCTCAAATAGCCTTATTGGTCAAAATGGAGCTCAAAAAGTTGTTAGATGTAGGATTTATCTGACCAATTGATTATCCAGAATGGGTTTCAAATTTGGTACCTATTTCAAAACCTGACGGAGCCATCAGAATCTACACGGATTTTAGAGATTTGAACAAAGCATGTCCCAAGGATGATTTCCCACTTCCCAACATCGACATGATAGTAGACATGACAGCAGGACATGAGATGCTATCACTAATGGACGGATTTTCAAGATATAACCAGGTCATGATAGCAAAAGAAGACCAACATAAGACGGCTTTCACTTGTCCATGGGGGACCTACTGCTGGAACATGATGCCATTTGGTCTAAAGAATGCAAGAGCAACTTACCAAAGGGCCATGACACTAATATTCCATGATATGATCCACAAAATAGTTGAAGACTATGTTGATGATATTCTAGCTAAGTCAAGAAAGAGACAAGATCATATAGCAACCCTACGTGCTATCTTTTACAGACTGGAGGAATACAAAGTCAGACTAAATCCCAAGAAGTGTGTCTTTGACGTACAATCAAGTAAACTGCTAGGATACATAGTGTCCATGAGGGGTATCGAGGTGGATACAGAAAATGTAAAAGCAATCCTCAAGATGGAAGCACCAAAGACATTAAAACAACTGAGGGGCCTCCAGGGCCGACTTCAATCCATCCGATGATTCATAGCATAATTGGTAGACAAGTAGAACCCATACTCTCACCTACTCCACAAGGGGGTAGCATATAAATGGGATACAAAATACGAAGAGGCATTTTACAAAATCAAGGAATACCTACTGACACCTCTAGTGTTAATGCCACCTATCCCAAGAAAGCCATTGACCTTATACGTGTCAGCAACAGCAGCAACCCTTGGAGCTCTTCTTGCTCAACATGATGAAAATGGAACAGAGAGGTCCATCTACTATATCAGCAGGACAATGGTCGGTCATGAGCTAAATTACTCCTTCATCAAAAAAGCTTGCCTCGCCATAGTGTTTGCATCCCAAAAATTCAGACACTACATGTTGGCACACAAGATAAAGCTCATTGCAAAAATTGATCCCCTCAAGTATCTCTTATCCAAGGCAATGCTCACAGGCAGAATGGCAAAATGGGTGATGATACTGTCAAAGTATGACATCAAGTATGTGGAAAGAAAAGCCATTAAAGGTCAAGTTATTGCAGATCAACTGGTAGACGCACCCATATATTCTGAGAATCCTCTTGTATCTGAATTCCCAAATGAATCCATCTTTAATGTCAATGTAGCCGATCACTAGAAATTATACTTCGATGGGTCATACACTCAACATGGGTCAGGAGCTGGTGTCTTCTTCATCACCCCACAAGGGGAATACATACCGAAGTCATACAAATTGGAATTTCCTTGTACTAACAACATTGAGGAATACGAGGCTTTGACTATAGGTCTCAGAATAACAGTGCAATGGAATATCATAGCTCTCAAGGTGTATGGAGACTCTCAGTTGATCATAAATCAGGTCAATAATGAATATCAGACAAAGGATGACAAGCTAACCCCATACAAGAAATTGGTGGAGACTCTAAAGGAATCCTTCATCGACATAACATTTGAGCAGATTCCAAGAACCAACAACAGAGCCGCTAATGCCATGGCTACAATTGGGTCTCTAGTAGACATCCCTTACAACGTGCTGAAATACAAATTTTTGATCGAGCAGCTTCTCGTTCCCACATTTGAGGTACCAAAATTAGAATATGTGTGTCAAATCGTTGGTCCTGGTGATCCTTGGTATCACGACATCTATACATATCTTCGCATAGGAGTCATACCCGTTGACCTACCATCGAGCCTAAAATGAACCTTTATCAAAAAGGCATCTAGATTTGTCATCCTAGGTGATACCTTATACCGTAGAAGCATAGAGGGTACTTTACTGCGTTGTCTAAATGCTGAGGAGGCATTAACTACTCTAACCAAGGTTCATAACAGTATTTGTGGCTCACACTCGAGCGGAATAACCATAGCCAAGAAACTACTAAGGCTGGGGTACTATTGGCCCACAATGGAGTGAGAAGCACATGATCATGCTAAAAGGCGTTTATAATGTTAGCAGCATGGGGACCTCATCCATGCTCCAGCTCAAAAGCTTCACCCAATCGTCACACCATGGCCCTTTTCATAGTGGGGACTCGACCTCATTGGAAAAATCTCACCCACCTCGTCCAACGGCCATAAATTCATTATAACTACAACTGAGTACTTCACAAAGTGGGTGGAAGCCATACCCATGACATATATCACTGGGAAGCAAATCTCAAAATTCATCCTAAACTATCTCATCTATCGTTATGGTGTCCCACAAACCATTATCTCAAATAATGGGACACCATTCAAGAACTAGGAGGTTCGTGACTTGTGTGAGATATTCAAAATCTAGCATCACTTCTCCACCCCATACTATCCCCAAGGCAATGGCCAAGCAGAAGCCACGAACAAAACCATCCTCAAAATCCTCAAGAAAATATTCAATGACGCAGGTCGTGACTGGCACTTGCAGCTTAATCCTGCCCTCTCAGCTTATTGAACCAGCATCTGCACATCCACTGGCGCCACCCCATTCTCCTTGGTCTACGGATTAGAAGCTGTACTCCCCATTGAGATTGAGCTCCCATCCCTCAGAATATCACTACAAAACCTCATCACAGATGAGGAATATTGGGTAACAAGAATAAACGAGCTGGATTTATTGGATGAGAGATGCATAGATGCTTTGAATCATCTGCAAGTCTAGCAAAATAGACTCAAACGAAACTACAACAAGAAGACCAGAAGCAAGACTTTCCAAGTCAGAGAATTGGTCTTAAAAGAAAATCAGAAAAATGTTCCAAACCCAAGTAGCAAAGGCAAGTTCGATCCTAATTGGTTGGGACCGTTCATCATAACAAGTTACAAATCAAGGGTATAATAGCTATCAACACCCGAAGGGGAACCTTTGCAGGAGCCCATGAATAGCTCCCATCTCAAAAAGTTTTATGCCTAATTCTTTCAAGGTATAGAACCAAAAAATCCAAAAAATCAGAAAAAGTCCTAAAAAATGGTTACTTCGGCAAAAACCTAGCAAATAGACGTCTTGGTAACAACAAAAAAAAAGCAAAAAAGCAAAAAATCCAAAAAAATCAGAAAAAAGATTAAAAAAAAATCATCCTCTAGTGAAAACCACTTTGATGGCACTTTGGGCAAGTACCTTGGTGAAAACCTGGCAAGCAGGCACCTTGTGTAAATAAGCACTTTCCATCCACCAGGATCTTTATGGCTTGTTCTGCATTATCCCTCCATTTCACTCCCATCATCCATCGCATTCAGGTCTCCATCCATCACTCATCCATTCGCATTTGTACCATAGCTTGGTCCTGTGTTCATATCATGATCCCTCCTAGTACTACTCGGACCATCCTCAAGGTCAGTTTGTCCTGCCTTTATCGGAGTAGTCTATTGCATCACGTTGGGGGCACGTTCTCATCGGATCGGATTCGTGTATGGTCTTAAAGTCCTCAAAAATTAGAAAATCCAAAAAAAATAGAAAATCAAAAAATCAAAAAACATTCAAAACATATCAAAAATCCAAAAATAGGTCAAAAAGTCATTCAAAAAACTAAAATTAGGGTCGTCTTGTCGAACTACGTCATCTCTAAGCTTGAACGTAGGAAAGGTTGATCTTTGATCATCCCCTGAAACATTTAGGTCAGTCCTATAGGAGTTCGTCATAATAAACTGGCATCTCATCATGTATATCTTCATCTGTAAATCGGTCAAGTCGTCAATCGAACTACGTGGTCTCTAAGTGTATAACGTAGGCAAGGATAATCTATTGATCAGCCCTCAAGGCCCCTAAGATAGGTCTTTAGGTTAGTATCTTGGTCAAAATCTCAGAAAATCCCAAAAACATTTGAAAAATCAAAAATCAAAACATTTGGAAAACCTCAAAAAATACCAAAAATAGCCTCAAAACATTGCAAAACATCAAAAACATCAAAATATTTGAAAAAATCCATCCACCTCATCTCGCTTGCACTCGCAATAAACACCACTCATAATAAATTGATTGTCATCCTCAATCTTTGGTGAAACAATTCGAAACAAGTCTACCAGGTTTAAAAGTAGAACTTAAAACGCCAAGTCTTAAGTCTAGGTCAGTGAGTAAACAAATTGGTCATCTCTTCATATTGGTAACACCATCATCTGAATTTGTCCCATATCAATCATTAACAAAATGATGTGCCGCCATCCACTAACATGTCCTAGGATGAATCCTTCCTACATTGGGCATTATCTTTTGGCAATAAGTTTCGCTTATCATCTTAGAAAACACATCTTTTTCCGTTAGCGGTATTGAAGAGCATTAGTCTATTTATTTACTTGGTCTTTTCTTTTTGACTTATCTTATTTGGCACTCATTCCAAGGACATCTCGATGATATCCAAAAATAGCAGATTTAGAGAAATAGGAATGGGGCAATGATCATTATCTTTTGTCTATTGTGCTTGTTGGATGTTCTTGCAATATAACCTCGGTGAATACTTGCTTTGTTAGACATATATGGAAGAGGTCTAGGGCAACTTATTGACTATTACAGGGATAGGTTTACCTTTCCGTGTTTTGGTCTGAGATGTCTGAAACTTCTAAAATACATCCTAGCAAGGTTTCCATATGTCAGGTGTGAACAAGATTACTCCTATCTGACTGTCGAGTCAAAGTCCACCACACTAAGTACCACACCATCCTGGTTGTCTATACCTTGATGCATCGTACCACGTGTGTTATCAAACATAAGAAAATTTGGCCCTTTGAAAATCCCAATTCCTCAGCAAGTAATCGTCATCATCATCACCATCCTCATCATCTACATTTGTGTCATCACGCGTCTTGATGAAAGGACTTCTTCTTTTCTTACTAACCATGCTAACAAGGTACTATGACAGTTGATCATCATCACCATCATCACCATTGATCCTGCATCCACACATCATTAGCATATTACATAAGCACATCATATAGACATCATTAGCACATTGCATTGCATATCATATACGAAACATCGCATTCTCATCATATAAATAAGGCACCCATATCATCACATTTCACCCATATTATCGCATCTCATAGCATTATATTAATCATTGCATAAATATTGTATTTTCACTTCACAACCATTTCACATTACCATCTAAATCATCACATAGCATTTACATAATTATTTCATAAATCATTTATTGCATAATCACAAACAAATAGGCAGATAAGCATTTAATTCATTACACATATCACTCTGCATTAACATATCGTTGCATCACATACATCATTTAGGATAATAACATTTGTTATTCTAAAACATCTCATAAAACCATCCATCATATCACATTCATCCATAAATCATCGCATATATAAGCATTTTCTACACATCATTGCATATACCATAAACCAATTCATTTCACATATTGCATTAGCATAAAATAAATCATCATATAGTTAACATCATTACACATCATATTATAGGCCATAATCAAATGCATAAATGTCATTCGAAATAAATGCATCCATAACATATAAAAGAAGAAACATACATGCAAAAATAAAGGAGTATACATGACATCGCATCAAAATCAACTCATATATATCATATCACTGTCATAGTACAAGAAGAATAATCGGATCACTGTATGTATGTCAATCGATACAAAAATGTCTATCGAGCCTATCAAAAATGAGCCCATAAAGCACAAAATACATCATAATATCCTAATCATGGCCAATCTTCATGGATGCTACCCTCGCCCCTATCACCGTGACCCTCTAGTGGTCTCTGACTGGCCCGCTCTGAGTACTCAAGAACTCAGGTTGCTCTAGGAAATGATCATGATAGGCCCAGTGATAGTACTCTGCCTCTCGAACGACCTCCCTGTAAGATCAGACCCGCACTGTGCCCTGGGATGACGTAGTGGCTATCATGATCTCTATCTGCTGCCTATGACCCAGCTCTGTAGCTGCCTGTAGCTCTGCAACTTGTCACTGTTGTACAGCCTGATCTCTCTCCACTCTGAGCTGCTCTCTTAGCTCGTGCCTGGTCCCGCTCAGTCGTCACTACCTGTACCTATGCCTGTAACTGCAAAATCAAGGTATCCTGCACATCTACCTGCCTTACTAGTTGTACCTGTGGCTATATGGGAACCTAACCCTCACCCTCAGCTCGTGGTGGTGGGACTAGCGGATCTTGCTGCTAGTCCTGCATAGGGACGTCCCCGTGATCTGATGGAACTGGGGGCACCAATGGTGGGTCTTGTCGAATCATGACCCTAGGACCTCATCCTCAACCTCTCCCCCTGCTTCTGACTCTATGTGACTCTGGGTCCTCGCTTGGAATAGTCAACCGAAGAGAAGGCCTGAACCAATCCATGTATGCCTGTGTAGTGCCCGGATCTGCCAATCCTTGATTGTACACCCAAGGTCAGACCACCAACTTTCAAAAACTGTCGACCGCCTCCATGATCAGAATACCTGGCCCCCTTGCCACCTGTGTCATGCTGTGCACAAAAATGGCCACGTAGCCATCATCTGGCAGATCCTGCAGCTCCCTAAACTGACGTTGTACACGCACGGGCAAGTACCGCTCTATCATAGTGTGCTCTCGGCCCTGCATGTATCTATCCTACCAGCAGTAGAAAAGTTGGTCTGCATCATTAGCCCATCTGGGCTGACCAAGGTACAGTCTCCATGTGAAAATGAGCATCTCATCAATGACCCGCCTCCAGTAGGGGATCCCATGCTCTCCATTGTGTGTGAAAGACACACCCCCTCTATATCAAGCCACAAGGGCATCCTCTGCCCCCATCAAAACTGTAACCACTTGTGGACGTAGCACATAAATGTGCTCCCACACCCAGACATGCAGCAAGGTAACTTCGGCTCCTAGCGCTCTACCATCTGCATACACGTACTTGTGCAAATCTCTGTAGAGTGAGGCCAACAGCACGGGCCCCGACACGAACCAAACTAGTCTGTCTCAGACCATCCTCTCCCAGCAGTATCCCCATCCAGGACTGAAGTACCGCCCTCGTCTGTCTGGGGCAACCAAACCTGAGATGATCACCGCAATCGCCCAACAGAACGAAGGTTCTATCACTCTGTACCTCTCTAGCTCGATTTGCCCCTCGCAGTAGATTATATCTCGAGTGGCGAGGACTCGGGTGCAGTAACTGCGTCCTCCTCCATGTCATAGATCACCCGACGGCCATGAATGGGCAATCGTAATATCTACCAGACATCCTCCAGTGTGACGGTCGCTTCACCAGTGGGAAGATGAAACGAAGATGTCTCGTTGTGCCATCACTCTGCCAGCGCCAACAACATCCCAAGGTGTGTGCGCACAGGTGCCACATAAGCAATGTGCCAAAGTCCTACAGCCCCCAACCGATCCTGGTCTCTGTCGCTAAGATCTTGAAAAACACTCGCTAAATCCCGCGACCGGTGCTCCTGAGAATAGAGCTCCCTAGGCCCGTCCTGCATCACCAAAGTCAGCATGTTAATTTTTTTTGGAAAATTCCTGACGTAACGCTCCAAACTTGCATCCAGCGGCACAATTTGTGAAGGCGTCACAGTTTGAGTTTTCTCAAACTCCGACGCTGGACCTGGAATTTGGCCAAATAGCACCGCCGCGACGCAATTTAACCCTTAGTGTCACAATTTTCGCAAAAAAAGTGCCGTCGTGGCGCGATTTTCCAAAACTGGCCCATGAGCCTGAGCTGAGCCCGAGCCCAGCGGTGAAATTTTTAAATTCTAAATTGCACCGATGCGGTGCTAAACAGCGTCGTTGGGGCACAAAATGGCCAAAAGCGGTGCATTTCAAACACCAAGCGGCGCTATAATAGCACCGCTGGAGGCGAGCTCTCCCTAAAACTAGTAATAAATGCACTAAAATGGAAAAGCGAAGCTTCAGTTAGGGTCACATACCAGGGCACCAATGTCGGGTGGCCACTGGTAGGTCTGAACTCAGTCGGAAATGTGTAGAGGAAGCTGTCGTTGTGCCATATCGTCAGGAGGTCAGAGCTCAAATGTCAAGGTTCGCTAGTGGAGGTGTGTGAAAATGAATTGAAAGTGACCCCTCAGGCCCCTTTTTAGCCTAAAAATTAGGGTTTTTTAGCCCTAATTAGCTATCCTGCTAGGGTTTTAGATCCCCAAACCTATTTTCGTCTGTTCGAGGCTTGTTTTCATCGTTTTATTGCATTTAGACACATTTTTAACCTCTCGGACCCCTTTCAGACCTCTCAGGCACTTAGTCACCTTTTTTCGCGAGATCACCTAAAAAATTGAAATTTTCGTCCGATCTCTCAAGGGGGCATCATAATGGCATGTTTTCTCTCACCATGCAGCAGTGGGGCAAGTTTTTAAAATATCAAAATTTTTGGCTTTGATCGAGATAGTTTATTCTTTGAACCAACGCAACGAGTGCATTGCTTCAAAGAGGGGCAAAATGTAGACATCGAAAATATACTGATTGACATAGTGCATCTAATCATGACTTACTAACACCGTTTCTTCCTAAATCATCCCTTAGTCTCATTGTTTAATCAAATTCCCTTATCTGATTAAATTCATCAATATTCATCTCTTAATTAAATAAATCATTTTGTCTAATTAAGTCACTTTTCCTTGTTAATTAAATCAATTCATCTAATATAATTATCCCTATTTAATTAAATAATCAATTTATTTGATTAAATCCCTAAAGGTTTTCCATTGAATTAAATAAATTAAAACCTTATTTGATTTAATCTAATACCATCCTTTTTAATTAAATAAATTAAAATATTTATTTAATTAGCCTCTTATCATATTCCTCTCTTATCTGATTTAAATAAATCCATAAATTTGAGTCAAATAAGTCACATCATCTAATCTCCTATTAAATTAATTAACCCTTGATTAATTTAACCTCATCTCATGTCACATCCTCTAGATAATGCAAGTTGCACATGAAAATAGATTTAATTCATTTATTAAATCCCTATTTTCCCTCACATGGCATCTTTTTGGAATATTCTCTCAATTTGAATTCAAATTGATCCAAGTCAACATGTACATCCAACAAGGCATTTAAGATCTCTTACATGTCCTTTGCCTTGAGCCAAGTGGCATTTATTGCATTTTCCCTTCCCTCTTACATGTCATTTCAACAAATTTGAATTTCAAATATTGGCATTTATTGGCACAAACCTCAAATCTTGTACAACCATCATCCATTCATAGCTTGACAAGTGGCACCATATCCTTGGATGAAATTTAGTCCCATATTGCTCAAATTTGGGCTTTCATCCATCTTGAAATCCTATAAATGAAGAGCTCCTCTCCTCATTTTATCATCCACAATTTGAGTAAAGTTACCATGCTCAAATATCTATCAACTTTCACACCATTGAGTTCATAGCTAGGTTCTTTTGCAAATTTAGCTTGGAATCTTCATCATTCATCATCAAGAGTGGATCAAAGTTCATCATCAAGTCTACCTATTGAAGCTTGCAATCATAGGAATTGGGAAAGGGCCAAATTTCCACATCAAATTGGCACCAATTCCCCCATGGGATTGAAAGTTTGCATATTTAATTAGGATTCAATCTTGTTTTTGTGATTTCATTGTATTTTTCATCATTCTCTTCCTAATTTGAGCTATGTTAATGAATCTCATGGGGAATCCATGTTTAGGCTTGCATTTCCTTGTTTAACTTGTTTAATCATGTTGTTTTGCAAGTACCTAGATTGAGGGTTCACAATACTTAATATGGTTTCTCTACAACTTGTCTAATAGCCCTAAAAATGTTTTGAAATAGCCCCCATCATTAGAGACTCATTTAAAATTCCTTAACATATCACTATACCATGATCAAACATACATTAAAATCTACAAAGGTATATATAAACATTAATATATTTGATTAAACACTCTTTTAAACCCTTTATGATATTACAAGTTTCTTCCAATATCATTTTGAACAATTACTCAAGGGGAAAGACTAAATATCTAAAGGATTATCAACTAAAATTTACTAGAAACTTTATATTCTAAAGCTTTGATAAAAGACTATGAATACAACTTATCTAAAACAATAATTTTTTGTGGGTTTTGTCTTAAATGATAATAATATCCTCCTTTGAAGAAAGTTGCAAAGTTCATATTGACATCATGCCTATAAGGAGGAATCATTTACCTCTCTTTATCTACATATAAATTCATATCAATATCCAACAAAAAAAAGATTTTGGAGTTTGTGATGATAAGAATTTAGAGTACAACATCAAACACTTGATTTTTTTTTCTAAAGGAATGATGAAAGGAGAGAGATGATAAAAATATAACCATGTGGAAAAATTTTGGTTAAGTAGTAGTTGCATAACTTCAACTCTCCTCTTAATCTACAATTGAACTTTCAAATCTAAATTATAGTTGCTTTGCTAATTTAGAAAAGCTTCTAAACTATGCATTGTGCAAGTTAAAAATGAAAGGAATCTAAGGTAGCGGAACAACTTCCTACACTAATCTTGAGAGGAGAATAATGCAAAAAACTTTTACAGATCTTTAATAGTTATAGAAACTTAAACAAAAATAAACACAAATATCATGCATACCACAACACAGTGATTTACGTGGGGAAAACCCTTTCAGGAGAAAAACCCCACACTACAAAAGTTTCCCAATATATTGTTCATAAATCACAAAGATTACAATATACTTGCAGAGCAAGCTTCTCACAAGAGTATCACCAACCATAGATTCAGAGGTAACATAGCCACTATTAGACTCTTAGAATACATCATAATACACAGTCATAATACAATGCCCTCCTAAAATAGGGTTTCCTTCTAGGGCAAGTCAAGCCAACAAAATATCGACCATTAGATATGAAACCTAATGACGAACGGTCCAGATTTACAATAATACAATATATTTAAAATGTGGCTTTCGGGGGTGTTGCCCCTGAACCCCCGCTGGGGAACATTGCCCTCAAACCCCCGTAGGGGGTACCCCCTTGCAACCTCCCCATGCTGATGTATTGACAATACCTTATGTATTATCAAGATTGATACATATTTTCCCAAGAAATATCCCACTTGTCGAACACCTTGCAAGCGCAACAGGAGGGTGTATAAAAATCATCTCTTAATTGCTAGGTGCTAAGAGACCCATAGTCTTTGAACACCATCTCAACTTCTTTATGCTCACAGACTTAGTTAGAGAATCAAAAACATTCATCAAAGTCTCTACTTTAACCAACTTCACCCTGCCATCTTCAACAATATCTCTAACAAAATGATATTTTACATCAATGTGCTTGGTCTTGGCATGAAATGTTGGGTTCTTGGCTAGACATATTGCACTCTGGCTATCACAATAAATTGTCACTGCACCCTGTTTGATTCCAATATCTGAACATAGTCTCTTAAGCCAAATGGATTCTATACAAGCACAAGTAGCCACCATATACTCTACTTCAGTAGTGGAAAAAGCAACCACAACCTGTAGCTCACTCATCCAACTAATTGCACCACTGAATAATGTAAACACATAAGCACTAGAGTGGATCTTCTACTATCAATATCACCTACCTAGTCTAAATCCACATATCCATGAATATCAAGGGAAGTCTCATCTTTAGTCATATTACTATGATAACACCAAGAATAATCTAAGGTACTATGTAAATATCTAAAGATTATTTTGACTACGTCCCAATGAAATCTACCAAGATTAGACATATATCTGGAAAGAAATCCCACTGCTTGGGAAATGCCTAGTCTAGTACAAACCATAGCATACATCAAACTTCCAATTGCACTCTAGTAAGGCACTTTTCTCATGTCTTCAATCTCTAATGGAGATGCTGAACAATCTGAAATAGATAAATTTGTTCCAATTGAAACATGAACACACAATGTTTACAATCCTGCATATCAAACATCTATAAAATTGAATTGACATACTTACTTTGGCCAAGCCATAGCTTTCTGTTCACTCCATCTCTTTTAATTTCTAACCCAAGAATGTGCTTAGCTGCACGAAGATCTTTCATTTCAAATTTAGCAGCAAGTTGAGATTTCAGTTATGAAATCATATCTTTCCCTCTACCAATAAATAAAATATCATCAACATATAATGCAATAAACATGAAACAATCACCATCAGTTTTATAATAAACATAATGGTATGATTTAGAATGCTCAAATCCCAAACTCAACACATATGTATCAAATTTTTGGTACCACATCCTAGGACTCTATCTTAGGGCATACAAAGATTTCTTCAATTTGCAAACCAATTTACTTTTACCTTTCACCATGTAGTGCTCTGGCTATGTCATATAAATATCCTCCTCCAAGTCACCATGAAGGAAAGCAGTTTTCACATCCATTTTCTCAACCTCTAAATCATAAGTAGTAGCAATAGAAAGAAAAAATCTAATGGATGTCATTTTTGCAATTGGAGAAAATATCTCACCATAATCAACACCCTCAACTTGAGAGTAACCTTTTGCAACCAACCTTGCTTTGTATTTCTCAATACTTCCATCTGAACCAATATTTTTCTTGAACACCCATTTGCAACCAACAAGTTTTTGTCCTTCAAGCAACGGTACAAGATCCCATGTATCATTATTTTTCAAAGCTACCATTTCTTCATCCATAGAAATATTCTAGGATTCTGCATCATTCATGCCTAATGCCTCTTCTATCGATCTAGGTTCATCCATGTTAGTATTCAAAGAAAAAGTACATCTCCAATCGTCAGGTGAATGCCTTTAAGGTGGTTGTCAATGCCTTGTAGACCTATGAACAAGCTAAGTTGGAGGTTCTTCATCCTCTTCTAAAGATTCAGAGCTAGATGATTTCTCCTCAATTTTTTGTCTATCCATGGGCCTTGATTCAACTTTCTCAAGTGTAGAAGGAAATTGAATCACATCTTCCTACTTACTTTGTGTTTGGCTACAATGTAACAAAAGAAGGCTTAGTTTCTCTAAAAATAACACTTCTACTATGTATTACCTTTTGTGCAATAGGATCCCAAATCCTTTCACACTATAACTATACCGAATGAAGATACAATTCACAACCTTGTTCTCCAACTTTGTTCAACTCTCCTTTGGCACACGTGCATATGCCTTGCAACCAAAAATTCTAAGATTTCTTAATGAAGGCTTACAACCCGACCATGCCTCTATAGGAGTATTATCAACAAGAGATAATGTAGGAGACCTATTAATTAGGTAACAAGCAGTGGCAACAACTTCAGCCCAAAACCTTTGTTCTAGACCAACACCACTCAACATACTCCTAGCCTTCTCCATCAACATCCTATTTATTCTTTCTACAAATCCATTTTGTTGTGGAGAATATGGAGTTGTCTTTTGTCTATGAATACCACAATCTTTACAGAATCTATCAAAATCATTAGAGAAAAAATCACCACCATTATTAGTCCTCAAACATTTTTATTTTCTTTTTAGTCTACAACTCAACCATTGCTTTAAATTCTTTAAATTGACTAAAAACTCCAAATTTACTCTTTAGAAAATATACCCATGTCCTTCTATTGTAATCATCAATAAATGAAACATAATATATGTGGATTTACCAATTGAAGCAACATCTATAGGACCAAACACATTAGAATGAATAAGATCTAATACACCATAAGATTTATGAGAACTCAAGTAAAACTAAACACAGTTTTGTTTTCCATAAATGCAGTGCTCACATAAATTAAATTCAAGATTACAATCAAACAGACCTTCAATGAGGATTTTATTTTTCAAGGTCCTTAGACCATTTTCTCCAATGTGGCCAAGTCTATAGTGCTATAACATAGTTTTCTTTGCAGGTAACTTTGATTTAGAAAAAAAGGGCACCCTTGGGTACCCAAAATCCATGACCATCTATTGAAGGTGAAACCCTCACTTCTTCCACAAACTTGCTTTTCACATAAGTACTATTGCACTCAACAATGCATGCATCAAGCTTATACAATGTGTCATATCTAACACCTCTAGCAATCACCATAGCACCTCTGACCATCTTGCATCCTGCATTAGAAAATACTACTTGCACACCCACATCTATTAGTTTGCTCACAAATAATAGATGTCGTTCTAATCCATGGATATGAAACACACCATTAATCCTTTTTATTCTACCATTAGGAAACCTAATTTTAACTTTACCATGGCCAACAATATTTAAATAAGAATCATCACCCAAGTACACCTTACCTCCATCAAATTCTTCATATTCAAAAAACTAATCTCTATTAAAGGTCATATGGAAAGATGCACCTGCGTCAATTAGCCATGCATTATTACTTGTACGAGTTGTCAAAGCTGCAATGAATGCATCACCATCTTCCTTCTCAGACTTAGAATCATAATCAAATTTCTTCTTTTTCTTCTTTTCTTGTTTGCATTCCTTACGAACATGTCTAGGCTTACCATAGTTTTGGAAAATAACTTTGGACTTTCTAGGAGATTTAGATCTCCCCTTGCACTTGGATTTATCATGCTTCTCATTCTTCTTTCCTTTTTCCTTAGGTCTTCCATGAACACTTAGAGCCTCCTTGGCATTGATGGATACTTTCCTCCTCATCTCTTCAAAAAGAAAAGAACCCACCACATCTTCAATCTTCAATAGAACATAAGTACTCCCAATATCCATAACAAGAGAATCCCATGAATTAGAAAAAGAACAAAGTAGGATCTTGCATTTCTCTTCCTCATCCATTTTGACACCAACTAATGCCAATTGAGCCACCAACATATTGAATGCTTCCAGGTGGTCTATAATTCATCCACGCTCTTCCATTCTCAAGGAGTACAATTTCTTCCTCAAGAAAATATTGTTCACTAAATATTTGTCTTGGTACATCTCACTAAGCTTCTTCCATAGTTTATGTATAGAGGTCTCTTCATGGAAATTGATTAAAATAGAGTCTGCCAAGCATAATCTAATTAGACCCTTGGCTTTACGGTCCATAATATCATACTGAACAACCTGAATAGGATCTGTAGGCCTTGAAACATTCTCATCAATAACATCCCATAGATCTCGATCTATCAATAGATCCTCCATCTTCATCTTCCACATTTCAAAATTATTTCTAGAAAATTTATCCACCTCTATTCTCTCTGATGAACTTGCCATTTGAAAATTCCTGCAACAAGATCAAAAAGTGTCTTCTGCACAAGCTCCCACTCAAATATGGATTAGTTCATAAAACCCAACAATCCAAAACTGAAACCAAAGGTGATCAAGCTCTGATACCACTTGAAAGGAAGCTATGGTAGTGGAACAACTTCCTACACTAATCTTGAGATGAGAATAATGCAAAAAAATTTATAGATCTTTAACAATTATAGAAACTTAAACAAAAATAAACACAAATATCATGCATACCACAACACAATGATTTGCGTGGGGAAAACCCTTTCAGGAGAAAAACCCCACACTCCAAAAGCCGCCCAATACATTATTCAAAAATAAAAAAGATTACAATATACTTGCAGAGCGAGCTTCTCACAGGAGTATCACCAACCAAAGACTCAAAGGTAACACAACCACTATTAGACTCTCAAAATACATCGTAATACACAACTGTAATACAACGCCCTCATAAAATAGGGTTGCCTTCTAGGGAAAGTCAAGCCAACAAAATATCAATCGTTAGATATGAAACCTAATGATGAATGATCTAGATTTACAATAATAAAATATACATAAAATGTGGCTTTTGGGGGCACTACCCCCAAACCCTCGTTGGGGTGTGCTACCCCCTGACCCCCAACTGAGGGGGATGAGCCCCCCCGAACCCTCGCAATCGGGGTACCCCCTACAACCTCCATGCGTTGACATATCAACAATACCTTATGTATTTGCAAGGTTGAGACATATTTTCCCAACAAAAAAATTACATGGAACACCTATATTTTACAAACTTAAGTTATAAGTAAAAAAATTGACATACTAAGTCCTTGGTACTAATCGAGAAAAAAAGCCACCTTTCAATCCTTAATACTATTTTTTTTGATATCCTTCAATTCTTAATACTAATTAGAATAAAAAATTACACCACTAAATGCTTGTTACTAATAAAAATTTGATACACCTTAGCGCTTGGTAGTACTAATTGGGAAAAAATAATACCTTTCAATCTTTAATACATAATTATTTTTTGATATCCCTCAATTCATAATACTAATTAGAATAAAAAATGACACCCATTAATCCACCATTACTAATAATAAAATTGATACTCCTTAATCTTTGATACTAAGCCAAAAAATCCAAATAAATTGATGATAAGAATTTAGAGTACAAAATCAAACATTCGCTTTTATATTTTCTGAAGGAGTGGTCAAAAGGGAGAGATGGCAAAATATGCAACCATGTGGAAAATTTAGGGTTAAGAAATAGCTACATAACTTCAACTCCCCTCTTATTCTACAATTGAACTTTCAAATTTGAAACTATAGTTTCTTTGCTAATTTCAGAGAAGATTCTAAATTATGCATTGTGCTTGTTAAATTTTTTTTTGGGACCACCTATACCTTAAAAATTGTTGTAAGCTATCAAAAGTAAAAAATATGATACCCTAATTCCTTGGTACTAATGAATAAAAAAATAACATCCCTCAATCCTTGGTACTAATAAAAAAATTGATACCCCTTAGTCCTTGGTACTAAGTCAAAAAAAAATTACATGGGATTTTTTTGGCTTAGTCCTTGGTACTAATCGAGCAAAAAAAACAGGATACCTTTCAATCCTTAATACTAGTAAATATTTTTTGATATCCCTCAATCCTTAATAATAATTTGGAGAAAAAAAAGAAACTTGTTAATCCTTTGTACTAATAATAAAATTGACACCCCTTAATTTTTGGTACTAAGCCAAAACATTCAAAAAAAATGATGATAAGAATTTAGAGTATAAAAGCAAACAATTTGTATTTTAGCAAAGGAATGATCAAAGGTGATAGATGACAAAATATGCAACCATGTGGAAAACTTATGGCTAAGTAGCAACTACATAACTTCAACTCGTCTCTTAATCTACTATTGAACTTTCAAATCTAAAACTATAATTGCTCTACTAAATTAGGAGAATATTCTAAATTATGCATTGTGCTAGTTAAAAATTTACATGAGACCACCTATACCTTAAAAAATTAAGTTGTAAGTAAAAAGATTGATACCCTTAGTCCTTGATGCTAATTGAGAAAAGATGATACCTTTCAATCCTTAATATTAATAGATATTTCTTGATATCCTTCAACCCTTAATACTAATAAAAATAAAAAATAACATCTCTCAATCCTTGGTACTAATAAAAAAAATTGATACCCCTTTAGCCTGGTATCATTGGAGTTCAATCCTCATTGAATTTGACATTTATAAGATCCTTTGCTTCAAGGAAAAATGAATTTAGTATCCCCAATCTTTGGCTTTAGTCCAAAAGAGAACCTGATACTCCTTTATTCTTGACTTTTAGCCAAAATAAAATGTTTGATACCTTGAAATCTTTGATTTTAAGTATAAATTTTTTGACTACTTTCTAACCTTTATTCTAATTTTTTCTTTTTTTTAAAAAAAACTCCCTTTCAAACCTCGAAACTAAGTCTAAAAGATACATTAAAAATAAAAATAAGATGGTCTCAAATAAATTTATACTTAATTCTTATTTTATACCAATTTTTTTTTAAATACCCCTCAATTCTTACCTTTTGACTTTAAACTATAAAAAATATACTCATTGGTCCTTTGAAAAATACCCATTTTACACCACTATGGTGAGGATGCTAAGTATCACCCAATATATAAAATGTGATCAAGATATATATATTTTTAATTTTTTTAATTTTTTTGTGATCAAGATAATTTTCTAAGGTGTAGATGGAGTTGTTTGATTTCAAATCATTAAACTCTGTCAAGTAGAATTTTGCTAACCGTTTTTGGTCTTGGAAGCTCCTGTCATCTAGGGGAGAGGGCCCAGTAGTCGTGCACCCTAATTTCGCGCTTCTAATTATCCTACGTCGAAATTTCAAATCACTCCCAATTTTTTACAGCAGCTTACTTGGCAAGTTCTCTCCTTATAACTAAGGTTTCAAGGCCACATCATCAAATATGATGCCACATCAGCATGCGTTTTCGTCAAGGTGTCCAAAAAGGCCCCAAAAAATAGTGAGACCAATTCTCGTGCATTACATCATGAGTAGTTGAGCGCTGATGTGGTATCACATGATTGGTTGCTTTTTAGATCAAAAGCATACTTTGTGTTTAATTATGGGTAGTCAAATCACAACTATTAGACATTATATAAACAACTATTAGGTATTATATTCACGATTGGGTGCACGACTATTGGACCCCGCACGACTATTGGGCCCTCTCCCCTAATCTTCTATGGGCCCTAAAACAAATTGAGTGGTTATTTTCTAGAAAAAAGTATATAATATATATTGAAAATTTGAAGCAATTAATCGATATAGATCTTCTACACTTTACAACCTGTAAACATTTACGTAACGTCAAATTCCTGTTCTGGGTATGATGTTTCTCCGGAATTTAAGGCCATTTCTGCGCTGTCGTCGTCGAGATGACCTTTGGAATGGGTTTCCCAATAGGCATTGATTTATCAGGACTAGGTAGGGTATTCATTGTTTCCATAGCTTTAATCTATTGCGTACTGATAGGATTGGAACATTTTTTATAATTGTGATGTGATTGATGTGATCGACTTGGGTTAAGTGATGATTATATTTGGGTGCCCACTTTGAATCCAACCAAAACCCTTATCCTGGATTTCGATTACACAGGTGGGTTTCTTTCATAATTCTGAGCAATCTTTCTTTTTCTTTTTTTGTTATTTTACCCTGCTTTGTGGGCTTTGGTGGTGGACTGGCACGGAAAGTTTAAGCAGCTCAAGCATTTGAGGATTCGGGTATTTTTTTATGCAATTTCAATAACGTAAGGCAAGTTTCGAATTCTTTTGTTTGTTCAGATGAAAAATGCAGGCATTGGGTATTAATGGTTGCCCCCTCTGGTCAATCCACCATGCCCATAATTTTCTGTTTTCTGAAAAAAAAAATTCAATTTTGTTTTTTGTTTTTTTATCAATTTATGAAACTAAAAGTGGGTTTCTGATAAATTTTTCATTGTATGCTTGAATAGGTTGGAAGCAACCTGATTTTAATATATGTAAAGACGCCTGTGTGTTGTTCACATTCTGTTTCAGATTATTCGTTGGAAGGTTGTGCTGTTGAGAAAATGGCGTTTCTTTTAATTATTAGGGTTTTTGTAAATGATAGAAACAGTACTGTTATCACTTATATTTCCAGAATCTTACAGCGAAGATTTTTTGCTATGAATTTGGGGTCTAGGGTTTACTGTATGCCAGATATTTTTGCGTGGATGAAAGTCTTTTCAAGAAATTAGGGTTTCATTTTAATCAGCCTTGTCATTTTCAGAAGGTTCGTATGAACACCTGGTGATGTGATTGTTTATTAAAATACCTCTCGCGCAGATGAACAAGTGGAAATAGTCTGAATTATCATTTCTGTGGGTTTTCTGTGTGGCAATGACATTGTTCGATTCATAACAATGGGGATTTGTTTCTACTAAAATGTTAATAGGTTTTAACAGTTCTTAAAACTCTTTTGCAGCAAAACATCAGCAGAAAATAGCTGACCACCAACAACACAGCCAACATTAAAAAATAATAAGGCCTGCAACCAAAAACAAGGCCAATAGTCATGATACGGCGAAACTTTGTATTACTAGCTGGTAGCTGTTATTCTTTGTATTGTAATATGAACTGTGTATTGTATTACTAACTGGTAGCTGTTATTCTTTGTAATCTTGCTTTGTTCAATAAAAAAAGACGTCAATGTAAGAACTACTACAAAAACCATTCAACAACACAGCTGCAGCCTAGCTGCAGTTGGAAAACATCCAACCCAACTTACACTATGCCTGACCATAACAGTGAGGTTCAGTTAATTTGGCTTACAAATTGTCATTAAGAAGAGATTTTATTCTTACACTTTCATGTTCTTTATTTGGTAATGTACTAAGCCTATAAAAGACAGATTAAAACATTTACATATTACAGATTACAAATTACAGTTCCATGTTTTTGAGTGATATTATGCTAAGAATAAGGATTCATTGTTTCATTTGGGTGGTTGAATATTAATTGAGAAATTTTGTTGGTCATGGGATGTTGCAGGGCCATTTTCAGGATTTCGAAGAGTCTGCCATGGTGCAAGAGTTGTTTAAGACATTTATGAAGGGTGTACAGAACCTAAAAAAAAATCATTGGGATATACAATAATTGCTAAGTAATGCAAAGTGGTGGTAGAAGTATATTTTAATGCATGCAGACATTTATGAAGTGTTTAGAGAACAACATAAATTGTTTAGGATATAAATGAGCTGCAACCTAATAAAGTTTCAATTGCACCCTATAAATTATCTTGGGAAAGAACGAAACAATATAATAATTGCAATGGAAACCAATGAAACACATTGATTCAGCACCTACCTTGATAGTTATATTTTGGAATGTAAAATTGAATTACAGCGAACTATTTCTGGACTAGTTAGACATACACGTGTGTGTTGTCAGGGAGCTATAACATTATATTTACCATCTTTAATACCTAGGGAAGGTTTGAATGAAGTTAAAGGATCTATTTGGTTATTGATAGGAGACAAGAATTGATCTTACTGTGGCAAAGTAGAGCATGGGAGCACCAAAATACACCAGTTTAAATTTCCAATCTAGGTCTTTTAACTGGAAAAATCAATTGTTACTCTCATGCATAATCATGTTATGAATAATTAATCAACAAAGTTCTCAAAGTTGTGTGGAAAAATACCTCCTACTTATCAACAAAGTTCTCTTCAAATATTGCTAGATTGAGATTTGTTACTTAATACCTTCATTTAACTTAATAAATAGACAATTGTATGCACTTGACATTATCATTGATTATGGCTGTGGATGAAAAAAAACATGGAATCCTAAATGTTTATATAGCCCTTGAGTATATGGATTACGGATAATATATGTCAATCTATTCAAAGATGAATACCCATGATGATTCAGAACATGCACAAAGAAGCATAATTTTTAGAGAGGCTCACATAAGGCTCTTTTGTTTTAAGATTTTTTTTTTAAGGAAATATGAAATAATTTTATTACGTATGTTGTCATGTTGAGTGAAATTCTAAAATGGTTCATCTTAGTTTGTTTAGGAGTTATAAGTTCATATTAGTTAATGAGTTCACTTTTAGCTTTTGGTTTCAAATTTATGTTTCTTTAATCTTTTCTCAAGGTTCTTTAATTGATTGTGTAACCTGTTCTACAGTTATTGTGCAAGTTACCTTATTAACAATTGGCTACCACCTTGTCAAAATCCCACCATTGCATAGTTAGCTTTGATCGGTTTAACTTAATGATATATAGTCATTTACCTCCAATTAACTTTCTTGAAGGCCTAACAACAAGATTTCAATTTGTTGGCTTAACCTAAATATCGTAGTTTATTCTAACAAATGATTTGGTATGCTACTTTGTTAGGATTTCAACATTATGTAATTGGGTTCCTACATCTCATTGAGCTTTTCCTCGAGGTTTAAACAATTCATTTCTTGGATCAAATGATCCATGGCTAATTATAGTTGTCCTAACAACAAATTGACAATGTTGTCAAAATCTCAATACAACGTAACTAGGCTTGGCTTTGCACATGCACTTAACACAAAAAATATATCACACCTTCCCATAGTTTTGAATTCCATTGGAAGGTTCCTACTATGCATACCCATTTGGTTGGGTCAACGGTCTTACAATCTTCAATTTACACTTAGGGTAAACAAGGGAAAATACTTAATAAGAACTTGTAGTGTATGCCACTTGTAACACCTTACTCTATTTTCTTGTGTTGCAATATACTTAGGGGTTGCATAGATCATGCTTAGTACCTTGAAGTTTGATAAGAAATGTTATTGAGCTTGCTTACAATTCTAGTTTCTTTTCATAATTAGCTCAAGGGATTATCACAATGCTCCCTCCTCTAGGATCACCCTTCCTAAGCATGTTAGGGTAGTTTAACAATGTAGCTATTGATTTCACCCAGCTTTACAAATATGTATATCCTAACAATAATTTGTTAACCTACCTTGTCAACATGTTAGTAATCTAGTAGATACCTTGTTGAAATCTCAACACTATATACACAAAAATGGGTATACATGAATGTTCATGTTGTTCGAGTATGTTGGCTTTCACCTTTATTGATGCGATAAAAGTTGGTTGAGTGGAAGGGTGACTATATTTTTTATTGGATTTTTGTCTCAAAGGGTAAGAGAAGGCAATTAATTGGTGTTAAGGGTGTACAAGTAGACTATGGGGTCCTTGGGATTCGTCCAAATGATATGTTTGTAAGCGGGCAATAATTTTTTTTCTAGAAACACTACTTATTCAAGGATGATAGTAGGAGTCGTGTGTAGCCTCTCCCTTTAGGGATTCAATTGATAAACCAATGACATAGCATGTGTATTTGTGAGGTGGTAATAAGAAACTCTAATTTCATTTCTACCCCTCATTTATTTTTTGATACCTATTTTACATACAATATTACAATTATATATTTCTCTAGTTCCATCAGGTATCCTATGTCCCTATTTTTTTACTTACACTTTTATATCCCCTTATCATGCTTACTTTATCAACCAAGGGCACTACCCATGTGCCTATTTCTAATTAAAAATTCATTTTGGTTGTGATTTCATACATTAAAGCTTCATCACTGAAAACTTAGATGAGTTATGACAAACATATCATCTTGCATACAAATTTTGTTTAAAAGAATTTATACATCTCAATCCTCAAACCCTTGACACACTAGCTTTAATAATGAATCTGTCTAATAACATATATCTTAATTATAGTATACATATTAATCTAAATTATAGTGGAAGTGTTTTAATGATACTTGGTGGTTATTTTGGGTAGGTTTGTAGCATTAACTAAAGTTGCCCAATAATTGGTTTGAGGAAACTTGGGTAAGATTGTATTGAACTTGAATGACCTTGGTGTGCTCATTATTTCCTTTGTTAACTACATTAATGTTGAAATTAAGTAGGCACCTTTAGGATTATGTGGCTCTAGACAAATACAAGACTACATAGTGTCAAAAAGAGATAGCTTCATGACCTTGGCAAGACCAATAGAATGAATGCCATTTCCTTTTATTGACTTGTGCAAAGTGTTTTGTATAGGATTTAGAATAACACTTATAAATGCCTCACCCCCTTATTTGTATGCCTACCAACCTCTAATACTTACTCATATCACATTAAATAAATTATCCCATTTATTTCTAATACTAAAGCCATATTTTGGGTAACATTTTAGTTATTAAAATAATCTCAACAAGCATGCACATGACAAGGTATTAATTTAGAATTAGATTTCTTGGGGCCTCTCCCAAGATTTCTCTCACCTCTTCCAAGACCTCCTTCATCAAAGAAGGGATCACTTTGTGATTTATTTGTGATCAAATAAAAATTGGTTTGCAATCAATTTAGATAAATGTTGAAATGATTGTTCTGTTGGATTGAATTATTTGTGGTCACTGAGTGTGTTTTGAATAATTTGATTAAATGAATGATTAATTTTGTTGAATTATTTTGTCAAGTATTTGAATGATTGTTCCCTTGCATTGATTTCTTAGTTTTTGATTGTTTTTGTTATTTTATATCCTAAATGTGATAAATGAATTAACTAATTCGATGCGACTAACTCAATTTATTTTAGGAATTTTTTGTTTAATAAATAAATGACTTGAGTTAACAAAGTAATTTGATTAGTAATAGTTAATTGAATAACGATACTAAATTAATAAGATTCATCTTATTCTATTAATATAATTAAACAATACAATTGATATCTAAATAGCTAGAAAATAAAATTTCTTTTTTGTTTCCTTAATTTATAGAATAAACATAAACAACAAAATCTCTAAACATTCATTTCTTTGATTTGAATTACAACAATAAAATTCATAAAAGCACTAAATTCCCTTTCAATAGTAGAATAAACTATCTTTCTATTACAACCTTTTAGGCATACGATACAATAGTGTTTGAATTCATCTTTTGATGTTTTGTTTATTAATTAGAGAAGTTTGTTGATTTTTATTATAGGAAATTACATTCACCAAGAAACTTAGTGCCTCCTTGGAGCTCACCTTTGATTTTTTAGAGGGTTCTCAAGAAATGCACTATGAGGAGATTCTCCAAGGAAAATAGATGTTCTCTATATGTTTCTTCCTATCATTTGTTCTTTGATTTCTCTAAAGAAGCTTATAATAAATAAGTGAACAATGATAATTTCAAGTACAAACAATGAATTAAATCTAACTTTCCTATTCTAATTATTTTATACTATAATCAAATCTAAATTACATCAAACACTATTTTATGAACATAACAAAAAGCAATTTAATCTAGTTGAAAACTTCAACTAGAAATTTCATACTTGGAGTTACAAATGCAACACATTTAGAGAAAAATTGGTAATGTTGGTAATGTCATAAGTTTCTCAGATTCTAGCAACTTCTTTCCCACTCCTATTATCTTCTATTGATGTAAATCTCCAAGACAACATGTGCTAGGGTTTATAGATTGCATAGAGATTTCAAATAATGGAATAGTGATTGGAAATGGTGGTTGATGGAAAGCAATACATAGGCTTGTAAGAATTATAAAAGCTTCAACAAAGGTTGTAAGAAAATAATTTTGGTTGCAAATAATGAATTTATAGTGGTTTATATGAGAAACACTTTTAAATTCAAGACTCCTTAATAATAAACATAGGTATATACATAGAAACTACAAATTTTGATATCAAGATAAGATTTTTGGATTTAAATTGATTTGATTTGGATGAGAAAGAGAAACTCAAGGTTATGATAAAACCACATAAATAAGATAGATGAGTTCACTACTTCATTGATATTTTGTTTGTTATGGTGAACTCTAAAATATCTAGGAAAATTTTAGAACACCTTGATGAAAAAAGAAATACTACAATGCATGACACATGACCATGACTTTTGGAAACTTAATAGGGTGAAATTTGTTCAATATAATGAGATGCCTCAAACATTGTAGCAAATTTGTTACTATGGTTTAAAAACAAAATTTTATTTAAATGAGCAACATAGAAAAGATAGGGGACACATGAGTGACACTTAAAGATTCATGATTGGCGCATGGCGTTTTACCTTGGAGATGTTAGTTGAATATAATTTTTTTGTATTGTATTCCATGTATAGGATTATCCACAGGATCTTTGGTTATTATTGGACATTCCATGTAGGACCATTTAAATTTGGCCACATACATATTGTGCCTTAGGAAAGATATTTTGTAATGCCCCAAGTTGACACACCTAGGACAAAACCTAATATAAATTTTTTTTATTACAACAAAAAGATCCAACATTTCAGACTTGTACAACAACATGCACACAAGTTTCATGCTAACACATTGGCACAAGGTCACTAACCACACAAATTGCCTCACCATTTCTACAAGCAAGGTGACACCAGTAGAAGTCTTACCAATCATGGGATGAAACAACCACAATGAACTTACGAGAGAGGAAACAAAACCCAAATGACGATCGGGTAAATATCCCATGATCATGTTCTGTCACACTAAAACACAAGGGTGGGATGAGGGAATCATCTCCCTCCAATCCACAACAAGACACACTTAGGAAATCCTACAAAACTCATGAAGACCCACATAGATGGTGGAATGAATAGGAGCTAGCACCCATCAACAAGATGATTGACCATCGAGTAGGACAAGGACACATTCACCACTAATCCACTCAAAAAACACCTTAAACACCACATAAACACAAGGAAAATCTTTCATAAGAAATTTTCTTACTAGGAGGTACTAACCCTCCACCAAATGGAATGACAACAAGTCACTTCTAGGCAATGGCATTCTTCGGAAAGAAAAAGAGGTGCCATAAAATTTAAGGCATGACACTTGTTGAAAAAATGACAATGTGGGAAGATTCTCAAGGCCAAGGGGAGAAACCTTCATATATAGCACTTCCTCAAGAAATAAAAAAAAGGAATCAACTACACAATGCAATATCAAAACAAGGCACTAGAGGAAACTAGTGCAAATTCTTAGGTTTCCTCATTTGGTTCTAGAATCCCAAACAGTGATAAATTTAAGAAACCCTCTCTCAAGAAAAGATATAAAAACTTGGCGAGTCTTTCATTGTTTTGGAAAAATATAATTAATTTCTATTGACGAATCTTTTCTTTTTTCGAAAAAAATATTAATTTTATTGGTGATTTTTTTAGATCACTAAAATTTTGTAGAAAATCTTGGTGAATCTTGAAAACTAATAGGAAAATGAATTAATTATGATGGAAAATCCTTCCATTTAAAAAATAATTCTCATGGAAAATTAAGGGCTTGAGGGTGAAAATGATTGATAGGTTTAAGGAGAAGACTCTATAATATTTAGTTACCATTAGTAATTTAAAATATAATCTAATTTCCCTCATTGTATTCCATAAGGTAAAATTTACCCATGATTTTTAATGCTCATGGGGTCCAAAATTGCCTTTATTTCAAGCCCTATAAGCATTACAAATTGTAGGTAGATTTTACCTTGTGAAATATGATTATGATCATTAGTTTATATTGTAAATAATGAAGGAAACTAAAGATTGGAAATATGACCCTAAAGAAAATAATTATGATATAATATTGGTAAATTAATTTAGATCTCTACTATAACATATTAAATTTAGGTGAATTTGATCTAATCATTTATCGAATATTGTGGCGAATTCTTGCATTAAATTTTTTAATAAAATAAGTTCTTTGGTGATTCAAATAAGACTAAAATAATTTTTGTAAAAATGTGGCGATTCAAGTCTCATTACAATTTGAAACATTAGCCAAATTTGGATTCCAAAATTTTAACTATTAGCCAATTGGCGAATATTAGCCACTAAAAAAATCACTATTCCCAAACTAGCATTGGAGTCTAGTTTTGGCACTAGAGTCCTTGCTAGGCGCTATAGTCCATCCCAAGCACTATAGTCCTATTCTAGCATTGGAGTCCTAGCTAGAGGGAAAATTAAATCTAGGGTTTTCACCCCAATACATTCCAAACACTTAGGAAATACAAGGAGATGACCATGAAGAAAAATGGACCCCAAAACAAAGAAAACAATCAGGGAGCCAAGAAAGTCCTAGACACCTGATCTTGCCTCATACTAACCCACAAAGGAGATCACTTCCAAGTGCTAAGGAGATCACAAAAGGCTTCAACACAAGGCCACCAACACTAGGGGTGAAGTGGAAAGGTGTCCAACACCTCCTGACCCTACCAAGAATACTCAAAGAACCCTAAACAACCCTTGACAAGGTGATTCTCAATGAATCACTAAGCATACAGAGGGGAGCTAAAGGATCCAAAATAAATAACATGTTTTCTAACTTATGATTAAATTTAAGCCCAAATCAAAATGTTTTCTAAGTTAATTTACCCACATTGCAATAAATTGAAAGATCATATAAAACATCATGTTCTTTTGAATCCAACATCAAAACATGTAAGGGAATCCATAGTACTAATACAATCCATCCACTTAAGGAGATCCAAAAACATGTACTACAATTATAAAAGAGGAATCAAATGTCCTTCAAATTACATTTTACAAGATACTAAAAAAATGAAATACATGAAATAATTTTTTTACCAAACTTGATCAAATCCTAGAGTTCTTTCCAAGATCCTCAAACCCCCATGGTGGTTTCCACATCACCCAACCTTGTGGTACCCTTAGGTCCACTCCCATTGTGCTAGGAGATAGTCACATGGGCCACAAACACACTCAAATCAAACACAATGGTTGAAGGCTTACACAAACACCATATGCAAAGTATACGCTCAACATGCCCATCGTGTGAAAACACTCAATCAATATTAGAAGATGGATAAAATATAAATCCTCACTAGGCACAAACACCAATAACATAAAACATGACACTCAAATTGGGCACAATCATCAATGGAGCAAACACGTTATTATTGGGCACAATCATCAATGACACAAACATAAAATCCTCATTGGGCTCAAACACCAATGACATAAAAAAGAAACTCTCATAGACACATACACAAGGTACAAGGATAAGATGCTAAAGAGGAGGCAAGGAGTGTCATCACAAAGCTTGAATGGATGACTAAGAAGAGATGGGTGTGACAAAATTTCCCTGCGAGGAACCCAATATGCAAATCCCAACGCTCCTAGAATGGGAATGCCTTCTATAATTATACCAAAGCCTATACTAGTGCTCTGACTATGCCATATGAATCTTTTTCTTGGTTAATTTTATTTCCCAATGTCATTAGTTATCACTTATTAATAAAAATCCCCCATGAGATACCCTCATACCACTTTTTTCCTAGGAAAATGTTGGGAGATACTCCATTATGACTCTCTAGTACCTTCATCCTAGGTTCATCACAACTCATCACAATTAAGCATGACACAAAAAAAGGTACAAAAACATGACATCAAATTTGGATTAAAAAATTGAAAACATGATCTCAATACAATCCCTACAAAAATCCATGGGGAAGTCATATATTCCCCATTCCAAAGAATTGAACAATGCATTGAGAATTTATATTTTACAATTTAATTGAGAAGGAAAAAATGAGACAATTACATGTAAACTCCATTAATGGAGCTTCCAATTTTTCATTTTTAAAAAATCAAAATTTTAAAAAATGAAAGGTGTGCTTTTGGTTCAAACATGCACAACACTTTATTCACTCAATAAAATTAAATTTCCAATCATTTAAAAAATGGCATGATGAGGGTACAAAATGACTTTTTTCTAAAATTTCAAAATTAATTTAAATCTAATCTAATTCTTCAAATTGAATCCTATAATGGAAGTCTTATGATCCCTTAAGGATGAGAATATCATCCAAAATAATAAAGAGCTCAATAAATGGAGAGGGAAAGAAGATTACCTCAAAATTAAATGCACATAAAAGCACATGGAAAATTACAATTTACCAATTTTGAATCTAAGGGAAGATCACTTATACACAAGCACAATCCATTTCCTATCCCAATCCATCCAACTCTAAGCCATTCCCAATTTCAAAATTTCTAAAAGAGGATTTTTGGAGAGAAATTTCCCCAAAAATGCGAATAATGAAATAAAGGACTTATATTTTTCTCTTAGCCCCTTTTTCATATTTTCTTTATTTCCTTTTCTCTATTTCTCAATTTTTTCATTTAACAAAAAACAAAATCATTCTTTTGCAATCATTTAATCGAGAAAATTAAATCAAATTATATAAATAAACATTCCCAACTCAAGAAATTTCTAGAATTTAAATAACTTAATTTTTTTAAAAACAACTTCCCCTTAAATTTTGCTAAAGAAAATTGAAATAATTTTAATTCCTAACATGCCATTTAAAAAAAAAATTAAAATTAAAATATTCAATTAAAGCAAATATATTTACTAGTAATTCATAATATATATGGATTTTTAAATCGCCTATGATTTAAATTTGGGTTCACATAAGGTCAAAAATGACACATGTCATACTCAATTCAAGCATGGTTGGGGAATAATAGAAAGACAGGCCCAATGTGACATCTCCAAAATAACCACCATTACAAAACAACTTAGACTTGTTTATTTAGGTGGAGAAATAACCCTGTACCTGTAACCACTCTATAAAAGAGGGGATTTGCTACCCTCAAGATGACGGGGTCCTAAGGAGAAAATAACCCTCAACTACCTCAAAGACCATAACTTAGGTGACAGGACAAATAATAAAGAATATTTAATCAATTCAATCGAATTAACACTAAGTTATAAATGATAAGAATATCAAAATCACTTAATTATAGGAGTAATTGAAAGAATTATATTCTTTGGTATATGAAAACAAAAAGTACAAAAACTGAAGATTGTACCTTTAAGAGGACTAGCTCTCGACCATGGACACCAATGCGTTGTATGGACGCCTGCATGCCACACTATCATCTTTGATGAAACAAACAACAAAAGTCCAAAATCCAAAATGCTCAATTTGCTAAGCTCTTTCATCTACACACAAACAAAACAAAGAAAATGTTGGGGGATGTCTAGGGTTTTGATTCAGTCAAACCCCTATTTTGGTGTTTCCACCTCCCTGGACGGCTAGATAGGATTGAGATAGAAAACACACATAAAGAAAAGACGCGTGATAGAAATAAGCCTTGCAAAGGAGGAGAACCATTATCATGAATATAATAGATGTGTGATAGAAACAAACCCCGCAAGGAGGAGAACCTCTATCACAAATGCAAATAAACAAAGACAAGATTACATAGATGAGATCATATGATGTAGAATGACAAGAGAGCATTACCAACAACCTGTGGCTCCCCTCTTGGATTTATGGACATGATGGATTTGTGTGTAAGAGGAGTATTGACTATTACTTGAGAGAGTATTTTGGTAGATCATCACTATGAGAGTGAGAGAGCAAGAGAGCCTTCATTTCTTAGAGTCATCCTTTTCAAATGAGGGTGAAAAAATATATTTTTTAAGATGCATGGGCTAGAGTGGTTGCACATGCATCCTTGTTGTTACGACGCACGTCATGTGAAAAGAATGTGGAATATTCACATTTGAATCTCAAAAAGTATGGGGATTCTAACACATCACAGAGATGTCTACACACTACACTAGTGTCTGGATATTGACAATTCCCCTAGTGTTTGAGCTTGGTGATAAATTACAACATTTGACATGAGATTCGATTATGCAAAACTCAAAAACAAGTTAGTTTCGAAAATGGAAGAAACTACCATGGAGAGAAGGATGCTTAAGAAAAGTTTCAATGGGTTGGAAGAAAAAATTGTTGGAGTATATGCCCCCTATTGTTTTTTCCCCTAATTAGGAGGGTGAAAATAGGAAGGTAGGAAAGGGAAATTTCATCATGAAAAACAAGAAAAAATTGGCCTATATACGCTCGGTGTGGACCCAAGGGAGGTCATTTTCACTATTCACTATGAGGATTTTGTTGACTCTTTGAGAGAGTTTTTAGCAAAATGCCTTGCAAACGAGAGCTACACTTATCTAGGATCAAGCAATTACAGACTACTATGGAGAGGGGCAAGCCACTTGATGAGGTACAAGGAATATTTTTCCCTTCCTTTCCATTTTTTGATTTTTTTTAGCCTACAAAGGTCGTGAGTAGCACAAGTGTCCAATTGGTTTGTCATATTTCAATGATCATATGAGCATCCAGTTGGCACACTGAAGTTTGGTGTCTACATTGGTCTCTACTCTATGCACTGTCACCATCCAATTAGGACTCAGATTCCAGTGTGCCATTTAGATGTATGTATGGTGCATTGTTGTCTCAGAGATATATTGAGAATGTTTTGATTAAGTAGAATAGAGAGTGTAGAGTAGAAGCAATTTTTCTTAACATAATATTTATATGGTTTTAAGGATCTTCTTGAGATCCATGAGTACGATGAAGAAGATGTCTTATCGCTGCTAAAGAGTTGCAATGCACTAATCTCTACATATGAGTACTCCTTGCTACAATGGTTTGGGTTATGGTGGGTGTACACCATGCTCGAGATTAGATTCTACATGCTAATGTTGATGGTGTTCATGGAGAGGTGGGATGCCAACATCTCCTCATTTCATCTCTCAATGGGGGAGATGATAGTCACCCTTGTAAATGTCTATCACATCCTCCAACTTCCCATCCAAGGAGAGAGGGTAGCATATGAGGAAGGGTGCACGACACGGGATGTGTAGGTGGTGCAACAATTTTGTATCAACCATGTGATCCCAAAGGATACCACTAGGCACATATATATGTGGTGGTTGGAGTAGAGGCATGTTGCAATGTTGGTAGTTCGATGCATCATGATCATGACAATGTAATTTATTGTAGCCATCGATGGGTGAGGCTCTCACCATCACAAGGGTCTTGTCCATTGTATCAAGGTGATGGAGGAGTGACATATGATATATGTCTGGGGTTGGAGCATGCTTGCACATCTCTAGCACGACCTTAGGTGTTATGTCCATTATGAGTATCATAGCATCACCGCCTGTATGCTCCTATAGGTATGGAAATTAAAACACTTCACGTACACATGGCCAAGAGGGTATCCCCAGGGTGTAGAGCAGGGAGATCCTTGAGCGCATTCCTATCCTTTGTGGCATGATTAGTGCTTCAATGATTTACTTTTTTAGCAATAGATTTTTGATCGATTGGGGAGTGAAGATGTTTGACAGTGGCTATATAGACACATGAGGACTTGGCCCTTTGATAAGAGGCAATTGTGGTGCATGCAACAAGACATGCTTCTAGTCAGGTAGATTGATCACATCATAGTACCATATACTACTAGCATCGGGTCACTCGATAGTTTGGCTAGGTGCAGTTCATCCCCCTGATTGTGCCAATGTATATACAATCACATTGGAGCATAGCTAGTGTAGAAACATAAAATGACCTAGGTCTGCAAGCTCTATTGTCACCATATTTCTTCTTGACATAATTGAAATATTTATGTCCTTGGTCCACTTTCAACTATTAATTAAATAATTCATAATTATTTAATTAATTCATGTCCTTTTATTCCTCTTGATTATTTAAAAATAAATAAATTTTATTTATTTATCTAAATACGTCACTAATTGTCCAAAGTCTTTCCATAATTAAATAAATTTCAAAAAAATTATTTAATTATCTTTGTCCACTAATTTCCTCCTGATTATTTAAATAGACAAATTCTATTTATTTATTTAAATACGCCATTAATTCCTAAAAGTCTTCTTATAATTAAATAAATTCTTTAATTTATTTAATTATTGTCCACCTTGGCATTTTCCCAATTTTAAATAAAATCATTTATTTAAAATGGTCCCACCTTTTAATTTTCCCTCTTTTTAGTAAATAATTCAAATTAATTATTTACTGTCACATAACCCCACCTTTTGAATTAAATTAATTTTTAATTCAAAATAGCCTTTTCCTCCAAAAATCAAGTAATTTCTAATATTATTTGATTTTCCAGCTCTCTCTTTTTCTATGCCATTCTTATCTCCTTGTCACATTCATTGTCAACCCTTGATTTGTTTTTCTCAAATTGAATCTTTTCCACTCATTTCAAATTTGACCTAATGTTGCCCTAACCCTAATTGTGGGTTGTCACATTGAATCTTGTCCATTGATTCTAGGGCATTTGTCAATCTTCAATCTTGGCCATTCATCCAAAATTACATTTTCTATAAAATGATAATTTTGCTCTCATTTTGTCACCTCATGCTATCTACATCTCATGCAATCTTGTCTTAGGCACTCTTGGCATCTTAGCATTTTGGCATATTTTAGTCATAGTTCATAGTTGCTTACTAGTTGCATAGTTGCATAGTATTGCATTTCATATCAAATCCTTCAACATTTTGCTTTGGTCTTGGCATTGTCACATATATTGCTCAATCAAAATCTGAGGGCAAACTTCATATTTCAGCAAATAGAGAAGGTGTAATGGAGGTCAATAATGGAGGTTGGAGACTTAAGGTGATATCTTTCTTGTTTTCATGTATTTCCTCCTTTGTGATTCATTATTACTTTGGGTTTTGATTTATTTAGCTACTAATCTACTAACCTAGATTTTTTGCATAGTTACATTGGTGAACCCGATCCATCATTCACCTCATCGTCCATGTCTACTCCTTCCACATCTTCTGCCACACCACCATCCTCCTCGCTTCCTCAGGCTAACTCCACTATCAAGATATATGACCTAGGTTGTGGAGAATTTAAACTAAGCACGACCTACTGCATCACCAAAATGCCCAAGTCCCCTAAGGTCTATGGTCAACCCTGGGTATGTGCAGGATCATCATGGAAAAAATAGGGCCTTAAGTGGCAAAAAATTCAGAAAAATTAGAGTCAGGCAACTTGACGTAAAAATTTGAATAAGTTATCTATATTATTTCAAAAATATGTAAGAATAGAATTTGTAGCAAATTTAATGTAGTTTCTAAACTACTAGGTTTAAAAAAAAAGAAATCTATTTGGTGAAGATTTAAAATTTCAATGTAGTAGTACTTAAATTTCAAGAAAAAATAAGAAGTAGGTGTCTGCCTAACCACCCTAACCACAATAAAATGATAATATTTTTTATAAGATTTTAGATATAAGTAGAGGACCATGTCCCGATGTGATGCATATTTTTTGTAATTTTTTCAAGTAAATAATTAATTATGATTTTTTTTTTTACAACTTTTAAAAAATATAAAAAACTCGTATGTCTAACCACCTTAACTTGGTCAAAACTTCATGAAATTCAATTTTTCTTTTTTTAATCCTATAGTATGTGAAGAATAGAATGTGACATATGTTTTGGATTAAAAAAATGTGATACTGCTTGAAAGCTATAGATTTTTTTCAATCAGTCTATCAATCATGACTTTACTCATAATTTGAATAGAAAATGAATAATAATTACTTATTAAATTCAAAGTAAAGCATAATTTATAGTGGTGGAAAGCTGAGAATCTCCTTTAAAAACCCTTTTCATTTCATCAATTTTGGGTAAAAAAAAGTCATCAGCCACATACCCATCATATTGCCACTTTTTGGCCCATCATGATCCTGCACATACCCCCCTGTTAGTGTAATTAATTATTTATTAAACTAGCATAAGTAAACTTAAGTCTTGCATTAATCTAGTCCTAGGTTGCATAAATTAAGAAAATCATTAATGATGGGGTAATTCCCCTTTCCATGTTTGTAGGGGATAAGATTCCTTCTAGAAGATGAGTTGTCCTTCTAGAACTTATCTCAATGTTTTATCATTTCCTAGGGAGGGTTCACATGTTGTCACATGTTGTTAGATCATGACACATGGTAACGTCATATTGCATCTTGCATCTCTCTTATGCCTATATATTCAAGGCATTTGTACATTTGTAATCATCTCATATCCTAGATCAATATCGATCTCCATTTGCATGCCCTTAGTTGCAACACTTTTTGTGTGGTTGAATTTCTTCTTGGCAAGATCCTTTGAAGTATGCGCAACTTCATTGGATGATTCAACATCCATTATTTCAACATGGTATTAGAGCCATTCCATTGAGAGTTCATCCTAGGATCAAGAAAGTTGGGCTAGAGAGATTCTTGCAGACTTGAAGGTTTCCATTGTAGGCTACTTGACTCCACCCGGGGACCAAGCTAATTTATGAAGCAGATTGAGTTAGATTTGAGATTGCCATTGTCTTCAGAAGGCCTCAAAACCCTAGGATTGCCTGTTCAATCATCTAAATCAAATTCATCAACCCGAGAGCCATTAGAGGTATTTTTAGGGTTTGCAAAATCAATCGTACTATCTGTACAATTTGCAGTAAAAAATCATCCCGGTTAGTTGTCCTTTGAGGAAATTTTCTTTTAGCAGTAGACCATTTTTTGTTTTAGAAAAATCAGGCTAATATTTCTATAGTTTTGGAAAAAATCATATGCGGGCTATCTTTCTATAGTTTCTAAAAAAAAAATGGAGCGACATGCATTTTAATTACAGGTTGACATCAAATATTTTCCATCAGCATTGGTTTTATTTTTCCGCCAGCATAATATTTTGCAGGGGTTTGATTTTTTAAATTCATCAGGCCTATTTTATTTCATTGGTCGGCACATTTTTATTAAGCCTGTAGATTTTCTTGTCGGTATTGAAAAAGTTTTTTGATTTTTTGCTATCAGCAATATCAAAAATCAAATAAATAATTTTTTTTCTGGCCTGTTCAATCATTGGTTTGCAGACAAGGTTGCATTAGCCTCATTTATTTTCTTGCAGAGTCTATATTTTGCAAAAGAGGGGTATGTGTTTTGGGGGGCCCATCACTGGCCACCATCATCAGTTTCCTCATTGACTTCTGATCACCGGAGTTACTACCGGCCATTCACCGCTGGTGCCTTCTCTTTGCTAGACCGTGCACTCAATGACCATCGAGCATCTTCCAATCGGGCCTTCACTGCTGAGCGCTATCCACAACCGGTGGAGCCATGCACTAGCAACGCCGCTAATATCGCCACCATACCTCCGCTCCAATGCCGCCACAGGCAGTGCCCTATTTTTTTTTCCACACAAACCAGCGAGGTCACATTAGCAAACGAGAGCTAGCCTAGAGGGGGCTAATTTTTTGCTCCTTTCTAGCCTACAAAGTACCTCATCTAGGCATTTTTTTTCATTTTATCATAACTTTCACCCATGGTATTGAAAATCAACAAACGAGATACCGTCGGAAAGAGAATTTCATCTACTTTCTAGTGGTACAACCCATTCTACAAAATTTTATGGCAGAAAAATCTACAGTCAACTGAAGTCAACCCTTCATTCTAGACTCAACAGCCAATATCTTCACATCAGATTGTCAAAATCCAGTGATTCCAACGACATTCACAAGATAATTCAGACCTTTTTTTATCAGTTCAAACACTTTGATCAGTTTCAGCTCTAGGTACTCTTGCATTGATTTTTTCAATTTGGTGCATTTTTTCAATAACTTAGATATCTTGAAGCTTGGGAAAAGGATTTTTGATTCAGGTGGCATCACTTTGGTTGCATATTATCTTTGGAAGTCTCTATTTTCTGTTGAAGGTCATTGTCTTCGTATTTTGGAGAAATTTGATAATACATTATGGGGCTTATATATTCTCCTTCTTTGACTATGTTGCACAAGGGTAACTATAAAAAATGGTGGGATGGGATCATACACCATCTCCAATCACTTGATTTATTGCCACATCTGTAAGGTATAGTTCGTCATCCAAGTGAAGGTATTCAGGAATTTGCTTGGAGTTGTTGCAGATACACTGTCTTGGAGATTGTTTCTATGCAAGTTTATTGCGATGTTTTGAGTTCTATTGATCATTGTGATTATCCTCATATCCTTTGGAATAAGCTGTGGGAGTTATATGGAGATTTAGGTACTCCACCATTCCCCAATGGTCATGATTCAGAATGTCATTCCTCATATTAGATACCCCATGGTGATATTGCTATGCAAGAAGTTGTTTGTTTGGATTGCCTTGAATCTTCCAAAGAGGTTGAAAAGGTTTCTTCAGATGTTCCTTCTTCTCCATCAGAGACAATTGGTATCCCTTCACATTCAGTGATTCCTTGTCCAGATTCATTGATTGAGACTTCCATCATCATTCATCAGGACACATTCAATTTTCTAGACTTGACATCTCAGGATGGCCTTGTTTTAGGTATCACTGACTTGGCTACTTCTATAGGTTTCAAGGAAATTCTTGAGGGGATATCACTCCTCTATTCAGATTCCACTTTGGAGAGTTTTCTTAAGTCTCCTCATATTTTTGTCTCGACCTTGATTGGAGATCCAGAGACTATCTTGGAGGCACTTGGTTTCTCTTCAGATATTTCATGCATTAGACTTCTTCCCTCTCATTCCATTATGGAGTTGGAGTTTCTTCAGCATCTTCCATTGGATTTGCTTCTTCCTAGTGGGAGATATGTGGTTTGGAAACATTTGTTGCTTCAAACTTCTTTCAGTGGTTTTGAGGATGCTTCATTGTGGGGGGCAATCTAGTCTCCATCATATTCATTATATCACTATCTTTGGATCTTGTTCAACATCAGTTTCCACATCATCCTAGTTTGTCACCTTCTTCATTATTTGGGTATGTACCTGAGTTGATTGTGGCATCTTCATCTTTAGTGACTGAGGAGACATTTGAGCAAAGTTCAGAGACAACATCATCCATATTCATCCTTCCTTCCTTCAATTCCTATCTGGAATGGGAAACATCCCTACACTTGCACTTGGTTTGTTTCTTCTGAAAGGAGACAAGTTGTTTGTCGACATTGGGTCTTGTTTTGTCTTCAAACACTTACCATTTTTGTAGGTGATCAAATCTTTTGGGGGGGCTATATGGTCTCTCTCTTTCCTCCCTATGGGTGGGTTATTGATTGTATTGTATCCATGTGACAGATGGTGTACTTGAGGGGTATTTGGTAGTCCTCCATCCTTCCCATCCTTTCTCACTTTTCTACATTTTCATCTCCTTTTTTGGAGAGGGGTTTTGTTCCCATTGGGTTTTCCCCTTTTCTCCGTTTGTGGGAGATTTGTTGCATTTTCATATCATTTTGTAAATGGGTACCTAACATGGCCTCATAGCCATGACTCATCATTGTCATCATCTTTGCATAATCATTGCATTTCCTCCCTAAGTTGCACTTATGGGGGGGGTGTTAGTGTAATTAATTATTTATTACACTAGCATAAGTTAGCTTAGGTCTTGCATTAATTTAGTCCTAGGTTGCATAAATTAAGAAAATAATTAATAATGGGGTAATTCCTCTTTCCATGTTTGTAGGGGATAAGATTCCTTCTAGAAGACGAGTTGTCCTTCTAGAACTTATCTCATTCTTTTATCATTTCCTAGGTAGGGTTCACATGTTGTCACATGTTGTTAGATCATGACACATGGCAACATCATATTGTATCTTTCATCTCTCTCATGCCTATATATTCAAGGCATTTGTACATTTGTAATCATCTCATATCCTAGATCAATAGCAATCTCCATTTGCATGCCCTTAGTTGCAACACTTTCTATGTGGTTGAATTTCTTCTTGGAAAGATCCTTTGAAGTGTGCACAACTTCATTGGATCATTCAACACCCATTATTTCAACATACCCTGTTTTAGAATGGAACCTAAGGAAACTTTTAGGGTCCCTCCATTACACATTTTTATAAAATGGGGTGAAATGAGAAAAGAAGACATTGAGGATTTATTGACTTGGATTTATAAGGACCAAGAGGAACCATCCCAATTACAAGTTCAAAAATATGGGAAAGGTTATGATATAATGAAGGTGAAAGGCTACAATGGAACTAGTGGCCTTGGCAGAAATAAAACTGGAAGGCGTGAACCAATCATGCCTCCCCGTAGACCAAAAATTATTGGATTAGGGTATGGAATACCCGAAAATGACAATCAACGTACTAATTTAATTTCAAGTGAGAGTGTGAATGCTTCAAAAAGTGTCAAAACTATTGAGGAATCCCTTATCCCAACTGGCTCCCATGAATGGGAATTTGGCTCCCAATGATCCTTAAGCAACTGTTGCCTTGACAAATTGTTCCTTGAACCTGGAGAGCTTAATTATGAAGAAATATTTTCACAAATGTTTAAGCTTGACCCAACAAAGAATAATGACAACCCTAAGATCCCAAAGAAATGAGAAAACTAGGATAGACTCTTTCGCCTAAGGAAAAATGACAAACCTGAATCATCTTCCAGTCCTATTAGCCATAACCCAGACATAACTGTCCACTCATCTGAACCTAATGACCATCATTTGGATTCATCTGAATTGCCACATGACACTACTGACCCTAATTATAGTCCTTTTGTCCCTTATTTTGACAATGAGTATGAATCAAGTGAAGGAGAATATTGGATAGAGTCTGATTGGGAATTGGATGAAGACAACTTCATTTTCAATGTCTCCGAGTCCATCTGCATGATTTATTAATCTTCCCCACCATTCACCAATACTGATGATGGTATCTCCTTAGTCTACCCACAACTAATTGATTGGGATCAACAAGCCCCGCCTGTTATGTACATATTTTAGAATGATGAGGCCATTGCAGAATTCATGGGAGTACGCGAGGGCATACCAAATGGAGATCACAAGGCTAGATTTTCCATTGACCTAGATTGTGTAGCTTACTTTAGGGAGACTATTCTATCCTCTAGTCACAAAATGAAAATAAAAATAAAACAAAAAATGACACATCTTTAGGTGAAAACCGAAAGGCACCTTCTGACAATAAAAAAAGTAAAAAATAAAGGATGTATATGTGCGTGAAAACCTCTCCGAGGCGCCAAAAGATGGAGGACTAGGCTTTCTTCTCGTGACTCAAGAGAAATTGGAAATGCTGATAGAGGACACCATGGAAGTCAACATATCTACAAAAAAAGATCCTAAAATTGTCCTCTTTGCGACATCCTTGATAGAAGAAGAGAAACCTGAATTCCATAGATTCTTTTGAAAGCGTAAGGTTAATTTTGCATGGTCATATGCCAATATTCCTGGGTTGGATCCATAACTGGTCTTACACCATTTCTCATTACTTCCAGATGCTAAACTAGTGAAGTAAAAGCTGCATAAAATGCATCCTTAGATCGCCATGTTAGTCAAAGTAGAACTTAAGAAATTGTTGGATGTGGGATTCATACGGTCAATAGACTATGCTGAATGGATATCCAATCTTGTACCAGTCACAAAGGAAAATGGTTAGATCCACATTTGTATAGATTTTAGAGATTTAAACAAAGTATTTCCAAAGGATGACTTTCTATTACCAAACATAGACATCATAGTTGACCTTACAGCAGGATACAAGATGTTGTCCCTCATGGATGGTTTCTTAGGTTATAATTAGATTCGTATTGCCCTTGAAGATCAACATAAAATAAAATTCACATGCCCTTGGGGTACATATTGCTAGAACATCATGCCTTTTGGTCTCAAAAATGCAAGTGCCATGTATCAGAGGGCTATGACAACAATATTCCATGACATGATGCACAAGCTAATGGAAGATTATGTGGATGACCTTTTGACAAAATATTTGACATGAAAAGATCATTTCAGTGTGCTCGACAAAATATTCAAGAGACTGGAAGAGTAAAAAGTACGTCTGAATCCCAATAAATGTGTCTTTGTTGTGACATCAAGGAAACTTTTGGGATACATAGTCTCTCGAAGAGACATTGAAGTCAATCCTGCCAAAGTCAAAGCCATATTAGACATGCCTCCTCCAAAAGGGATCAGTGAACTTAGGATGTTACAAGGAAAGTTGTAATCTATCTGATGCTTCATAGCACAATTAGTCGACAAGTGTCAACCATTTTAGTATCTCCTGCGCAAGGGTATTCCCTTTGTGTGGATAGATAAATGTCAAGAGGCCTTCCAACTAATAAAGGATTATCTATTGTCACCACCTATTTTAATGCCACCAATTGAAGGGAAACCTTTGATTCTATATATTTCTGCAACAACTTCAACACTAGGGCCATTACTGGCACAAAATGACCATGATGAAAAGGAAAGATCCATATACTACATTAGTCGAACACTGGCCGGATATGAGCTAAATTACACAACCATTGAACGTGATTGCCTAGCAGTTGTCTTCATAGCTCAAAAGCTAAGGAACTACATGTTGAATGATAAGAAACATTCAGTCACAAAGGTTGATCCCCTGAAATATCTTCTAAGTTGTACAACATTGACAGGTTGTCTAGAAAAATGGGTCATGATTTTGAGTGAATACGACATTCAATATGTAGAACGAAAGGCTATAAAGGGACAAGTGATAACAGACCAACTGGTGGATGCACCTGTATAGAGTGATTACCCATTGGTGGAATATTTCCTTGATGAGTCCATATTCCATACAGAACCTAAGTCGCCTTGGAGGCTATACTTTGATGGGTCTCATACTAGTCATGGCTCGAGAGTAGGAATATTGTTTATCACTCCACAAGGAGATTCCATCCCTAAGTCATTTCACATTGCTTTACCATGTACAAATAATGTTGCAAAATACAAGGCACTTGTTACAGGACTTCGAATGGCCATAAAATGGAAAATTAAGACACTTCATGTTTATGGAGATTCTCAGCTGGTCATCAACCAAGTTAATGATGACTATGACACCAAGGACGAGAAATTAATGCCTTACAAATGAATGGTCGACAAATTTTAGACATATTTCCACATGTTTACTTTTGAGCAAGTTCTGAGGGCACAAAATAAGGCAACAGACGTAATGGCTACAATTGGCTTTCTCCTAGAAATTCCAAGTAATATGCCTTAGTTTGAGTTCTTGGTGGATCAACTTTTGGTCCCTGCGTATGAAATTCAAGAATCAGAGATGGTTTGCAAGATTTTTGGTCCCAATTCTCCATGGTATCAAGACATTTATGACTATCTTAAGTCCCAAAACCTTCCCCCAAACCTCTCCAACAACCAACGAAAGTACTTTATCTACAAAGCCACCTTATACACCATCATCAATGACACTCTATACCACCGAAGCTTTGACAATACCCTTCTTTGATGTCTCAACACTGATGAAGCACAAACAACCTTACGAGAGGTACATGAGGGTATATACAGATCTCATTTGAGTGGTCCTACTTTAGCCAAGAAGATAACAAGACTTGGGTATTACTGGCTGACTACATAAAAGGATGCGCTTGATTTTGTCAATACATGTCCCCAATGTTGGATACATAGTGATTTGATTCATGCACCAGCATAAGAACTTTGATCGATTACTTCTCCATGGCCCTTTGCACAATGGGGACTCAACCTTGTGGGAAAAATCCACCCTACCTCTTCCAATGGCCACAAATTCATTATCACTGCCACTGAGTACTTCACTAAGTGGATCAAAGCCATCCCCCTTACATACATAACCAAATTTTTTTTCCAAATTTTTCCTCAACTACATCATCTACTAATATGGTGTACCCCAATCCATCATCATAGACAATGGGCATCCTTTCAAAAATCAAGATGTTCATGAGTTATGTGAATGATTTCATATCCAACATCATTTCTCTATGCCATATTACCCACAAGGAAATAGTCAAGCTGAGGCATCCAACAAAACCATCATCAAGATTCTTAAGAAGACAGTCAATGACACTGGCCATGATTGGCACATCTAACTAAACCTTGCTTTGTGGGATTATCACACTAGCATCTGTACACCTACAAGAGCCACTCCATTTCCCTTAGTCTTCAAATTTGAAGCCATCTTTCCCATTGAGGTTGAAATTCCTTCGTTACGAGTCTCCTTGAAGGGTCTAATTGATGATGAGAGTATAGATAGTCACAACTACATGAATTGGAAATGCTAGAGGAATGCAGACACAATGCCTTGAATCATTTACAAGCATATCAGAATTGACTCTGTCATAGTTACAACAAAAGAGTCATGGTTAGAAAGTTTGACATTTGTGACTTGGTCCTCATGCAAAATCCCAAGAATCAATCTGACAAAGAAAAACCTGGCAAGTTCAAACCAAATTGGTTGGGTTCTTACATTATCACGTCCTCTTTTGGTTTTGGAGCATATCAACTAGCTACTTTAGATGACGAACAATTGACAGAGCCTATCAATAGTCTACATCTTCGAAAGTTTTATGCATAACATTAGAAAGTCAGGCTGAAAACCTTAAAAATACAAAAAAAAATGAAAAATATAAAAAAATTGTCACCCTGATGAAAACCTAGCAAACAAGCATCTTGGTGACACCAAAAAAAAAGAAAAGACAAAACTAGTAAAGAGAAATAATTCGTCCAACAGTGAAAACTTTGTAAATAGGCACTTTGGATAAGTACTATGGTGAAAACCTAGCAAACAGGTGCCATGTGTAGTCAGTTTTGTTCTTCCATCTACTGTCACTCTATCTACCTTAGTCCATAATAAACACCCACTTTTATGATGCTATCTTGAAACCACATCATGAGAGCTCGTCATTCCTTTCATGGCTAATAATGGTTGACATCAAGTCCTGCATACTGTCCATCTATCACCCCAAATATGTCCTTTACACATCCTTCAAACTTGACTAGTCTGGGACCTGACTAGGGGCATTCCTTTATCACCTGACTACAATGGGTATTGCATATGGTTCTGCTAATCGAAAATGTCTTGAATTTTTTTAAATTTTTTTTTTATAAAATGTCCTGAAGAAAGACAAAAAAATATAAAATGTCTTGAAAATAAAATAAAATTATAAAATGTCCTTAAAAAAGACCTAAAAATTATAAAATTTCCTAAAAAATAGACCTAAAATTATAAAAAAGTCTTGAAGAAAGACCTAAAAAAGTGAAAAGCGTCTTGAAAGAAATCCAAAAAAATAAAAATATGGCAAAAAGACAAAAATAGAGTCGTGTCTTGTCAAGTCAGTCATGTTAGTCAGTTGTTGTCATTTGTCAAACTACATTGTCTCTATGCATTTTCTATGTAGGCAAGGCCCATCTTTGAGCCCCTGAGACAATAGGTAAGTCCTTTTAGGTTTGTCAAAATAAAATCTTGACTCAATCTTTGGTCATTATGAAAAAGTCATTGGTTGTGTTGAACTACGAGGTCTCTAAGTGTATGACGTAGGCAAGGCCATCTATCGATGAGCCCCTAAGGCCGCACTAGGTTAGTCCATTAGGGTTCATAACATTGCACTGGTACACATGTCAAAAATCTTCTAGTCAAACAACTCATTCCAAAGTAGACAAACTTTTAAATCAACCTCTAGCAATTATTTAATCTACACGTCAAGAACATCAGCATGTCAAACATTGACATGAAGTCAATTCTATCAACATATGTCAATTTGGTCAAAGCAAGTCAACTCTATTAGCAAAAAAGTCAAACTCAGTCAACATTAGTCAAACTTAGTCAAAACAAGTCACATTATCACAACCAATCAAATTTTCAAACTCTTGGTTATCCTTCAAATGTGTCCTTCTAAAGAACAACCTTTGTCATTTATGCCTTAGGATGGGTCTTTCCTAGGTATCGTTATCATCATCTGGCATTTTGAGGTATTCTCTTAATATTTGAGGATTGATCCTCTTGACATAGACATTATTCAGGATGCATCCTTCCTGAATTTGGAAAAATATGGCATTCGACACCTTGACATTGTCAAACCCGACAACTGCAACATTCGACATCGTCAAAACTTGGCATCTTGACATTAAAACTCTTGATATTCAAACACACTTGGAAAACATTGGGAAAACACTATATTGGCATTTGTCATTAGATATTTCATCACAATACTAGTTTCTCCACGATGTCCTAACAATAGGATTTAAAGAAGTAGCGATGTATCATGATGATGGGATTGTCTTGAATTTTTCAAGAAATCATGTTGCTAGTTCCTCGAGGATATCTGGACAACATGATTTAGAGTAGCAATGAAGTTTCATGACTTGTCTTTATTGTCTTTATTGTTTGTCTTATGCTTGTGGTTGGTTGTGAAAAAAGACTGGTGCAATTGCGCTTTTATTATGAGTCATGATCATCCTTGTCTGTGACTTCTTGTCTTATGTGATGGTATGACCTTGCACACCTTGATCTGTCATATCATGGTGTTTTTTGGCCATTACAATAATCTGCCCAATGATGATTAAGAGCAATAATTGTTAAGTCCTCTAGTAACATGTTGAAGGATTTGGTCTCTGCGTTAACATTCATCTCCTTCTGTCTTGTTGCCTTGTCTCATTTGCCTCATGATGATATCCTGTGACATAAAAAACATAAGTGCATACATGATCATATAGGTATTGCATTAGATCTTTACACATTATAGGTAAATACATACACCATCCATACCATTTAAAACATATATATCATATCATATGATTGCATTGTCCATACATATATAGTCATGCATCAACATACATAAACATGGAATCCATTACAATCATACATTATGCATCCATGTCATCATCATTAAAACATAACATCATCATGGCATATAAGGATAAAACTAACCATCACATCATCATGACATATCATCATAAGTGGATATCATAAAATGCATACATGACATAGCATATAAAAGACATCATCATAGGAATCATAAATGCATAAATCACATCACATAAAGCATCATGTGGTCTTCATAACTGCATCATCATAATCATCATCATAAGCATATATCATAAAACATCATCAACACATAATGCATCATCACATAACATAAAGCATATAGGCTGCATCAAAACTGCATCACATATATAATCTCAAAAAATATAATGTCATAGGATAGAGTCATAAGATATCCCAAAAATAGAGCTCATAGGCTCGATAGTCAACATATAAAGTGTCATAACAATGAATGTATGAAACATGATAATAAAGAGAATAATGTCAAATGCCCCTATGCTATGCTCTCCTCATCCCCTCATGGAGAAGAGCATGGTGACTGATGAATTGTACCTAGCACTGACATAACTTGTGAGGACATGTATCCTGTGTCTATGAAGTTGACATAACCGACATTGATGGCATCATCTCTATGGAAACATGCGGTTGTGAGGATACGACGATGTGTGTCTGTGAGACTGATGAATCTGTCATTGGCAGCTGACTATGTACTGATCTATGCCTTGAACCTGATGAACCATGTGAGTGGCTTGACCTATGACTAGAAGAATTCCTGTGATGGGACCTATGGATCGATGTGTGCCCTGAGGAAGTTGAGCCACCCACATTGCTCTGACTGCGACTGCTATGGCTGCGGCTTCTCCCTGACCCTGTCCTTGTCTGATTGGATGATCTAGAAAATCAAGGATCCCTTTGATCTATTGGCACTGCATGCTCATATAACATCTTGTACTACTATTTGCTCACGCTCACTCTAGCCAACTCCCAAGTAACATTTGCAACCGGCCCTGTGCATAGTTGTGCAAACTGACAACACTAGCTCTCTGTCTCTCATTGCAAAATCTTGACCTGATCCCTCTCCACCTGGGTCACCTTGAGCTTTGATCATAAGGTACTGATCTCTGCCATGGCCTCATCTAACCTCCTCTACATATCCGCAAGACATTGATCTATGGTGGCATCCCATGGCAATAGTGGCACACTGGCTATCTCTGGATCCCCATCGATCATCCACTCTCAAAGCTGTCACTTCGCCTCATCCATCTCATCTTTGATATCCACATCCTCATTTCCAGTATCCTCCTCACCTCCAATAACTCCCTCCTCTCCTCCTTTAACACATGCGCCTCCTGTCTCGGTCCCTCCTCCTCCTGTCTTGGTCCCTCCTCCTCCTGTCTCCTCTCCTCCTATCTTAGCCCCTCCTATCTCTCCTCCTCCTCTGACACTTCAAGGATAGCATCCAGGCCTGCTCTCTCTACATGCTTTCTGACTCTCCTCGGCTATCTCCCTCTATCCCCTTCTCTCCTCCTCTGCTTACCACCACCACCATCACCACCACCATCACCACCATCATCTCCTCCATCATCCCCACCACCTCTCCCACCATCCCCTCTGCCATCATCTCCCCAGCCCCCATCTCTACCTCTCCCCTTGCTTCTCTGACCTCCTTGCTGCACCATTAGGATAACAGATCTCTGGTCCACAGGCACTGGTGCATCAAGATCCATCAAGGGAATCAGTCTATGGGTCTTCCACCACAAGTCATAATCTTGAGTCATCCCTAGATCTATCGCCCTTCCACTCCATCCCCATGGATTTGCCACTAGTCCATCAATCTACTACTGAGAAAACAACACTAATATAGTAGGACCCCATCTAGGCTCTCGTGATGTCCTTGCGTACTCTGTTGTCCCCATAGGCACACCCTACTGCTCACCAAACTATTGAAGAACCTGCTAGGGAAAGTACATCTCTATGATTAGCTAGCTCTCAATAGTCTGACCAATCAAGTAACGATATTGTTTGCTAAAGGGAAAATGGTCTCCCTTGTTGGCCCACGATGTAAAATATTTGTATGGCCTCCACACAAATTTTGTCATCGTGTCAATCCTATGCCTCCAGTAGCCGGTCTTGCTAACTCTGTTCTACTGCAAGGCTCCTGCATATAAATACACTATGGCATCCTGTCTACTAGTTGTGGCCTCTAAATTGGTGTCGGAAGATGACCATATGCTCTCATGCCCAGATCATCACTAAGGTCATACCATAACTAATGCTTCTCCCACCCCTATAGGCTACCTCATGTAATTGGTGGTATATCATGCCAAGCAAACAAGGCCCCCATGTGAACACAACTTGGTCCTAGCGCATCTAGACTAGCACATTGCTCCATCCAATCGAGAATCCATGTCCCCAATGATCTGGAATTAGTACCCCGACAATCAATGTGCATAACATGGCATCCCACCACGGGTAGTGCTCTACAAGGTGCTCCCATTGAATCTCATAACCGTCCACACCAAGGCCCGCGTCGTCATCCACCTCGTACAACTTTGTCATGGACCACACCCCTCATTGAGGATCGTACACCACTTGCTCTCCTCTGATCAAAATATGAAGAATCTGATATACATCCTCCAAGGTGATCGTCACCTCTTCTATTGGTAGGTGGAAGGAACACGTCTCAAAGTGCCATCACTCAACCAGTGCTATCAATAGTCCCCTATTAGCCCAAATAATGGGAATATAGGTGACATAGTATAACCCAAGTCACATCAGTCACCTTTTCTCTCAGTCTGTCAGCTAGTCTCGAAACACATTTGTGGATGGTTTGAACTCTCATGTGTAAATCAGTGCTAGTTGTTTTTGCACATGCAAAAATGAGAGTTAGCACATTCTTGAAAATTATTATTATCATCTATCTAGCTAAAAATGAGCATAAGGTAAGTCTAAAGCTAAGTCAACCCTGGTCAAAGTCAATGTGTCTCATTGACTTCATTTGCATCATGGTTTTGCGTTTGTGTCATTCCGTACGACAGTTGTGTCACACTATGGCACATGCGTCACTTGGCACCACAAATGCATCATCCTTAAGTGATTGCATCACGACACATCAAATGCGTTGAATGCAACCTCAAATGTGGCTCATGCAAATGCATGCATCGTGACACATTTTCCTAACTACCCTAAACCCCTAAAAATGCACATAAAATGACAAACTAACATAGTGGGTACAAGGTACTTACCGGCGGGTCCGTGCCCTCTGGCCGTCAGAATCTCTTGACAACATAGCCACGGTGCTTTGTGACTGGAATCACCATCCTCGTGTCTGCTTTCCTCACTCTAGGCTCTCCAAATTTACTATTGAAAATGAATTGACTTTTACCCCATTTTCAACCTGTTTATAGGGTCAAAGTGGGATTTTTCAACCTTTTATTGCTAGAAGCTCTTTTGACCACCTTTGACTGGCTCGTCGACTGCTTAAACATGTCCAAATTTGAAACCGCTCATGCCATTGCTTTTTTGGTCATCAAATTAACTTGTCAGGACACTTTACAAATTTTTCTGTTACCCGACCAAAATTTGAAAATTTTCTAGAGGGGGCATAGATACTCCTTACCTTTGCTGGGGCATGTTTCTGATTGAATGTTCTTTGTCACAATGCAACAGACTACATTATGACAAATAAGGGAAAAATGTAGACACATAAAAATGACCTAGGCCTACAAGCTCTATTGTCACCATATTTCTTCTTGACATAATTGAAATATTTATGTCCTTGGTCCACTTTCAACTATTAATTAAATAATTCATAATTATTTAATTAATCCATGTCCTTTTATTCCTCTTGATTATTTAAATAAATAAATTTTATTTATTTATTTAAATATGCCACTAATTGTCCAAAGTCTTTCCATAATTAAATAAATTTCCAAAAATTTATTTAATTATCTTTGTCCACTAATTTCCTCCTGATTATTTAAATAGATAAATTCTATTCATTTATTTAGATACGTCATTAATTCCTAAAATTCTTCTTATAATTAAATAAATTCTTTAATTTATTTAATTATTGTCCACCTTGGCATTTTTCCAATTTTAAATAAAATCATTTATTTAAAATGGTCCCACCTTTTAATTTTCCCTCTTTTTAGTATAATTCAAATTTTTCACATGACCCCAAATTAAATTAATTTTTAATTCAAAATAGCCTTTTTCCTCCAAAAAACAAGTAATTTCTAATATTATTTGATTTTCCAGCTCTCTTTTTCTGTGCCATTCTTATCTCCTTGTCACATGCATTGTCAACCCTTGATTTGATTTTCTCAAGTTGAATCTTGTCCACTCATTTCAAATTTGACCTAATGTTTCCCTAACCCTAATTGTGGGTTGTCACATCGAATCTTGTCCATTGATTCTAGGGCATTTGTCAATCTTCAATCTTGGCCATTCATCCAAAATTGTATTTTCTATAGAATAGAAATTTTACTCTCATTTTGTCACCTCATGCTATCTACATCTCATGCAATCTTGGCTTAGGCACTCTTGACATCTTAGTATTTTGACATATTTTAGTCATAGTTCATAGTTGCGTACTAGTTGCATAGTATTGTATTTCATATCAAATCCTTCAACATTTTGCTTTGGTCTTGGCATTGTCACATATATTGCTCACTCAAAATTTGAGGGAAAACTTCATATTTCAACAAATAGAGAAGGTGCAATGGAGGTCAATCATGGAGGTTGAAGACTTAAGGTGATATCTTTCTTGTTTTCATGTTATTTCCTCCTTTTTGCTTCATTATTACTTTGGGTTTTGATTTATTTAGCTACTAATATGCTAACATAGATTTTTCCCATAGTTACAGCTAGAGTAGGGGATCATCCTTGTCCCACCATCGTTGATGTCACACTCAATAATGATGATGGTGTGGATGAAGACCTTATAGAGGTCCTTGGGACTGATGATGCTGATGTATTAGCTAGATTTGCTAACTGGTGGTTGACAACAAGTTCGACCCTAATTTCCCCAGTGGATGCCCTTGAAGTAAAAGGTGGTTTCCAAGGGTCTGATGGTGAGGTGATGGGAAGAAGCAAAGAGGAGCACGTGACGGAGGAAGCCTTAGTGAAGGAGAGGAAAAATCAATAATGATGAGTATCCTCATTGGTGCATGCACCTACGGTCTCTATCACACAACTAGGTTCCCAAATGATTATACCACCTTCCACAACAACTACAAGGCCCAACATCACATCCACCAATGGTATACACCCTTAGATCCACATTGATAGGCTGGGAACCTAGGTATGAATTTCATTTGATCGTTGTTTGATTTTAGTTATTTCATTATATGCTTAGATGTATATATATTTTGATGATGCAATACCGATATCATCCACTTTCTCTATGGTTGTAGTGTTTACACAAGAGTGGCTTGACTTCTTTGGTCAATGCATAGTAAAGGAAGTCCAAACCATCTAGATCTGGGGCTAGGTCTTGGAAGCTTACAAGCCACTGACAGTGGGGCAACATGCCCAATTATTTGAGCTTGTAGTGTGTTTGAGGATGGTCTATAAGGAGGGTTGAGTGGAGTTGTTCCAATGTTTTGTAGAGCTATCAACAATGACTAGGTAGAGGGATTAGTGGGGTGCAAAGATCCATTCTATTCTTACTAAGAGAGACTAGGTTGTGAGAAGATCTGAGAGTGTTGAGTAGACATGTGACACTCTTTAGAGCCATGTCAGTAACCTTAGGAGGTAGTTAGAGGCTACGAGGATGGCCCTAACTGATATCCAACATCACTAGGTACAATAGTTGAGGTATGAGTTGGAAATAACGAGGTAGAGGAAGGATACGATGATGAAGCATATTTCTTCCTTGAGGGAGTAGGTGGGTGAGCTATGAGGAGAGCTATAGGGACTTTAGTCATGGAGAATTTCCATGTCATGGTTGCACTGATCCCACTTGCATGTGTCCATCCAATAGCCACCCCTACCACCACCAGGACCAGAGGGCTCTGGTAGCCATGCCCCTGGTGGCTAGATATATAATATCATTGTATAGCATTTTTGTGTACAAATTTATATACACATACATGCACCACATTTTTCTATACTGATGTGATACATGTAGATGATATATATATTGTGATATATAGATGCATAGATGATATATATATATATATATATATATATATATATATATATATATATATATATATATATATATATATATATATATATATATATATATATATATATATATATATATATATATATATATATATATATATATATATATATATATATATGAGATTTTGAAATTGTATTATGGTTTCATGTATGGATGCTATGTTATGATGGATATGTTATCATGATCTAATTAAACACACATTGGATGTAATTAAATACAATGATGAATGATTACTATAAAATAATCAAACATAGTGCACTTACACATAACATATAAATAAAACACATGCATATATAATTTCTAATTAAAGAAATTAAATACATACACACTTTTACATCACAACACAAATTAAAAGTAATGTGCTAGCGAAGGATGTCATAGCATAATGGTTATGATCCTTGAAAGGGAATGAGCATCATGTACATGCCACATGATACTATGCATGAGGTCATGTGGCATGTGCATGACGCCATTCCCTTTCAAGGATCAAAGTGAAATAGCTTCACATTAGTGGACCAAAGTGGAATAGCTTCAACCCACTTTGTAAAGTAATCTATGATGATGAAGGTGTGTCCTTTAGGAGAGAGATATTTTCCCAATATATCAATTTGCATTTTGCAAATGGCCAAGGAGCAATTTGATTATGAAGTTCTTGCATAGGTGCTCAAATAAGATTGCTATGTTGCTGACATTGAGGAAATTACTTGACAAAGGTGAAGGAGTCTTTTCCATTGTTTTCCAATAAATTCTCATATGAAACATTTTATGCACTAATGATTTACCACCAAAATTTCCACCCCTAGAGCTGAATGAGCTTCTTGAAGGGCAAGGGTATTTCCTCCTTAGTGAGACATTGACTAAGAATACCGTTGTAAGATTTTCAATAAATAAAATTAGACAAATTGATGTATCAAGTTGAAAGATTTTGTATTTAGAAATGAGTATTCTTTCGCATTGTCAAGAAAGTTTCCATTTTAGGTAATTGTGGATATGAGAATACCATTCCCTTGAGTCTATGTCACACACAAGCTCAAGTTCATGTTTATTTGAGACAATAGGAGAGGATAATCTAAACCACAAATTGGTACTCATCTACACCATCATCCAAAGGTACAAGAGAAGCCATGCTTATATCATCCATATGATGATTTTGTTGTCCTTAGAACATTGTCTATAATGCAAATAGAGGACCAATCAAAGATAAAGCCAAATATGGATAATAAGATATCTTGTTGTGCTTGGCTTGATATGTTCCCATGATTTGATTTTAATAAGCTCATAGCCACCACAAATACAAATATGTTTAATGTTCAATACTATCGTAGCAAGCTAGAAATAAGGGCTTCATACTGGTGATATTATTTGTACAATGAAATTATAATTGAAAAGATAGAGGAACCAGATTTCCTTGTGAGATTAAAACTACACATACCTCAAAAACAATTTGACATCTCAATCCATCAAAAACATTTCCCACATATTTTATGATCCAACACAAAAAAAATCATCCAAGAATAAGTCCAAGTCAGGAAAGGAGTGACACGAGGGAGATTCTACTAATTGATCAATGAGATCTTTTCCTTTAATAGCTTTTTGAAGTACAAAATTAATATCAAACTTAGAGAGAAACATCACCCATTTCACTAACCTTCTAGAAAGATTAGTTCTAGTAAATAAATCTTGAGATCACATTTTACAATTACATGAGTCTCCGCATGGAGAAGATAATGTCATAACTTCTATGTTGTGAAAATGAGAGCAAGGTATTGTTTTTCCATAGCAGAACATTGTGTTTCATAATCAACTATAATTTGAGTAATGTAGTAAACCTATCTTTCTTTACCATCATCATCATGTTGAGCTAGAAAGGATGCTAAAGTATGAGGTGATGTAGGAACATAAAGAAAAAAAGGGTCTATCTTGCATAGACGAAATTAATATGGTAGGATTAGACAAATAAACTCTTTATGGACTCAAAATATTTGTGGTATTCATCATCCCATCATAAATAAACATCTTTCTTTAACAAGCGTATGAATGGAAGAGTACGATCAACCAATTGAGATACAAATATACAAATAGTTTGAATCTTCCCTTGAAAACTACATAGTTGAGAGGCGTTCTTAGGTGGAGGAATATTAACAATTTCATTGATTGTATTTGTATCAACTTTGATTCCATGATGAGAGACAATAAATCGTAAAAGTTTATCGGAATCCATGCGAAAGACACACTTAAGAGGATTTAGTCTCATATTATAGAGTCAAAACCTTTCAAAGATGAGACAAAGATTCTTGACATGAAAGATAAGAGTCATCGCCTGTTGGTAAGTTTCTCCAGCATTCTTTAATCCAAATGAAATGAATACATAATAGAAAGTTTCCCAAGGGGTAGTAAAGGCTATCTTGTATTGATCTTTTGGGTTAATAAAAATATGAATTTAACTTGAGAAGCCATCCATGAAGGATAACAAGGCATGGCCTATAGTTGAGTTGACAATCATGCCAATATTAGGAAATAAAAATAATCCTTAAAAGAAGCCTTATTAAGATCATGAAAGTCAATACAAACATGAATACAACCATTGGGATTACTAATGGAAACACTATTCAATATCCAAGGTGAATAGTCAATAGGACAGATAAAACCAAATTCTAAAAGATTTTCTATATTAGTCTTAAATAATAAATCAACCTTGGGATTTGCTTTATGAATCTTCTATTTAGCTGGATTGGCATCGGGGCACAGGAAAATATTATGAACTACCATAGATTCATCAATATCATACATGTCCTTGTATTACCAAGAAAAGATATCAGGATGAGAATGCAATAAATTAGTGTGATGTTTAGATTCTTCTAAAGAAAGGAATTTTTGATCTTTATTACCTTCTCAAAATATTTAGGATCCCTGAAGATGTTAGTAGTATCTCCTTTGAGGAGAGTGCTATAGTATTTAGGATGAGACATAGAAGCACTATCATTCATATTAGATAAAGATGCCTTGTCATTAAAATTCATAATGCACTCACCAAAATATTCTTGTCTATTTAAGCAATATGGGAATTGTCATTTATGATGATAATAAGGTAGGTTAGAATAGACACCTAAGAATTCTTCTAGAGCTTCATCTGAAGAGAAAAAATATAGAGGAAATTCATTAGAGTCTACCTTTCTTTCAATCCATTCTAGATGAATTAGTTTAAGAGGGAAAAATTTAGTAGAGACTATATTGACATTCAACCATGGCTTCACCTTAGATGTTGTGGGGCAATTTACAAGTCGAACCTTGGAACCAAATGGATCAACCTATAAGGGGAATTCAATACCTTGCTCATTACATTCACAACCTTTACGTCCATAATCAAACTTAGAGAAGATATTAAAACTTGGTCTATAATGTGATTGCAATTCTTGAGGAGGAGGATTAGTGTAAAGAGCATACTCCATACTGTAAGTATCACCTTCCTTCATAGATGCATAATAATCCTTCTTAGCAAAATAAAATAATATTTTTGGAATGTCTAAGTGGATCGGATCCACTTTGTACTCCCCAATATAAGATTCAGTGAAGTTCAAGGATCCCAAATCATCACCTATAAATGCATTCAGTTTAGGAGAATAAATAGGTGTAGATTCAATACTTTCTTCTTCGGAAGGATATTCTTTAGGGACATCTATCTCTAGAGTATCCTTTGTGATAGGTACTATTATTTTCAAGGTGTACTCCCTTGGTCTCCTTGTGATGTGCAACATGATTCTCAAGATTCACGACATGGCTTAACTGCCTCCCATGGATTCATTGTCTCTAGCGATTGTATTGGGCATTAACAAGTCAACCTTTTGGTGCAATGACAATTGTGGTCCAATAATTGGTATTAGAGCTTGGGTCATAGGTTCAAATCCATCACTTGCACTGGGGAGATTTTTGCAAGGTGTGCAACCTTGGTCTCCTTGTGATGTGCATCATGGTGCTTAGGATTCATGACATGGATTAATTGCCTCCCATGAATTCATTGTCTCCAGTGGTTGTATCAATAATTAATAGGTAGAAATTTTTGGTGCAATGACAACTATGGTCCAACACTATTGGAGTAGATGTAAATGCATTGGAAGATAATGAAGGGATAAAATTCTTAAGAGTAGGTGCAACCAAAGTTTGACTAGCAACTACTATCTCACACAAGTGTACAATATAGGATTAAAATTGATTATGATCACCTCATTATTAGAAATAAACTTCACAAAATGGTGCAAAGTAGAAGTAACTTCTCCCAAAGAATGAATCTATGGCCTTCCCAAGATAATATTATATGGTAAATGGTCTTGGCATAATGTATACTAGGGTGGGTACGGTAACAGGTCCCAAAGTTAAAGGTAATATTATCACACCTAAGGCTTGTCAACCAACATTATCAAACCCCCAAATATACAAGGAATAAGTAGTAAGGGAAGTCAAATCAAATTTAATTTTAGGCAATAAATTGATGCTACATATGTTGAGTGTTGAACCGGTATCAACGAGAGCACTCTCATGCCAATATTATTAATGTAAACTATTATCATCAAAAGATCTTCTTGATTTTATACTTTCAAAGGTGGGAGTTCATGCATATGGAATGTACTATTTGGTGAATCCATATGAATATGATCTATCAACGAATTAACATCCATCAACCTAGCAAAAGAGGAAAAATTTTATTTTGCAAGGCTTTCTGAGAATATCTTGGTAGACTATAGAAAATTGAAGAAAATCCCAAAGTGAGATCTTGGTAGGAGTAACATGAAGTTACTCAATAAGATCATGTACTCACTTGGTTGCTTAGTTGTAGATCTAGCTGCTTGAGAAAGGCTTGGTTGAGGAGATGGTAAAGAAGAAGGTTGATTAACATTTTGTTTATTCCTTCTAGTATATAAGTATGGGTTACCGCTCTATAAGAGGGAGCCTTAGATTGCATGGATCTCATGTAAAGGTATGAGGTATCACTTTTAATAGGAACCCCATGAATAAAATGAATTATATTAGGAGAAGGCACCTTATGCATTTGAGGGGAAACAAAGACTATGATTACATTTACATACCTCTCAACTTGCAATGAAGAAGGTTTTACTGGAGAAATTTTCTTAACAAATTTTTGATTAAAAGGAGATGACTCTAAGAAATCATCTAGGGCATCATCCAACATATCAAAATCCTACTTGGAAAATGAATTATCAAAAGCATTACAATTTTAAAGAAAAATATATGACATGATTTCATTCACATTGTGATCACCAAAATGCAAAGGAGATTCACTACCCTCAAGACAATGGGGTACTAAGGAGAAAATAGACCTCAATTACCTCAAAGATCACATCTCAGGTGATGATATAAATAATAAAGAATGTTTTCTCAATTTAATTGAATTAACACTAAGTTATAAATGATAAGAATATTGAAATCACTTAATTATAGGAGTAAATGAAGGAATTAAATTATTTAGTATACAAAAATAGAAAGTATATAAAATGGATATTGTACCTTTAAGAGGACTATCCCTTAATCATTGACGCTAGTGCATTGTAGAGACATTTGTTCACCAAATTGTCATATTTGATGAAACAAACAATAAAAGCCAAGAACCCAAAATGCATAGTTTGGTAAGCCTATTTATCTACACACAAGCATAATGAGAAATGTTGGGGGATATTTAGGGGTTTGCCTTAGTCAAACCCCCATTTCAGTGTTTCTACCTCCATGAACAACTAGATAGGATTGACATAGATAAAGTACATAAAGAAAAGATGTTTGATATAAATGAACCCTGCAAATGAGGAGAACCCCTATGATGAATATAATAGATGTTTGATGGAAACAAACTCTACAAGGAGAAACCATATCATGAATGCAAATAAAGAAAGATAAGATTACATAGAAGAGATCACATAAAGTCGAATGATGAGAGAGCATTATGAATATCTTGTGGCTACCCTCTTGGATTGATGGACATGATAGATCTACATGCAAGAGGAGTCTTGACTATTGCTTGAGAGAGTATTTCAATAAAGCTTCACTATGAGAGTGAGAGAGAAAGAGAGCCTTCATTTCTTAGAGTCCTTTTCAAATGAGGGTGGAAAGAGAGTTTTGTTAAGTTACATGGGTGAGAGGAGTTGTTACACACACATCCTTGCTGCTACGACGTGTGTCATGGGAAAAGAGCACAAAATATTCGAATTTGAATATCGAAAAGTATGGGGATGATAGTGTGTCATGAAGATATCTACGTGTTGGGCTAGTGCTCAAACAAAACTTTTCAAGAATTATACACTCAGGCTACTAGTGGTTCATCCTTGTCTCCTATGAAGTTAGAATAATGAAATTCCAACTTACAGGCTTTTTCCATAAATAGAGTGGGCCTAAATGTGTAAGTGTGAAATTTCCATAGGGTCCAATTTTACAACACTACACACTCAACACACATATCAATCATACTTGATCATATATAAATAACTAAAGCTTAGCATAATCACCCAATATGGTACAAAATCATATAAAATAAATCAATGCATGTGTATGTCATAAAATCATGATACCATTTAATCATAACATAAATATTAATACACATATTTATGAATTAAAATATAATGGTAAACCAAACATATAAGTATCAGACATGCGTACATAAAACTAACAACCAACATGTTGATGGAATACATCTCAAAACATATGGGTGGTTCAAACACACCAAGCAAAGAAAAAGCATAAGCCATAAAGAAAAAGGTGAAGCTGAACCACTAAAGAACATTGGAAGCAACAAACACAAATACAACCTATGAATCCCTTGATAAATAGTTAGAAAGCAATGTCGAGATCCAACCATCTCAAGACTGTAGACGGGAAGGGAATTACATATTCCACAATAATTTTTTGGTGCTAATGTTTGAAATGTTATGTAGGGTTGTTGGTATACTTGTACTTATCCTTGGCTTGGTATCTTGCATCTAGTCTTGCAAAAATGAGATAAGAGATCATTTGTAACATAATAATTATAGAGAAAGTTGAAATGATAAAGCATACATGATTTCTTAGAATTGTATTAAGGTTATAAGTACCACATAATTGTGCACTATCTTATATCTATTTGACACTTGAAAAATAAACATTGATAAAGGCTCAACTAAATTTTAAATTGTAGTGTCAACTAATATATTTTGTAGAAATGAGACAAGATGATGGTTCAACAATGTACTTAGGTCATCTAAGGTTGAGTACCTTCATGAAAAATAAACTATCACATCTAATCTAAACTACTCCTTGACTGTGCTCAATATCTAAATGCACTATTTGAAGTTATATTTCCTCCTTATAGGAATAAATAATTGCATGTACATTGCTTTCTCATGCAATCGTAATATGTACAAATAATAAATTAAATCTAAATTTCGTATTCTAATTAATTCTATATTTAAATTAAATCTAAATGACAACAAACAAAGTTTTATGAACACAAACTAAACTAGTTTAATCTATGGAAATAATAAAGATTTCACACTTGGAGCTACAAATGCAAAAAAATTAAAGCAAGTTGATTATGTTGGCAGTGTTATACTTTTCTTAGATTATAGAAATTTATTTCTCACTCCTATTATTTTCTACTAATGGTAAGCATCCAAGGAAATATGTGGAAGTGTTTTTAGATTGGGTAAGGGATGCAAAGATTATAATGGTGACTAGAAATGGTGGTTGATGAAAATCTATACATAGGCTTGTAAGAATTAAAAAAGCTTCAACAAAGGCTATAAGAAATGAATTTTAGTGTCAAATGATGAATTTATAGTAGTATATATGAGAAACACTTTAAATTCAAGATTCTTAATAATCAAAGTAAAGGTATACATATAAAAACTATATATTTTTAAATTAAGTTATAATTTTTTGGATTTAAATTAAGTTAATTTGAGTGAGAAATTAAAGAGAAACTCAAAAATATGAGAAAATAAAAAAGTATAAATAAGATAAATGAATTCATTACTTCCACATGAATTTGTTGGTTTATAAATATTTTATTTGTTATGGTGAAATCTAAAATATCTATATTTTTTCTGGAATACCATGATGGATAAAGAAATATTGCAATGCATGACAAATATACCATGACTTTGCTAAACTTATTAGGATGAAATTTTGATGAAATACCTCATGACACCTAAATATTGGAGATTGGAAGATGACATACTACCTTGGAGATGTAGTTGAATGTAACAATTTTTATATTTCTTATCATGTATAGGATTACCTAATGGATATTTGGTCATTATTGGACTTTTCATGTTTAAGACCATTCAAATTTGGGCACTTACATATTTCTCCTTAAGAAAGAATTTCACAATAATTTTTGGGTGCTACTTTTTGAAATATGGTGTAATATCATTGGTATACTTGTACTTTCCTTTGGTTTTGTGTCTTGCATGTAGACTTATAAAAAAGACAAGAGATCATGTGTAACATATATATTTTTTTAGAGAAATATGAAATGATAAATCATACACAATTACTTACTATTGTTTTAGGGTTTAGAAAGTACCACCTACTTGTGCACTATCATATATCCACCTAGTACTTGCAAAATAAACAATGATAAAGACTCAAATGACTTTTAAATTTTAGTGTTAGGTAAAATATTTTGTATAAATGAGACAAGATGGTGTACTCCCGAAACAAGCTTCAACAATATACTCAAGTCATATAAGGTTGAGTACTTACACAAAAACTAATCTATCACATATAATCTAAAATACTCTTTGATTTAGCCCAAGATATAACATAATCTTTGAAACTAGATTTCCTTCATACAAGCATTACTAGTTGCATGTGTTTTCATATATAGAGGATAAATTGAACATAATCTATTACAAGAAGTACAAAAAATTAACCAAATCTTAATTTCCTATTCTAATTATTTTTATATTATAAATAAAATCTAACTTATAATAAATAATATTTTATGAACGCAAAAATAATAATTTAATCTATGGAACAAATATAACTTCTACACTTGGAGCTAAAATAATAAAAATTAGAGAAAAATTAATTATGTTGGTAGTGCCTTATATTTTTCATATTCCAACAACTTCTTTCCCACTCCTATTATCTTTTATTGATGGTAAATCTCTAAGGCACAATGTGTAAGGGTTTGTAGATTGGATAAAGGATGTTAAAAATAGAATGGTGAATAGAAATGGTGGTTGATGACAATCTATGCATAGGCTTGTAAGAATTAAAAAAGATTAAATATAGGTTGGAAGAAATGAATTTCAGTGTCAAATGATTAATTTATAGTGGTTTATGTGAGAATCACTTAAAAAATTAAAAAATAATTAATAATAAAAAAGGTATAGACATAAAATAATATTTTTTGGGATTAAGATAGGATTTTGGATTTAAATTGAGCTAATTTGGGTGAAAAAAGAAAGTGAAACCAAACATGTATAGATAAGATAGATGAATTCACTACCTCCAAATGAATTTGTTGGTTTATTGATATATTGTTTTGTTGAATGAACAATACAACTGAGAGAGGGATGAACCAATTGTAGAAAATTAAAACACCAAAACCCTCAATAGTAAACAGATCCACAAAAAATTATTAAACCTTTATTTTGTTAAAGTGATTAATCATGAAATGTAGATAACAAAAATTGAAATACCAACACCATACACAAGAGAACACCAAATTTATGTGGAAAACCCATTGAGGGAAAAAATGACGAGGATTATCTCACAATATAAGTAATTGCAAAATTGATACAAGGGCTCCCTACTAGAATAGGACACACTATCCAAAAAGTCTCACTTCCATAGAAGGAAACAAAGAAGATAGAAGAGAAATGCTACATAGAGAACAAATTCTCAATGCAATAAGGAATCCACCACAAATGCTCCAACACTTTTGCAACCTTACATGAATGATTGGAGACACCTTCAACTCACTGCCTTTAGAGTTCCAATACTTTGAATTTTTCACCACTCTGCTCAAATTTTCATCTTTCACATCACATTCATCATCCAAATCTATCTCGCATCTATCTTGCCTCTCTTGCATCTATAAGTAACACCACTCTTATTTATATCATCCTTAACATTGAAAACCTTCTCCAAGGTAGGCAACTATTTGTTACATTTAAAATTTAAAATTAGGTCAACACTCAAACATTACTATGGTGGATAGGAATGAAGGTGACCCATATAAATCCTTAATTAGGCCCAAACATGTCCTAACACACCTCAAAATGCTTCCACAAGCTTCACATGTAGTGTTTACATAAGGTTGGCCAATACCCATGCTAAACACCATAAAACATTAAGTACATGCTTCCTTAAATTGATTCAAAACTTTTGAACAACAAAAATTCACTTGAACATTATTTGGAATAATCCATGAACCACCTAAGATACAACAAAGACTTCATCCAAACTCGGATCATAGAAATACTTCAACCTAGAAGATCCAGTTAAACTTATATGCAATATGATGCATGAAACACATACTGTACTGTACTAAATCAAGTGGAACCTAATTATGAAAGGTACAAACATTATAAGAAACTTCCCAAATCCACACAAATTGAATCCAAAATATGGAGAAATGTGGAGAAAATACATTTCTTCTAGACCATAGAAAACAACATTGAAAAAATTGGTTCACGTACTGGTGAACAAATGTTACTCTACACAACGATCTAGAAACCCAAAATCTAGATATAGCAACTACTAACAACCTTGAACAACATATCAGATCCGCACAAGAATAACATCAAAATAGAAGAAACATGGAGCACATACCATAGCATGTTTTGAACACTTGCACAACATTATTTTCTCTATTTATCAAATTTTCCCAAAATCACTTGGAAACCAAGTGTAATGTCACAAAATTGCACCTAGAGGCAATTTCACATTTCAGCACTTTGCCTAGCATTTATTGCATCTAAACACATTTATGATAAGAGCCTTATGGGTCATACTTTTGTGATTCATATTCTATGATGTATAATGCTGAAGAGACAATAGTCCACTGCCCAGTTTCTCAAAAACTAGCATTTTGGATGCCTACACGATGTTCAAATGTCTACATAGCATGCTAGCATCCTGGTAGTTTTTTGAGTTTGAAACAAGCAATCTTAGAATCTTGGCTCGAGACAAGCATCTTTGCAGTAAGATTCTCAAGTGTAACAACTCTTTCTACCTTTGCATGCAAAAAAACTCCCTTTTTCTCTCATTTTGGGGGATTCTCTCTCATTCAATCGGTTCTCTTCTCAATCTCACTTCATTCTCAACCTCTTCATCTTTTTGCAACAATACTTCTATAAGTGAAGCTCTTCTAGACTAAGGTCCTTCCAACAACCAAAGCTCTCTAGCCAACATTCAATAGTGCGTCTGTGTGTTCAAGAGGGGGGATAAGGACTATTGGTAATGCTCTCTTGTTCTTATCTATTTGTGAATAGATTAGATAATTTTGTTCATTTGCTACTTGGTGGTGTGGGTTCTCCTCCTCAAGTGGGGATTGTTTTCACCACTTCCTTTTGTCTATTTTTTTCACTCTATCTATCTGGCTATTCATGGACGTGGGAACATCAAAGTGGGGGTTTGACTGTGGAAAGCCTCAGAATAGCCCCAACATTTTTCCCCATTTGTTTTGTGTGCAAGTTGTTGATGTGGAGCTTGGAGGAAGATTTTGAATGATTATCTACTTGTAAGTCCTCTCTTAGATCTCCTTTGCACTTTGTCTCATTTTTTGTTTTCTAATAAGTAATTCTATTAAATAGACCTTGGATCTATGCTAGATAGTGGGGTTTTAGTTATTCTATCCAAGTTTTGGGATCTCTATTTTCTTGGTATGCCAGCACTCCTTCGAACTCCAACAGGCCAATTTGGTGTCTTGATACCGCACTATATTCTGTTGGCCAAGAGATCTTCCTTCTAAGGAAAAAATATCAAAACTTTTCTCTCTTAGATTCTGAAGCATTCTCTTGTGATAATTGATTTGTGCATTGCTTCTTTGCAATTTATTCATTTAGAAACATTTGAGTTGGTTAAGGGAAGTTTTCTCCTTGGGTTTCTCTTGAGAATGAAGAGACTCGTGAGCAATGAATCCTCCTTATCACACATTTTTGTGAACCTGATGTGAACATGCCAGATCTTTTTCTACAATGTTTCAATGTTTATGATAATGATTTCTCTAAGGAAGATCTCAATATGATGGATGATGCTTTAGATGATTTCTTAAAAGCATCTTACTCTACTTGTATATCTTTCGAACAAACTTATTCTTTGCAAGTTAAAGAGTTGGTGAAGGTTGTTGTAGTCTCCATAGCTTCTCCAAGTCCTAAGAGACCCATTGTTTACTTGACTCCAGATAGCCCCTCTCCTAAGAGGATTCATTCTATCTGTGGAGTTCCATATCATAATGATTTTCCAGATTTATTTTCAAGGTTTGTGAAAGCCACAAACTCTACTTATAATGGTGTTGGGCGCACATATAATACTCTTTGCAATGGTTTCTGGTAGAATTAGGAACGAGAAATAAGTAGAATTTGGATCAACAAACTCATGTCCCTACACCTTAACCTAATCAAGTTCCTACTTCTTTACCACCTTCTCAACTAATTCTTCCTTCAACACCTAAACTTGCAACTAAAGCACTTGGAGACTATGATCTTGTCGAGGAACTTTTTGTTACTTTGGCTAAGATCTTGCTTTGGGATTTTCTTCAAACTGCTTCAATTTAGCAATGTATGCTTCAAGAAGCCTTACAAAAGATCCTCTTTCCTACCTCCATTAGGTTGATGGATGTTAATGTGTTGATGACTCATATTCATGTAGATTTGTTGAATATCATGTTTTATCCGCAAGAAATTTTTCCCCGAGATGTGCAGAAACAAGATCCTTTGATGATTATAGTTAATGTTAATACTATCGATATTAGACATACCCTCATTGGAATTAGTTTGGCCCTAAACGTTTGTGGTATAGATCTACTACATAAAATTAAATTTGATTCTTCTTCCTTATTGGCTTCTCTATACATTCATGGATTTGATAATGTTGGTTGACAAGCCCTAGGAATGATAATCCTGCCTTTGTAGTTAGGCCCTGTTACCTTACCCACCTTGTTTTATGTGATGCATGGCCCCTTACCTTACAATATTCTCTTGGAGAGACCTTGGATTCATGATATGGGTGTTGTCACTTCCACTCTACATTGTTCTCTAAAGTTTGTTGCAAAAAATCAGGTGGTCATGGTCAAAGCTGATACAAAAGTTATTCACCTTTGTGAACTGGAAGCTGTTGGTCGAGCTTCAGTTGTTTTCACTCTTAAGAATTGTATTTCATCTCTAACCTCTAATGTGATGACATGTTCCTCAGTGATACCCTCTGTAGAGGCTGTCTCCAAAATGAATGTCACTAAAGAGGAGTAGCCTAAAGTAGAAAGTCCTAAGTCTTCCCCCTCTACCTCTTCTTCTGAATCAAATGCATTTCTTGGTGATGATTGGGGATCCTTGGAATTTTTCAAATTCTTCATTGGAGAATAAAAAATGAACCCCACTCATCTTAAAATTTGGATAACATCAAACATCTCTTTTAAGGGAATGGATCAGACTCCGTTTGAGAAGTAAAGTTATGATCCTGTTTAGTAGACCAGTAATTCCACTACCGAGGAGGATAATCCTATTCATGCTAAGGAAGTTAAATTTTGTGAATCGAATAAAGGAGGTAGTTGTGGCCTTGTAGATGAATTTGACGTCCATTGGTGGAATGATGCTCTCTATGTAGAACCATCATCTTTTGAAGCTTTGGAAACATGCTATGGTCTTGGTTATAGGCTTGTTTCTTAATATGGTTATGGGAAAAAGGGTCTTGGATGTATTGAGCAAGGAATTCATGTCCCTATCTAGTTTAAACCTCACAAGCATTATCTAGGTTTGGGATGCTTTGTTGAACAATCTAAACTAAAACCTTGGTAGAGTGTTAATATTATTTTAGTTGAAACTCTTAATCTGGTCCATCCTAAATTGATAGAGGATGTGGCAGAGGCCGAAGAATTCCATTTAGATGTTTTCTCCTTGGAGGAAGCACTAGAAGAGTTCTTAGGTACCTACTCCTGCCTAACTCTTTCACCATAAACGATGATTTTTGTATTGTCTGAGTAAACAAACATACTTTGGTGAATCTATTTTGAATATGGATGAGGAGGCCCCTCTATCAAATAAAGATGACGGTGTCTCGATTCTGCATCTTGAAGACCATAGTCCCCTCCTCAAAGGGGATACTTCCAAAGTTTTCATGGATCCTAAGTCTCCAAAAAAGGTGATTAATATTGGGAAGTGCCTTTCTTCTGAAGAAGCTAAGGAGCACTTTGACCTTTTACATTCTCATCCAAATATCTTCTCTTGGTCATATTAGGACATGCTTAGTATTGATGAGTCTATAGTGGTTCATAATATTTCCTTATCTCTCGATGCTAAACTAGTTAAGAAAAAAATCCAAAATTTTAATCTCAATATTGCATTATTGGTTAATATTGAGATAGAGAAGCTATTAAAAGCAAGATTTATCCATCCAATCAACTACTCTCCTTGGATTTGGAATATTGTTGATGTTAGAAAACTTGATGGCTGTATTCGTATATACATTGAATTTCATGATTTTAATAAGGCTTCTCTTAAGGATGATTTTCTATTGACTAATATTGATATGATTGTAGACTTGACTGCAAGCCACACCCTATTGTCTTTCATGCATGGCTTCTCAGGCTATAGTATGATTCGTATTAATCTAGAAGATCAGTATAAGATAGTCTTCACTACCCCTTGGGGTACCTTTTTTTATGTGGTCATGTCTTTTGTGTTAAAGAATGCGAGAGAAACTTACCAGTGGGTGACGACCCTAATATTTTATGATTGAATCATTCATAAAATTATAGAAGACTGCATTGATGACATCTTGGTGAAGTCTATAACTCATCAAGATCACATAGAGAATCTTCATCTTATTTTTGAAAGGTTTCAACTCTATAAGATGAGGCTTAATCATCTTAAGTGTGTCTTCAGTGTGAACATGGGAAATTTTTTGGGATTCATAGTTTCTCATCATGGAATTGAAGTCAACGTGAATAAGATCACACAATTGTAAACATTCCTCCACCTAGGAATGCTATTGAGTTGCAGAGTTTACAAGGGAAGATTCAAGAAATTCATAGATTCATATCTCAATTGGCTGATCATACCCTTCCTTTCACTCGTCTATTGAAGAAGGATGTTTTTTTTATATGGGATGAGGAATGCCAAAAATATTTTGAGTTAATAAAAACTTATGTGGCCAATCCTCCTATATTAATGATGTCTATGCAGGATATACCATTTTCTCTTTACCTTTCCGCATCACTGTATGCTTTGGAAACTTTGCTCGCTCAGCATGATGATGCTAGGAAATAAAGAGTGGTATACTACATTAGTCACATCATGGTTGATTATGAAACTTGTTATTCTTCCATGGAGAAACAATGTATTTCTCTCATCTTTGCAACATAGAAGTTATGGCACTACCTTCTTCATGCTGAGATGCATGTTATTGTGAAAGGTCATCTTCTGAAGCATTTGTTTTCTAGTGCTAACCTTGTTGGGAAATTAGCAAAATGGGCAACATTGCTTTTTGAGTTCGACATAAAGTTTGTTACTCAAAAATTGATAAAAGTTCATGTAGTTACTGATCAACTGGAAGAAACTCCTTCATCTCACTCCTTCCCAGGTTTGGACTTGTTCCCCACTAAGGACATTTTTTCAATTAATCACGATCTCGTGTGGAAGATGTATTTTGATGGGTCGGGATGTTAAATTAGCTCCAAAGCAAGTGTGGTTCTAATCTCACCTAAAGGTAAGCCAATCCATTTCTCCTTTCAATTGGAATTTACTTGCACTAACATATTTGAGTATGAATCCCTCATTGCTAGCTTTTGTTTTGTGATTACATTAAACATAAAACATCTCCATATACATGATGACTTTGAGCTTATATTGTCAATCAGTTTATAGGAACCTATCAAGCTAAGAAAAGTAAGTTGTATTAGTATCAAGACCTTGTGTGTGCTTTCTTAATTGGTTCTCCTCTTTCACAATAGATAGTTTCCCTAGGAGAGAAAAATTGACATGTGGATGCCATGGTGAGCACTGCCTCCCTGGGACCTTTATATAAGTAGGTGAAAGAATATCACTTTGTGGTCCATTATCTTCAATATCCTACTATTTCTGACCAACCTGAATTTGATGTTCTCATTAGTTATCACATAGACTTAGGAGAATGGTATTCAAACATCTACAACTATATGAAGATTGGAAAATTTCTTGATGATGCAACAAAGAATGATCACACGCGTATATGAAAGCTATCATTCCACTATGTTATTTTGTCAAATGTTGTTTTATCAAAAATCTTATAATGGCTTACTTCTTCATTGTCTCACTAAAGTGAAAATACCCTTTGCCCTTAAGGAAGGTCATTCAGGTTTTGGGGGTGGACACTTTGGAGGTAAATACCTGGTGCAAAAATTGATTCACAAGGATACTTTTGGCAAACGATGGAACAAGATTCATTTGATTTTGTCAAGAAGTTCCCATAATGTCAACAACATAGTCATCTTATTCATGATCCTGCTCAAGAGTTACAAAATTAAACCTCACCTTGGCCAGTTGTAAAATGTGGGTTGGATATTATTGGAAAGATATTACCTCCTTCTAAAGGACATTTCTTTATCATCACTACTATTGATAACTTCACCAAGTGGGTTGAAGCCATCCTACTTCAATCTATGACCGTTGAAGCTAGCTTTCTTCTAAATAACATCATTGCTCACTTTGGATTTCCTTCCACCTTAGTTTCTAATAATGGTACACCTTTTAAGAACCAGGAAGTTAAACTATTCCTAGAGAAGTTTCATATTTAGCATAGATTCTCTACACCATATTTCACTCAATCTAATGGCCAAGCAGAAGCATCTAACAAGACTTTTGAATTCATTCTTTGAAAAACAATGAATAAACATGGTAAGGATTGGCACATTCAATTGGAATATGCTTTATGGGCCTATCACATGAGTGTTCATACGACAATGAGAATAATGCCTTACAGCCTTGTATACGACACTGAAGCTATCATGCCTTTGGAGTTAGAGATCCCATCCTTGTGAGTTTCCCTTAAAGGGTTAATTGATGACAAAACTTATCGATCTAATCATTTGCATCATCTTGAGATACTCGATGAGTTCCGATTATAGGCCCTCAACTATCTTAAAGCTTATCAATGATCATTATCTAAATAGTATAATCAAGGTGTTCTTCCTAGAACTTTCAAGGTGGGTGACCTAGTTCTCTATGAGAATCAAAGAAATGTAAATGGGCTGCCTAATCAAAAGGGGAAGTTCAGTCCTAATTGGTTAGGCCTTTATATTGTCATCTCTATGTATGATTTTGGTGCATACAGATTGTCATCTATGTATAGTATGCCTCTAAAAGAACCTATTAATGCAATGCATCTTCGTCGATACTATGTGTAGTGTCTATGTGTCACACGTGTAATGTTCACTCTTTAGGGGTTGCAATGTTGCACGTTTTGAAATTCCTTCATCAACATAATGTGATTTTTTTTTTGTTATGATGTAACCATGTGTGTTTGTGTGAAACATAAATATGTGTGTTTATTAAATCATGATAGCATCTAATCTAAACATACATCCATACATATAATATCCATCACATCAACATACATGAAAGAAAGGAACATACACATCAAGTAAAGAACACCATTGTGTCAAAATTGGTATCTCATGTATATATAAATATCAATGTCATGTACATATATCCTACCACTATTATAAAAAAAAAGTGGCTATTGTATATAGGTTTCAATGTCTATACATCAAAAATGATCTACAAAATATATAACAGCACTACAAAAATGATGTACAAAATGGATGTGGTTGTGGTTGTGGCTATGGGTGAAGATGAATGTTGGACATGGAGTGAGCCCTCTATGACTAGGAAATAGACATCACTGCATGGAATCCTTTGATCTCTCCCTCAAGGGAGGAAATGTAAATCTTTTCCATCCTGAGTGAATCTCGAAGTCGTTGATTCCCTGTGGGCTGCCCTGTGAGGTCATCGAGATGGATCTAAAGAGCATCACGTGCCTGCTTGGTACCACATGCTCTCATCACAACCGCATCTCAATCAGCCAAGGAAACCCACAACTCTATTGATACCTGGTCCCTTTGTCCTTAGGTAATAGTGGCATTAGCCATCCTCTACATAACCTCCATCGTACCTCCTCATACGCCATCCTTAGGCTCATCACCAACTCAAAGAGTGGGGTGTGTCACCTTGCTGAGACTAACTGGTAGGGATCAAGGATGGGACCCTAGATTGGCACATCAAGGGCCACCTTTGATATACACTAGGAAAAGAGCCCAAGCCATCCTTGTGTGTCCACTACAACCATAAAAGAAGAGATATATCAGTATAATAAGATGTATAGATATAAGACTAAAGAAAAACATATATACATGAGATGAAAAATGGAAGTATTGAAATGAAATGACATAATGCAACTGCTATATCTAAGTCCCCTGGTTTCTAGTGAAGATAAAGTGGTGGTGTGATGTTGGGACCCGTATTGCCTACATTTGGCATTTCTCATGATGCTACTAGAGATGCCACAAGGTTGACAACAAGATTTGGAGGCACAAAAAAAATTGGGACTATGGGTGGAGGAGAAGAAATACTCCATTGCTACATCAGCCTCACCCTCCTACTACTATTGATCTCCACCATGATCTACTCACCATTCCTCACCCCTGCTGGTGTCTCCTCCTTGTAGGATGGGATCCCCTTGGGGGCATCTGCTAGAAAAATGGGAGCAAGATCATGTTCCTACACCAGGCTAGGAAGCCTCTCACCACACCTACATTATCAACCGACTACATCTCTAGCAAGTCCTAATCATCGGTGTCGTCATTAGAAATGACAACGTCAGTGATGGTGGGCCGTCAATGATTTACCAACTAATGGAACTCATCATGAACCATGCATAAGAGGGGACTGCGAGGGGAATGATCAAAATGTGGATGTGTTGTTGCATGATGCGAGTCTAGTAGTATGGCATGATCACAAAATTTATGTGACCCAAGAGAAAACAGTCGTGCTACAGGTTCCTCATGAACCTGCCATCATCTACCCACCTGAATAAGTAGTGGGGCTACCACCTAACCTAGCTAGGATATAAAGTGTCAAATTATATCCACAAGAAATGTAGGTTGTCTTGCCTCCATTATTGAATCAAATCATACCAATGAGCCATGGGTACAAAATAGTCTCACACCCAAGGATACCCCTCGGGTCATGTGCATGTAATGTGAGTGAAGGCCTACACTTGTAGTAGGGTGCAGGGTATCAAGCTACAAAAATCATAATTCACATACTTTCCCAACTCTTGGTATAGGCATGCGAGCATACTCCTTCCCCACACAGACACTATCCTATGCTCCTCCATCTCACAAATAGTGTACATGAGGCCCCCGTGCAGGTGAGAGCCTCATGCATCTATCATGACCCAAGTGGCCATGGTGATCACCAAAACTCATCATAATAAGGGAACTATACCATGCTCCTACTCGAATTAGCACGTGTAAATATGGCCGGTCTCATCACCATAATTAGTTTAGCTTGAGCAATACTCGATCCCATTGCATCGCTCCCGAGTAGAGCATGTATCATCAATGGTAACCCACCACCCTCAAATGGGAAGGCCGAGAATGTTATAGACATCCTCAAGCATGAAATTCATCTCGCCAGTCGGTAGGTAGAAGGTCGAGGTGGTAGAGTCGCATCACTCCATCAACATCATCAACATACGGTCGTGGTAGAGCATCTCTGGCATCCAATAAATCTGCTAAAGGCCCACCTACCATAAAAGTGTCTCATCGTCATCTGATAAACACTAATGCTATTCCTAAACAAGATGAAGCACCTGCCCATCGGGATGCTCCCTCATCTTTGGGTAATCCTACAAAATTGAAAAAAATGGAGTTAGAACATACAATATGCAAAAAATTCTACAAAATTCTACTAAGTGGAGTCTTTGAGACACGTGTGCATTGCGTAGACATTTTTGTGATGCATAAGTGTTCGAGACTCACCAATAAAGCTGGTGAGATGCCAATGCACCTAGTAGACACTAGTGTGTTAAGGTCCCCAGTGCACTGGCAAGACACTAGCATGTGAGGAGGATGCAGACACACCATAGGGACCCCTGCACTCTGAGTCTTTCAAAAATCTATTTAAAATATTAAAAAAATACATTCAAAGGTGGTTTATGGAATCACTTGACTGACCTCAAGGCCCTCATGTACATCCTCTTAGAACTGGTCCATCCTGGGCTCTAGATAATCTTGTCTACTTGGAATTTTGCTGACTTTTCTCTCACAAAAGTCAACAAAACTCTAGTAGTGAATAGTGAAAATGACCCTTCTAGGGGCCCACCTAGGTATATATAAGCCCCATGAGGCCCATTTTTTTTTATGATCATGGTCCATCTGTTTCTCCTACTTTTGCCCCACTAGATTGGGGGAAAAACCAAGAGGGGGCATACAATCACTTCTTTACCAAATTTTTGTTCTAAACCAAAATTTTCATGATCATTCTTCTCACCTTGGTAGATTCTTCCAGTTTTTGAGCTAACTTAAAATTTGGAGTTTTGTAGAACTAAATTTTGTGCAATTTTTCATGACAAATGTTGTATTTTAACTAGGTTTGATCGCTGGAGGCATCTTTAGCTCTTGCCAACTTGACCTCTGTGGCCTCTACAATATCCTTTTTGGCACGTAAATCAATGAAATTTCAAGTTTTTTGTTGGCTTTTTCTTTTCTACTTTAATGTGGCTAATTTTTCCAAAATCATGCCCACTGAAGTGGGGGCAAGATGTAATGTCACAAAATTGCACCTAGAGGCAATTTCACATTTTAGCACTTTTCCTAACATTTATTGAACCTAAACGCATTTATGATAACAACCTCATTGGTTAGAATTTCGTGATTCATATTCTACAAGGTCCAATGACGAAGTGACAATAGTCCACTGCCCCATTTCCTAAAAACTAGTGTTCTGGATGCTTGGATGGAGTGCAAACATCTACATGGAACGCTAGTGTCCTAGCAGATTTTTGATTTTGAAACAAGGAATCTCAAAATCTTGGCTCGATACATGCATCTTTATAGTCAAATTCTCAAGTTTAGTGTCTCCTCCCACCTGTGCATGCAACAAAACTCCTTTTTTCTCTCGTTTTTGGGGGTTCTCTCTCATTTGACTAATTCTCTTCTCAATCTCACTTCATTCTCAACCTCTTCATCTTTTTGCAATAGAACTTGTATAAGTGAAGCTTTGTTAGACTAAGGTCCTTCCAACAACCAAATATCTATAGAAAAAATTCAATGGTGCATCCATTTGTTCAAGAGGGGGTAGAGGACTTTTGGTAACACTCTCTTGCTCTTATTTATTTATGAATAGATTATATCATTTTTTTCATTTGCTACTTGGTGGTGTAGGTTCTCCTCCTTAATCAGGGATTGTTTTTACCACTTCCTTTTGTCTATTTCATTTACCTCTCTATCTATTTGGTTTTCCATGGAGGTGGGAACACCAAAGTGAGGGTTTGACTACGACAAGTCTTGAAATAGCCCCAAAAATTTTCCTCGTTTGTTTTAAGTGCAGGTTGTTGAGGTGGAGCTTGGAGTAATATTTTGAATGATTGGATGCTTTTAAGTCCTCACTTATCTCTCCTCTTCACTTTGTCTCATTTTCTATTTTCTAATAAGTCATTCTGTTAAACAAACCTCTGATTTGTGCTAGATAATTGGGTTTTAGTTATTCTATCCAAGTTTTGGGCTCTTTGTTTTCCTAGGATGCTAGTGCATCCTTCAGAATCCAGTGTGCCATGCTAGTGTCCTGATACCATGCTATAGTCCATTGGCCAAGAGCTCTTCCTTTTGAGGAAAAAATCTTAGAACTTTGCTCTCTCAGATTCTAAAGTAGTCTCTTGTGATAATAAATCTGTACACAACTTCTTTGCAATTTCTTCATTCAACAACATTTGAGGTGGTCAAGGGAAGTTGAATCCATGGGATTCTCTTGAAAATGAAGAGACTCATGAGAAGAAAATACCCCTTATCACACACCAAGTACCAGAGACATCATATTAGCACCAACACATATCAACACAAGGATAGCTCCATTTACTCAAACACTTGCTCAATATCTCAACTATACATGCAAAATAAACTACAACAACTTGTTTCCCTCTTTTTTATAAGTTTCTTAATATTCTCAACATCTTCATCATGCAAAAAAACTTTGTCAACACATAGATGATATCAATGAAAACACCATCCTATTAACATTAATGACAACACCTTCATACTTGCAATAATCTCCCCCTTTGTCATTTATGGCAATGTATGATGTGAAAAACCATCAAAGACAACACAATAGCTCTAAACACACTTTCTTATGATTTTATTTTCTCTCCCCTTGAGTAGAGAAATTTTTTCACACAATTCTTTCCCCCCCTTCAATATCAATGGTAAAGGATAAAGTGTTTTGCATTGTTCTTTCCCTTTGAAACTAAACTAAGATACTTACTCTGAATACTCCCCCTTAGGAGTACACCTAATCAAACCAACAACTCTGTACAATGACAATATTCCTTGTTGCAACAAAGACAACACATTTCACTACCTAATCCCCCCAAGAGGTAGCCACCAACATTAGTCCATAAAAGAGATGAATCCATAGATCTACTGGACTGATGCATCTCTATATGAATCTAGTTCAAGGAAGGAAGGGCAATAACCCCCAATTTCTCTAAAAAATACTCAAAAGTATCCTTAGGAAGAGCCTTAGTAAATATGTTAGAAATATAATCTTTTATAGGTACATATTCAAGCTTCACCTCATTCTCCATAACCTTCTCTCTTAGAAAGTGATACCCGATTGATATATGCTTTGTACTTGAATACATCAATGAATTCTTTGAAATATTAATTGCACTTGTGTTATCACAAAATATAGAAATAGGATCATCATACAATACTATGATATCCTTCAATGCCTATCTCATCCACAATACTTGTGTGCAACAAGATGCTGCTACAATATACTCAGCCTCTGTAGTGGATAAAGAAACCAAATCTTGCTTCTTACTTAACCATGACACCAATCTACATCCAATAAATATGCACCACTACTTGTATTTTTCTTATCATCAACACAACCAACCCAATCTGTATCTGTATAAGCACTTAATGTGAAATTAGTATCCTTAGGATATCATAAGCCATAATCTGGATTTCCTTTTAAATATATGAATATCCTCTTCACTGCTGCAACATCTCTCTTTAGGATCTTCTTGAAATCTAGCCACAAGAAAAACTGCATGCATGATATTTGATCTAGTAGCAGTTAGATATAGCAATCCACCATTTATAGATCTATATTTTCTTTGATCAGCATTAGGTGATTCATCATCCTTGCTTAATTTGAAACTAGTCACCATAGGAGTGCATACCAATTTGTATTTCCATTCCAAACTTCTTCAACATCTCTTTGACATACTTTGACCATGAAATGAAAATTCCTTTACCTGTTTGATTGATTTGTAGCCCAAGGAAGAAATTGATCTCCCTACACATTGGCATCTCAAACTATTTTTGTATCCCTTGTGAAAATTTCTTACACATAGCTTCATTGCCTCCAAAAATAATATCATCCACATACAAAACCACTATCAAGATTTTATCTTCCTCAAATTTGAAGTAAAGATTACTATTTCTGGTGCCTTTATTGAATCCTTGCTTTATCAGATATCTATCCAATCTTGTATACCAAGCTCTGGGAGCTTTCTTCAATCCATACAATTCCTTTTTCAATTTTCAAACCATATCTGGTTGATCTAACAATTGAAATCCTTCCAGATGTTCCATGTAAACCTCTTCTTCCAATTCACCATTCAAAAAATTAGACTTCACATCCATACAATAAAATTTAAAGTCCTTGAATGCTACAAATGTAAAAAACATTCTTATAGCTTCCATCCTAACCACCAAAGAAAATGTTTCCTCAAATTCTATTCCTTCTACTTGTGAGTAAACCTTACACACAAGACTTTCTTTATTTCTTACCACTTCTCCATTCTCATTCAACTTATTTCTGAATAGCCACTTAGTTCCAATTATGTTCTTATTTTTTGGTCTAGTAACCAATTCCCAAGTCTTATTTTTCTAAATCTGCATAAGTTCTTGTTTCATTTCCTTCATCCAATGTTCATCTTTGTATGCCTCACTCTCTATTTTAGGTTCAAATTTAGAGAGTAAACACAAATTTACCTCATCTTTAACAACTCTGCTTCTTGTCAATACTCCTTTCCTCTTGTCTCCAATGATCTGTTCTTCAAAATGATTCTTTTGCACATACTTAGGGGTCTTAAGGGTCTTTTCTATAGCTTCTTCCTCTCCATTCTGCACTTCTTTTTCCTTATATTTTTCTACTTTTTCTTCTCCAAAAATAGGTTCATCTAACAAATATCTATCTACAACAATTGAATTCTACAAATCTTTATCAACCTTAACATTTTCACTCTTATCAATCTTTCTCAGCCTTTTTTTGTAACATCTATAAACTTTTCTTTTAGTAGAATATCCAAGGAAGACACATTCATTAGACCTTACATCAAAATTTCCTAATTTTTCTTCATCTCTTTTGATATAACATTTTCTTCCAAATACTCTAAAGTACTTGACAGTAGGGATCCTTTTATACCATAATTCATAGGGAGTCTTTGTGATGTTGGATTTTCTTGAACTTTGTTAAGTATGTAATCAACAGTATGAATTACTTATCTCCAGTAGACTTATGATAGATTAGGTTTTTGTATAATAGTCCTAGAAGCTTCTTGAATAGTCCATTTTTTCCTTTCAACCATTCCATTCTACTAAGGAGTTCTAAGGGTAGAAAAGTGCCTCTTTATTCCATGAACTTCACAAAACATGTTAAACTCATTGGAGGCGAATTCTCCACCTCTTTTAGACCTCAAACATTTGATTTTAAAATCAATTTCATTCTTAATCATTTCTTTAAATGCTTTAAATCTATCTAGTTCATTAAATTTCTCTCTAAGAAATGTAACCCATGTCATTCTAGAGTAATCATCAATCAAAAGCATGAAATACTTGTCACCTTGAAGAATTCTCACCCTTATAGGACCACATATATTTGTATTTATTAATTCCAATAGTTTGGTAGAATATTGTTCCTTTCCATTGAAACTAATCCTTGTCTATTTTCTAAATTGACAATTCTTGCAAACACTAATGATACGATTTTTAGTTCTTGGTAGGTCTCTTACTCCATGAACTAAACTAATTATAACCAAATTATAAAATTTCATGTGACACATCCTCCGGTGCCATAACCGTCATTAATCTGAGACATAAAGAAATGATCATCAATGCCCTTGAGCTGATAGATGTTTCCATCTATCCTTATACCAACAACAATCATAGTTATGGACTCTTTTCTGATCTCGCATCTTTCATCCTTAAACATAGGATTATAACCTTTGCTACCCATTTTTCCAACACTCAAGAGATTATGCCTTAAGCCTTTAACATAGTAAACATCTTCAATATTATGCTTTCCATCAAAACTGATTGAGCCTATTCCATAAATATTAGCTCTTGAATCATCTCCAAATTTAACTAATCCTCCATCATACTTTTGAAGTTTAACAAACTTACTTTTGTCTCCAGTCATGTGATTAGAGCAACCACTATCAACAACCTAGTAGTTCTTATCTTGTTTAACATGAAAATAAAAGACCAAAGTACCTTCAAACTTCTCTTTCCTCTCCAGAACACTTCCCTTCAAACAACTTTCAAAGTTAGTAGAAGTAGATTCATCTTTTAAAGCTAGGAACAAGCTTTCATCATGTTGGTGTTTTAAACAAAACAATTCAATCTCATAATTACCTATGAATTTTCCAAATTCAATAGTTAGTAATTAGGAGGGATTGGCCAACTTAATAGTTGAAAGTCTTTGAGACTTTCCCTCTACACTTTGGGCTCTGCAAGACCCAAGAGAGTGATCCCTAATAATGTTTTCAAGCTCTCGTGTACCATTTACTTTTAAACATTGCAACAACAAATGTATTCTCCAAATTACTATTTAATAGACGAAAATATAAAAGACCTAGCAGATCTCATAACATTTATCAATGTATAACATTAGGATATGGTGAAGCTCAACTCAAGACATATAATCAAACAAGAAATAAATATTTAAATTGATTTTGTATGTTATTTTTGTGAATAACAAGAGAATTGTAACATCAACACAACTTATGGATTAGTGCCTTATCTTAGGGCATGGAGTCTTAAATCATTCAATTAAAATCATACAACATTCATTCTGTCACAATAAAGCTATTAAATGATTCATTACACCATTTCACTAAAACTTCCTAGCCAATATTACTTAATTATCACTACACACACTCATATAAACCTTCATTTATGTTAAAGTGAAATAACTTGTTGTTTGAACAAGAGCATTAACAATAAACAAATATTCATTGGGAACACCAGAAATATGAATTGAAAGATATTTGATCGATTTCATTCATGATTTATATAAAGTGTACAATTGGAGAAAAAAGGCTTTGCAAGTATGTCATTTGTATTCAGAAGTAATAGAACTGGTGTACAATGCTAATAATAAAAGACTCAAAATCCAAGACTCAAAAATTAGACAAATTTGCGTATGCATTCTCTATTACAATTTTATTCTCAAACTCATTCAACAACAACCTCGCCAATGGCCCTGAATTCCCTTTTATAAAAACAAGGGAGAAAAATAATGCTCAGGCCAATTGACACTTGTCACATCTAAATTTGATAACTACAACTCACTTTAAAATACAATTATATTTGTAAATCGTGAGAGGGAATATCCTAGATGAGACAAAAGTTATTTTCATTTGTTGGTGGAGATACTTCTGACCTTCCAAAAGACACTTTAGTAAATGGAGACACTCCTTCCACAAGAAAAAACATTTCTTCCACGTGCTCCCAAAATTGTAGGATGAAAAGCATGAAAACAAGAAGAAGGAAAAGAACAAAGCACCTCCACCTCAACACTCCTATGTCATCAAATTTGAATTGAGGAGGAAACAATATTTAAACACTGATATAAAAAAGGGTTAATCTTTACACTTTTCAAGCCATGTATTGTATTAATCCTTAGTAAATCATTTTACATTCAATAACCTACTATAACCATATTTGTGGAAAATATTTATCTACTGAATGCATCAAGATCAAAACTTATTTCCACCTTGCCACCTAAGAACAACTCACAAGTTTGGGATATCAACATACTTTTTCTTCTATAATTCAAAATCCTCCTTAGATGGCCATACATATGCAATAAATTCATCTAATTTTTTTTTGTAATGGCCATACTTGATGACTATTTGGGTTTCTTCCTTGTCAAAACCTTCAAGGAAAACATCTATGAAGGACAACTTATCCATACCATCTTTTAACATGTCAATGTTGACTCTTTCAAAAATTAGTGTAGTTAAGGTGGCAATTGAGCTACTTATTTGATCTTTCCATTGTTGAAGGGGCTCAATTCCACCAGCATCATTTAGAATGTTAGGTATCAAGCCAAAATCACTCTCATCAAACTTCTGCATAAGCTCCTTTATCTTCTTCTCCATGGGATCCATCAACACTTGGCATTCTACTAGACCTTTCACAATTTTGTGGGTTGGAGAAATGTGTGATGTTTTATTGGCATCATGGGTTGATCCAATGACCGTGATATTCAATGTTTCCAACCTAGGGATCCATTTATTCATTAATGGGATAACAAGTTCCCTATCCCTATCAAATATATTTATTGGATCAAGCATGGGTAAATAGGTTGAATGAGAACTGAGAGTATTTCTCTCAATATTTTTATTCAAGTGCTCTAACATCACAATCACAATATTTATATTATTCATATAAATAGTCCTCTCCACATGCTCAAGGAATTCATCATACACCTAGAGTTGTTCAATCAACTCCCTTCTAGTAGCCCTCTTCCTTATTTGAGGTGCTGATAATGTGCTTGGAATTAAATGTGCAATGAGCTCATCATTAGGATCATATACAATAAATTTTGTGGAAGTATAAGGAGGATGATGGATTGGAGAAGGTGGGGGCTGCTCTAGAGGGGATAGAATTGTAGGAGGGATACTTATTTGCACTATTCCCTGAGTTGGAATTTCCTACAAATTATACTTTAGCAACATAACTAATTGTAATTCAACAATCTATTGCTGCCCTTTGTTGTACTCAACGAAAAGATCATTATACTTCTTATTTATTTGATCCCTTCCTCTGTCAGGGACTCAACAGTGGCCTTATCAAATTGAGAAAAAAATATAGATAATGTTGTTGCTTCAATTAGTGAGGTATCAGAGACTCTCTTGATGATCAGTTCCCGTCTTAGGTCAGATGTTGGCTTTGCTACTTCTAGCTTGCTTGTATTTGGGGCCAATGCCCAAATTTCCAGAGTGTCCCATAGTGGATTGAAAGCTGATCCTTACAATGTAGCTGTAGCCTCCTCATTTGAAAAAATAGTGGTTTTTTCCCTCCAGACAGTATCAAATGCTATGGCCAATTCCATATCCCATTTAGGAAACAAAAGTACACCACTTTCCCTTACCAATTTCCTACCCTATGCAAGTGCTATCTCTTTATATTTAATCTTCATTTTTTTGAGAAAATTTCTCTCTATTACCTCCCTAGGTATTGTCAAACCCCAGTCCTAATACCTACAAAACACAATGAGCAAAAACATTAGAATATCATATGCAAGTAAGAACAAGGATTCCCCATAAAATCCATTAGCATAGTTTAAAATAGGAAATGAAGCAAGAATGATATGAAAGAACAATAAATCAAGCTAAGTCCTATTGAAAACAATGCAAACTCTTGATCCCATGGGGGAATTGGTGCCAATTTGATGTGAAAATTGTCCCTTTTCCAACTCCTATGATGAAATATTGATGTGTGATGAAGAGTGATCCACTTTGTTGATGCTTGATGAGTACTCCAATAGAAAAATCTGCATAACCTAGCTATGAACTCAATGATAATGGATGAAAATTGCTAATGATTTGAGCATAATAAGTTTACTCAAATTGTGGATGATCAAATGAGGAGATTAGCCTCTTATTTATAGAATGAGAAGATGGAAGAATGTCCAAAATAGAGCAATTTGGGACTAAGAATTAGCCAATGACAAAGTGCCACTTGTTAATGGGTGAATGGATGGAGGATGTGAAAGTTTTGAAGCTTGTGTCAATAAATGCATATATTTGAATTTTGAAATTGTTGAAATGACATGTAAGAGGGAAAGATGGTGCATTGAATGCCACTTGGCTCAAGGAAAAAGGAATTTGTAGGTGGAGTAAATTTCTTGTTGGAAGGACAAAGCCCACTTGGATTTTGAATTCAAACTTGAGGAATATTCCTTAAAAGATGCCTTGCTGAGGAAAAATAGAGATTTAATAAATCAAATAACTCTATTTTCATGTGCAAGTGGAAAAAGATGGAGGATGGTACATGAGAAGAGATTAAATTAATCAAGGTTAATTAATTTAATGAAGGGGTTAAATGATGTGACGTATTTGACCTAAATTTGTGGATTTATTTAAATCAAATATGAGAAGAATGTGATAAAGGATTAATAAGGATTTTTAATTTATTTAATTGAAAGAGATGATGTTAGATTAAACTAAATAGGGTTTTAATTTATTTAATTTAATAGATAGAATTAAGAGATTTAATGAAATAAAATTAATTATTTAGTTAAATAGGATAATTAGATCAGAATGGTTAATTTAATTATCAAGAAAGGGTGACTTAATTAGATAACTGATTTATTTAATTAAGAGAGGAATATTGATGAATTTAATCAAATAAAGGTATTCAATTAAATGGTTAGACCAAAGGATGATTTAGGATGAAACGATGTTAGTGGTCAGGATCATATGTCCAATGCCAATTAGTACATTTTACGTGTCTACATTTTTCCCCTCTTTGAAGCAATGCACTCGTTGCGTTGGTTCAAAGAATAAATGGTCTCGATCAAAGCCAAAAAAATTCCATTTTCAAAATATTGCCCCACTACTGCCCGGCGAGAGAAAACATGCCAATATATTTCCCCCTCGAGAGATTGGACAAAAAATTTGATTTTTGGATGATCTCGCGAAAAAAGAGGACAAGGTGCCTGACAAATCTAGAAAGGCTCTTGGAGGCCAAAAACGTGTCTAAATACAATAAAATGATGTAAAAAAGGCCTTAACCAAAAAAAAAAGGTTGAAGAGTTCAAAACCTAGCAGGATAGCCAAATAGGGCAAAAAAAACCCTAATTTTTAGGCTTAAAAAGGTTCCAAGGGGTCACTTTTAGTTCATTTTCACACACCACTCTTTAGCAATTCTGAGATTTGAGCTCTAACCTTCTAATGAAATGGCGCAACAACAGCTCCTGATGCACATTTCCGATCGAGTCCGAACATACCAGCGACCACCCGACATTGGGGCACCGATAAGTGATCTTTACTTGAGCTTTGTTTTTCATTTTTTGCGCTCATTTATTACTTTTAAATTTAGTTATTTTGCAGTGACACTATATAGCACCACTCAAAAAATAAACTGTGCTGCTTGGTGTTAGATTACACCATGGCAGTGGAGTTTGAAAATAAATTTCAAACTCTGACGCTCATGCCCCCACCAGCAGGGTCATTTTAAAGTGCAACACGGTGGTGGTCTATTAAACAAGAATCTTCCCAAACTATGCCGCTCGGTAGAAAAGTGCACCGCGACAGTACTCTTTTGGAGTTTAGCCCTCTAGCATCATAGTTTGGACTTTTCAAACTGTGAAACCTTCATAGATAGTGACACTAGGATGGTTTTTTGGATGCCCAGAATGAAATTTTTCAATTTTTTTAACATGGTGACCTTTGCTAATGCAGGATGCGGTGAGGGAGCTCTACTCTCGGGAGCACAGATCACGGGAGATCATTGGTTACCTGTGAGACCTCAGTGACAAGGATTAGGATCAACTGCGAGACATGGGACTATGGTTCATTGCATACACAACTCCTATGCGGACCCACCTTGGGATGATGTCAGTGCTTGTCGAGAGATGGCACAATGAGACCTCGTCCTTCCACCTTCCTACTAGTGAGGCTACTGTCACCTTGGAAGACGTGTGGCAGATCCTCCGATTGTCGATTCACAGGTGACATGTTATATAGGACATGGATGGTGGATGGGATGCCTATCACATAGTCCTCGCTATAGAGGATGTTATTTACTGTGAGGGTCAGATTAAGCTTGAACATCATAGGGATTTGACTTCTCCCTTTCACTTGGTTGTTGCGACTATTATTTTAGGTCTCATTACCCTAGATTGGTGAGGCTGGTACTTCAGTTCTGGTTGGGGACTCTGCTGGGAGCACATGGTGATGCGTGACAGGCCAATTCATTTTGCTTGGGGGCCTGTTCTTCTTGCTTCACTCTACAAAGATTTACACGAGTATGTCTACCTCGATGGCAGAGCACTCAAGGCAGGTGTGACACTCCTCCACGTATGGGAATGGGAGCACATCGCTATTCTTCAGCCACGAGTCGTTGCAGTACCGATGGGGCCTGATGATCCCCTCATACCCATATATATTATTTATATTTTAATTGGTTGGGAATTGAACTTGTTTTTAAATAAACAATTATTTAAATAATATTTATTTAATTAAATATATATGTATATAATTGTATATATACATTGAATATTTAAGTGTATATATGTATATTTAAATATATTGATCTTGAGATGGTTTCTTTGGTGTGTCCGTTACACACACGAGTGAGCACAAGATTCCTCACTGGAGGAGGGTCCTAGATGAGATGCAGGTTTTCACATGGTGCCCATTCCTTGGTCACCCTAGATGGGCTGATGATGCCCAACAAATATTCTTTGCCCGTCAGGACCAGTTTATGCAGGGGTAGGAGCATACTATGGTGGAGAGATACTTGCCAGGGCGTGTCCAACACCAATTCGGTGAGCCACAGGACCGACCAGACAATGATTACATGGCCAAATTTTCCCGCACCATGTCATAGGGTTCGTGGGGGTGATACATTCCTGCCTCAAAGGCCGTGGATAGCTTCAGACAATTGGTGGCTCAGCTATGGGTTTATGATTAGGGGCCTGCAGATCCAGGGGTTACTCAGGCTTACAGAGATTGGTTTTAGCCACCCCTATGGTTGACCATTCCAGGAGCACCCTCTGTTCGGTGGAGGATGAGGGGTAGAGGGGGAGGAAGAGGATGGAAAGACAGTGCTTAGCAGGATTAGCCAGTTAGGGTCCCAGCTCAGCTAGGCCAGGTTGATGTTCAGATGCAGGACCAGGACTAGAAGTAGGTAGGTGCACTGCCATGAGCCAAGGGTAAGGGTCAGCCTCACGTGCAACCCATATGAGCACAGCCAGCAGGGCAGCTAGATCCTAGAGACACACTAATTGCACAGCTACAGGGTCAGGTTTAGACCTTGATAGTAGAGAGGGATCAAGCTAGGGCTGTGAGAGACTAGGCCATTTTGCAGAGGTAGGCCATAGAGCTATAGGAGGCCATAGAGATGGCCCGGAGACAACAGTTGGAGAGTATGGATGCCTCCTCTTCCTAAAGCATAGTGTCCCTTCGGTCTTATAGGGAGACCGTCTGAGAGATAGATTATTATCGTATGCACTGTCATCAGTCCATACCTAAAGCAGAGTGGGCCCCATATTACTCACAGAAGACTAGCCATAGACTAGCAGAGGGTCATGGTGAGAGAGGCAAGGGTAGCAGATAGGAGGGATAGGCCTCATTTTGATCGAGACATTATTTTTTGTGCCATATGGGATCATTTTTGATAGCCTGATGGGCCTTTTTGTACTTATTGGCATACATGTATAGTGATTCAATTATTTTGTACTATAACAGTTACCCGATGATGATATATATGAGATGATGATTTTGATATGATGTGATGTGCATCGTTTATTTATGCTTTTATGGATGGTTTTATTTCTATATGCTATGCAATCATGTTATGGTGCTATGTGATGTATATATGGATGCATTTATTTTCTGATGATTCTATATTATGTTGTTTAATACATGATATGAAAATGGATTTATATTATATGTGATGTGGATGGATAATGATGTATATGATGATGTAATCTATATAATGATCTATGTATGTTGATGCAGATGATATATGTGATATGAAATGGATGATGTAGTATGCAAAGTGATATGGAGATGATTTATGGTGTATATGCGAAATGATATGTGAATCATGCTTATATAAAATGATTATGGATGGATGTACTCTTTTTAATGTAATTGATTATCTATGTTCCTATTATGCTTTGAATGTTCGAAATGTTTTATGTAATGAAATGCAGAGATGATTGTGATGTGATTATTTATAAGATGTTCTATATGATATGGATGACTAATGGATGATATAATGCAATGGTCATGCTTTATATGATATATATTGATGATGCAAATGAGATGGTTTTAAGATGCTTAGAATAACAAATATATATTATCCCAAACATATTAAATGATTGTGAGATGTATGTGATGTGTTTATTGTGATGTGATGTAATATATGAAATGATATGTTAATGCAAAGTGGTATGATGATGCTTTATGTTATGCAAAATGAATGTAATGTGAGAGACGACTTTATGATGTTTATGTGATGTGAATATGTATGCTTATAATGCGATGGACTATCTATAATGTTCTCATACCTATTATGTTTGATTATGCAGTAGGTGGTAATGTGAAATGATTATGAAATGTTTATGCAAATGAATGTTATGCGATGGTTCATGTGATGAATGCAATGTGATGGAAAAAGTGGATGTAATGTGAAAAGAAAGGGATGTTATGTGGTAAAAAATAGATGTGCTTATTTATGGAAAATGCTTATAATAATATGTTTGTATGATGATGAAAATGCAATGCATATGTTTCCTATATGATATGTTTATGCAATATGCTAATGGTTTATGGATGCAGGATCGATGACGATGATGATGATTAACTATCATAGTACCTTGTTAGTGTGAAGGGAAAAAAGGGATGAAAGAAGAGAAGGCATTTCAACAAGACATAAGATGATGAATATGCAACTAATGATGACTACTTGCCGAGGAGTTAGGATTTTCAAAGGGCCAATTTTCTTATGTTTGATAACACATGTGGTACGATGCATCAAGGTATAGAGAACCAGGATGGCATTGTACCTAATGTGATGGAATTTGACTTGACAATCAGATAGGTGTATCCTTGTTCACACCTAAAATACATAAACCTTGCTAGGATGCACTTTAGAAATTTCAAACACCTCAGACCAAAACATGGAAAGATTATTACCTATCAATGTAATAGTCAACAAGTTGTCCAAAACACCCTCCATACATATCTAACAAGGCAAGTATTCACCAAGGTTATATTACAAGAATGTCCAACAAGCATAGAATAAAAAAGATAATGATCATTTCCCCATTCCTATTTCTCTAAATCCTCTATTTGGATATCATCGAGAGGTCCTTGGAATGAGCACTATAAGATAAGTCAGAAAAACAAAGATAAAATAAACAAATAAGATGATGTTCTTCAATACCGCTAGTCGAGACTAAACTATGGTGATGCTTGATGTTGATGTCCATTGTAGGAAGGATGCATCCTAGGACATGATGATATCAGATGATTTGATATGGGACTGATTGGGTGATAGGCTATTGACACAAAGAGTTGACCAACTTGTTTACATACTGTCCTAGACCTAAGACTTGACGTTTTGAGTTTTTACTTTCCACCTGCTAGACTTGTTTCCGATTGTTTGACTAAAGGTTGAGGATGGCCATCATTTATTATGAGTGATGTTTATTGTGGGTGCAAGCGAGATGAGACAGATGGATTTTTTCAAATATTTGGATGTTTTTGGAGTTTTTCAATGTTTTGAGGCTATTTTTGGTATTTTTGAGATTTTTCAAATGTTTTGATTTCTGATTTTCCAATGTTTTGGGGTTTTCTGAGATTTTGACCAATATACTAACCTAAGGACCTATCCTAGGGGCCTTGGGGGCTGATCAACAAATTAGCCTTGCCTATGTTATACATGTAGAGACCATGTAGTTCGACTGACGACTTGATCGATTTACAAATGAAGATATACATGGTGAGATGTCAGTTTATTATGATGGACGCCTAAAGGACCAACCTAAGTGTCCTAGGGGATGATCAAAGATTAGCCTTCCCTACGTTCAAGGCTCAAAGACCTGTAATTTGACAAGACGACTTTGTTTTTGAATTTTTGAATTTTTGACCTATTTTGGGATTTTGATGTGTTTTGAATGTTTTTGGATTTTGGTGATTTTCTGATGTTTTTGGATTTTTTATATTTTCTGATGTTTTTGGATTTTTTGATTTTAGGATTTCAAGGATATACACAAATTCGATCTGATGAGAACATGCCCCCAACATGGTGCAATAGACTACTCCAATAAAGGCAGGACAAACTGACCTTGAGGATGGGCCAAGTAGTACTAGGAGGGATCATGATAGGAACACAAGACCAAGCTATGGTGCGGATGCAAGTGGATGAGTGATGGATTTGAATGCGATGGATGGTGGAAACGTCATGGATGGATGATGCAGAACAAGTTGTAAGGGTCTTGGTGGATGGAAAGTGTTTATTTACACAAGGTGCCTATTTGCCAGGATTTCACAAGGGTACTTGTCCAAAGTGCCACCGAAGTGGTTTTCACTAGAGGTCAATTTTTTTCTTTACTATTTTTAATCTTTTTTTTGATTTTTTTTTGATTTTTTTTCTTTTTGATTTTTCTATTGTCACCAAGACACCTATTTGCTAGGTTTTTGTTGAGGTAACCATTTTTTCAGGACATTTTGCTGATTTTTTGGATTTTTGGTTCTATACCTTGAAAAATTAGGCATAGTTTTTTTGAGATGAGATCTATTCATAGGATCTCTTAGAGGTTCCCCTTTAGGTGTTGATAACTGATATGCCCCTAACTTATAGCTTGACATGCTAACAAATGGTCCCAACCAATTGGGTTCAAATTTTCCTTTGTAGTTTGGATTTGGGATGTTCTTATGATTATCATTTAGTACCAGTTCACTGACTTGGAATGTTTTGCTTCTAATTTTCTTGTTATAGCTCCTCTTGAGTCTATTTTGATAGAATTGCAAATGATTTAAAGCATCTATATGCTACTCATCCAATAACTCCAGCTCATTCAATCTTGATACTGGGTACTCTTCATTTGTGATGAGGTTTTGTTGTGATATTCTTAGTGATGGGAGCTTGATCTGAATGGGGAGTACTACTTTTGATCCATAGACCAGGGAGAAGGGGGTGGAATTGGTGGGTGTGTGGATGTTGGTTTGGTAGGCTCAGAGGGTGGGATTGAGCTATAGATGCCAGTCACGACCTACATCATTGACTATTTTCTTGAGGATCTTTAAAATGGTTTTATTTGTGGCTTCTTCTTGGCCATTTCCTTGGGGATAGTATGGGGTGGAGAAGTGATGTTGGATTTTGAATTTTTCACACAAGTTGCGGACATTCTAATTCTTAAATGGTGTCCCATTATCTAAGATAATGGCTTGTGGGACACCATAGCGGCAAATGAGATAGTTTAGGATGAACTTTGATATCTACTTCCCAGTTATATATGTCATCGGTATGGCTTCCACCCACTTAGTGAAGTACTCGGTGGCTATTATAATGAACATGTGGCCATTAGATGAAGTGGGAGTTATTTTTCCAATGAGATCAAGTCCCCACTACAAAAAGGGCCATGGTGTGATGATGGGATGAAGTTCTTGAGCTAGAGCATGGATGAGGTCCCCATGCTGTTGACATGTTAGACACCTTCTGACATAGTCATGTGCCTCTCTTTCCATTGTAGGCCAATAATACCCCATCCTCAATAGTTTCTTAGCTAGGGTCATTCAACTCGAGTGTGAACCACAGATACTGTTATGTACTTCAGTTAAAGCGGTCAATGCCTCCTCAACATTTAAACAACATAATAAGGTTCTCTCTATGCTTCTACGGTATAAGGTATTTCCTAGGATGACGAATCAAGATGCATTTTTGAAAAAGGTTCATTTTACAAGGGATCACACACAACATAAATCTCATGGTAGGTATAAATGTCATGGTACTAGGGATCACCGGGACCAGTGATTTCACACACAAATTCTAATTCTAGTACCTCGAATGTAGGTAGGAGAAGCTGCTATATCTAGAATTCATGTTTTAGAACATTGCGAGGAATGTCCAGTAGGGATCTAATTGTTGGCTCTAGGTATCTGCTCAAATGTGATCTCGATAAAGGATTCCTTGAGAGTCTCCACTAGTTTCTTGTATGGAGTGAGCTTATCATCCTTAGTTTGGTATTCACCATTCACTTGATTTATTATTAACTGAGAATCTCCATATACTTTGAGGGCATGATGTGCCACTGCACTCCTATTCTAAGACCTATGGTTAAAGCCTCGTATTCTACAATGTTATTAGTGTAGGGGAATGCCAATTTATAGGACCTTGGTATGTAGTCCCCTTATGGGGTGATAAAGAAGACATCGACTCCTGATCCATGTTGTGTGTATGAGCCATCAAAGTAAAGTTTCCAATGGTTGGCTATGTTGAGATTGAAGATGGATTCATCTAGAAACTCTAAGATGAGAGGATTCTCTAAATAGATTGGTGCTTCTACAAGCTAATATGCGATGACTTGGCCTTTAATTGCTTTTCGCTCTATGTATTCAATGTCGTACTCTGATAGTATCATGACCCATTTATCCATTCTGCCAATGAGAATTGCCTTTGATAGTAAGTATTTGAGAGGGTCAATTTTGGGGATGAGTTTTATTTTGTGTGCCAACATGTAATATCTAAATTTCTGTGAAGCAAACACTACTGCTAAACAAGCTTTTTCAATGAATGATTAGTTTAGCTCATGACTGACCATTGTTTTGCTGATATAATAGATGGCCCTTTCTATCCTGTTTTCATCATGCTGAGGTAGGAGAGCACCAAGGGTTGCTGCTATTGCTGACACATAGAGAATTAATGGCTTTCTTGGGATTGGTGGTATTAGGACTGGTGATGTAATTATATATTATTTGATCTTATTGAAGGCTTCTTCACACTTGTTATCCCACTTGTACACTACTCCCTTGTGGATTAGGCGAGAATATGGATTCTATTTATCTACCAACTATGCTATAAATCTTCAGATGGATTAGAGCCTGCCGTGGAGACCTCTCAATTGTTTTAATGTTTTGGGTGCCTCCATCTCAAGGATTTATTTTACCTTTGCTGGATCTACCTCAATACCTCTCATTGACACTATATATCCTAGAAATTTTCCTAATTGGACCTTATATTCCTCTAGGCTATCAAAAATGGTACTTAGGTTTGCTATGTGATCGTTCCTCTTTCTGGATTTGGCTAGTATGTCATCAACATAATCTTCGATAGTTTTATGGATCATGTCGTGGAAGATTAAGTTGATGGCCCTTTAGCATGTTGCTCCTGCATTCTTCAAGCCAAATGGCATCATATTCCAGCAGTAAGTCCCCCATGGACAAGTGAAAGCTGTTTTATGTTGGTCTTCTTTAGCAATCATTATCTGGTTGTATCCTGAGAAACCATCCATCAAGGAAAGAATTTTGTGTCATGTTGTCATGTCTACGATCATGTCAATGTTGGGCTATGGGAAATATTCTTTTGGACATGCCTTTTTTAAGTCCCTAAAATCTATGCAGATTCTAATGCCCCCATCGAGTTTTGAGATGGGAACTAGGTTTGACACCCATTCTAGATAATCTATTGGTTGAATGAATCCTGCATCTAATAATTTCTTTAATTCCATTTCGGCTAGTAGGCTGATATGAGGGTGCATTTTTCTAAGCTTTTGTCTAATGGGTTTTGCTTCAGGATATGATGCTAGATGATGAACTACAATTTCTAGATCAAGCCCTAGCATGTCTGCATAGCTCCATGCAAAGTTAACTTGTCTTTCCCTCAAGAAACCTGCTAGGAGTTCTTGTTCCTCTGATTGTAGTGATTCCACATAGAATGTGATGTGTGGGGTCTCCTTTGTTCCTACATTAACTAGATTGCAATTTTCTACTAGGAATGCTGATTGTTCTTGATGAAGAGCTATGAAAGGAAGATTGAATACCCCATCCTCAGGTGCCTCAGAGAGGTTTTCACCATTGGACGTGTCCTTTCTTTTTACTTTTTTCATGTTAGAGAGTGCCACAGTGTGGTTTTCACTCAAGGACTTAGATATTATTCTTAATGTCTTACTTTTGTGAATTAGGGATTCAATTGTTTCCTCATAATAAGCCTATGTATCTATCTCAATGATAAACCCTACTTTGTGATCCCCACATGGAATGTTATCAAGAATTGGTGGTCCTCATTGGTCATAATTGATGAGTTGGGGGTAAACTAGGTGGATTTCATGATTTTGATGGTCTGACTCAAAGGATAAGGTGCTAATCATGAGATGGGTGGTATCCTCGAAGAGCCTAGGTAGGTTGGATATGTGATCCTCATCATCGATACTACTACATACATTAGTTATGTTAGATGTGAAGTTGTTTAAGACTCGACCTATAGATATGGGTAAGCGAAGTTCAACTATGGATTGCTAAGGAGGATTATTGACCTTTCTAACTAGAGGAATTCAACCACGTATGGTTATACTTGGAGGGGTATGTCTGAGGGAAATATTTTTCACTTGCATCTCCAGAATGATAGGTATTATAAGTCTGTTGTTATTTTGTCCAAGTCTCTAGTTTCTATCATAACCCATTGCAAGCATCATTTGCAAACCTTTGCTTCTGTCATCCATTGGTAGATTGACTGTTGGTCTATCATCTTGGTATTGGAGATGAGATGGGTCCTCCTCTATGACTTCTTGTCCAAGATCTCCCCAAATTATGAAGTTGGGGTAGTCTTCAGGGGATGTTTGAGATGGAGAGGCTTCATTTGCTAGTAGATGTCCATGCGATCTAGGAGATTGTGGTAACTCTCCTACCACAAAATAATTTTTGGGAATCGTGTAGTTTCTGCAACCATTATCCTGGATGATGAATTTGATGTCAGAGATGGTGGGAATGGTGGGAGTGGGAGGTGTCTCTATCACAGAAGTGGATGCGAGAGTGGCTGGATTAATGTACGGTGTTGATGGGCCATCATCATTTTTAGGTACTTGAGGGATTTTGTAGTATTTTTCCTCAAGGTTCTTATAGTAGGAGAATGGCTTAGGATCTCCATGGACAGTGACCTCTTGTCCTTCATATGTGAACTTGACACATTGATGGAAAGTTGATGCTACAACTTGCATTGCATGAATCCATGGTTGTCCTAGGAGAATGTTATAAGGTAAGTCGAGGTCTAGGACTTCACAGGTGGTTTCCATGATAGTTGGCCCTACTTGAATAGGGATTTTGATTCTGCCTTGGGACACTCTTTCCTTATCATCATATGCTCTGATTGTGATACCTTTTCCTTTGTCGATGGAATCCTCTGAGATTTTTAACTGTTTAATGAGCTTGAGGGAACAAATATTCAAGCCTGCACCTCCATCCACCAAGACTCGCTTGACTTTTCTTTTCTGCACTAGGACTTCTAAGTGGAGTGCATGATTATGAGATGGTTGAGTAGGAAAGTCCTAATTGAAGAATGTAAGGAGGTTCGGGGTGGTGATGTTTCCAACCATAACTTGGAATTGTTCTGCATCAATATCTGTGGGGACAATGGATGAAGCCAATGCTTCCTCAAGGATTTTCTTATGGGAAGATGAGATTTTTAACAACTCCATGATGGAAATTTGTGCTGGGGTTCTTTTTAGTTGATCAAGGACATTGTAACCATTGGGAACAAATATTGGATTTGACATGGAATTTTGGTTTGGTTGGGATGACCCTATGTTAGTAACTTTTTTGCCTCTTGTGGTGACTCCACAATTGGTATAGGCTCCTTTAATAGTGATTACTACACAATATTCATCTAGGGAAGAAACGATATTTTCATATACATTATTTATGTTTTTGTAGGTTCCTTTCCCCTTATTCGTGTTATTGTTGCCTTTACTGTTATGGTTAGGCATCAGATTGATGTATATTTTAAGATTTTGGTTCCCTGTTGGTTGTTCCACATTAATGATTCTTTGATCGGTCTTGGACTATGTTTTTTAGTCTCATGCAAATATTTGTGGTGTGCCCTTTGATTTTGTGGAATTCGTAGAGATGGTTTTCATTGTACCAAGGGGGTTTAATGTCTAGTTCTTGGTAGTTATCATAAGTGGGGATCTTGATGAGATTTTTGTTTAGTAATTTCTTCATGATGACTTCAAGTGGTTCCCTGAGAGTGGTGTACTTTCATTTGGTGAAGTTCTTGTTTTGCTGGGGAGGTCCTCTTTGGTCATTGAAATTATTGATCACTTGATTATTTGGCTGTTGTGTTGTTGTGTTCACTTGATAATGATTTTGGTTTTGTTGTTGAGGTGCAGGTGTGTGCTGCCAAGGGGCACTGATGAGAACTTTGGCATCGACGACACCATCGTTGGTAACATTTTTGTTTCTTTCCCATGTGAGAGGTTTGTCATTGTAGTTGATGGGTGGGTGATTATTCTATTGTTCAGGATATGAAGTTGATCCTCCCAATTCTTTCATAAGGGCTCATTCGATGCTGAGCACCTTGGAAATCAACTGGTCATACGTGGTGATCCCTTGAACCTTGAGATTGAGTGCCAAGAGGCCGTCAAGGTTGGCTATGATAGTGCACACTTGTTGTTCCTCGGGCATGACCCATTTACTCTAATTGGCCTTGGATCACCATCATTGTAGGAATGAAGTAAATGATTCATTCTTGCCTTGTTTAAAAGCTGATAGTTCTTCAAGATTGACATCCATGGTGATATTACATGCATAGTTCTTTATGAATGCGTCTATGATTTATTGGAATTTCTTGATGCCTGTGAGTAGGTGAGAGAACCATTCCATAGCGTGGCCCACCAAAATCCTAGGAAATAGCCACATTAGATAGGTATCATCATACATGACTTCCATGCAATGAACCTAGAATTCCCTGATATGATCTTCAAGGTTTCCCGTTCCATGATACTTATCAAATTTGGGGATCTCGAATCCCTTTAGGAATGGTTTCATCACAAGGCTCTTTTCAAATGGATAAGGACACAAGTTACTAGATGCTCTTATGGTTTTCCTTGATTGAAGATTGAACACTTGTTGCAAGAGCAACCTGATTTGTGTTGTCACATCATTTTTTGGATCAGGAGGTGGGATGAAAGTGTTTTGAGGTGGTTCATTTGTGGATGTGATGGGTGGATTGGTTGATGTGTTGATTGGTGATATTTGTACATTCTGTTGAGCCATGTATGCCTACACTTGTTGCTGTATAAATAATGCTTGTTGTTGATCTTGTTGTTGCTGCACTAAAATTTCCTGTTGTTGATCCTGTTGTTGTGCTTGTTGTTGCACCAACAATTTTTGTTGTTCGGCTACTAATTGGGATGCTTCTTGCTACTCTTGGTATTGTTTTATTGCTTGCTAATATGCTTGTAGTTGTGTTTCTTGTTTTTTTGCAAGAAACTGTGCTTGTGCCTATGCTTGTTGTACTTGATATTTGGTGTGCACCTGAGCTTGAGCTTGATCTTGTGCTTGTGCTTGTGTAGCTTGAGTGGCTTGTTGTTGTTGCAGTAAGGCTTATGCTTTTGCATCTTGCTACGCTTGTTGTGCGATTTGGGCAGCTTGAGCATCTCGCGCCACTTGAGCGGCTTGTTGGGCAACTAGTTGCGCGGCTTGTCGAGCAGCTAATTGTGCAGATTTTTGCTTTTGTACTTGCAAGAATGATTTTTGATAAGCAACTTGCTGAGCTTCTTCTAATACCATGCTATATTGGCTTGATTTATTGGAGCTTGGTGGTGGTGGAGGTGGTGGTGGATTCAGAATGGTACTTGTGGTGGTGATGAGTGGTGATGTTGTGTTGTTGGTTTGAGTGGTGGATGGTGTGATCGATGTGGTTGGTCCTTGAGAGCCCATGCTTTGAGATGTTAGGGGGTGGTTGATGATGTGATTTCTTGTGTAGTTGTCATCTATTGTTGCGATATCGATGACAAGTTTTGACAGTTCAACGTGATGTTTTGATTGATTTTTGGGATGTTGGTTTGATTTTGATTGATATTTGGTAATAGTGGGAGTCCCAAGCCAAGTAGAGGTGTGGATAATGGTGGTAATGGTGGAAGAGGTGAAAATGTGAGGGGTGTGAGCTCTTGAGGAAATGATGTGGTGTTGAAAATGCCCCCATGTCCGAACATGTCACCTTCTCCTTGTGAAGTTATGAGGAGAGAAGTTTTGGGTGTTGCACAGAAGGATGATGATGATGGATCACTAGGATCATGGAAAGTGAGAGGGGCATACTTATGTAATGGATTTTGGGGTATGTTTTCATCCAAAATGGTGTTTGCATCCAAGTCTTGATTATTGACAAGGGGGTGTGTTTGAATGGCATTAAGAAATGCATTTCCCTTGTTAACATTGGGTTGAGTTGGAGCAAAAGATGTGATTTGTGGGATGTTTTGAGTGATGTTTTGTGATGGGGGAGTAGATGAGATGGGGAGTGTGGATGAAATTAGAGGCAGGACCTCCAAAGATGGTTCCACTATAGAGCTCACGTCGAAATCAAAAGGTAATTTGGCCCCTTGTTTTGCTAGTTCGAGCATGTACAGTGAAGGGTTAAGCCTCATCATGATATTGATGATCTTATGGTTCTTCGGATTTTGAATCATTTCGGTGATTTCTTCATGGGACATCCCAAAGGTAAGATCTTCTTCTTGGATTTCCTCTTGTGGATTTTGTGATGATGAGAGAAAGTTTGTCAAAGTATTGTTTGATTCAACAAGATTCATTTTGGCATTTGTTTGGATTAGGTCACTTGAAGCAGGTGTTTCTTTGTTAGCTTCCATGTTCTTCTTGTATTGAGATCTAGTTTGAACCATAAAACAAGGATCAATTTTCAAGAATATGGGAGATAAATCTCTAATTCTTTGGATTGATCTAATTTTAGGTACAAAAGAGAAATTTTTAGGATATCTTTAGGATCAAAAGTGATATGATGATGATGCAAGAGATGGATGATGTGGATGTTTGATCTTTTGAAAAATCTTGAGGGGAATGCTAGAATTTTTAGGACTTTTGTATATGTTTTGGATTTTAGATTTTGATTTCTTGGATTGTCCTTGACTTGATTTTTTGGTTTGCTTTGATTGAACAAATAGACCCTAAGATGTTGGATGATTATCTAAGGGGTAGATTTTCTCAAAGGATGATAATTTGAATATGTGTAGGGAGAAGGATGCAGCTACCCACAACTATTCAAACAAGATGACAATTTAACCAAGCATATGAAGAAGGATGCATCTACATATACCTAGCTAAATAAGATGGTTTGATAATTTTGACTAACGATATGCAAAAGGATGCATCTACACATACTTATCCAAAGATGATTTGATAAAGATTTCAAGAATTTTGTCTCAAGGATTTGATGATTTTGATTTTTTTGCCAAAAAGCCTAGCATGAAGGATATTCTCAAGATTTTTTGAAAGATGATGGTGAGGTGATTTTTGGTTTGATGTTGAACGATGGATGACAAATATTTTTATTTTGATCCTAAGATGTACCTAAAAAGACACTTCGTTTACTAGACCTCGGTATTGAAGAGCACACAATGCTTTTATGGACCTCTATAACTAAGAAGTGGTTCAAATTGAGCATACATTTCTGGATTGTTCAAAGGGATGAGTCTATACAACCTTGTGAATTTTTTTCTTATTTTGATATGTAGCTTTTGATTGCACTTCCTATTGTATTTCTTGATGATCTTTCAACTGTGACTCCTAAATTTTGAACTTTGACTCAAGGATTTTCGTTTTGGGATTTTGACCTTTTTGGAAATCATGAGGTTTCAAAACATGTGAGAGCCAATTTTGTTATCTTTGCTTAGTGACTTTTTTTTACCAAAAACACTTCTTTGATTAGGTTTCCAAAAATAGATTTCCAATGTCTTAATTTCTTTGAATCCCACACAATATGTCATGTGGAGATTTGATGAATTCAAGGCAAGGGTTACCTATTGTTTATCTTTAGTAGGAAAATTGAGATGTAAGTTCAAGTGTTTAGAAACCTCTAAGGATGTGAATCCCAAGGGAAAACAATAACACATGAATTTGGTCAATAGTATTTGCCTCCTAAAGGGTTTGAAATTTTGATGATGATGTTAAGTTTTTGTTTCCAAATATTTTCGAGCAAGCAAAGTGTTTTGTCACCAAGAATAAGCACAACCCTATGGATATGGAAGGCAATATTTGTTGAGTCCCCACTTGGACAAGTCCAACTACGCTTATCTTTAGTGAATGGTTAGATGCTTGACCCCATTGGCTCCCCTCCACAACACTCACTTATACGGGGCAGCCAAGAATCAACACCTATGAAACTCCCATGGCATGCTTTCCATTTCTACTAAAGACCGTAAAAGTGTGGGGTGGCTTCAGAACAACCGTTCTTGCAACAACAAATAGATCAAGGATTTTGGCAAGTCTAAAACATGGGTTTTAATTAGAAATTTCCGTTCACAGGAGTTGACCCAACGTGGTGAGATACCATTGCTGCCCTTCTCATTGGAGCCAACCGTGTGATATTGGTGTTTACTCCAATACCCAAGTTTATATCCTGGCTGGAAATACTCTCGGGTTTAGAGTGTTACCGGTTGAGTCGTTCCCTTAGGGGAGTACTTTTTCCCTAAGGCAAGCCCTCTAAGATAAAAAATAGCGAGTAAATGTATTCATAGTTCAATTGACCTTCATTTAGAAACAAAGGGAGGACACATGTAATAAATTCACTCACACTCACACAATTTGTTCAATTTTAAACCCAAATTGAAGTGTGTATGGGAAATTATTTACACAACTAAATGTCACCAAAAGCCTTTTGATTCTCAAGATCGCCGTGAGGCATGAGAGAAGCGCATACGCCTTTTGATGATATTACTTTGTGTATGTAATTGCAAAACATTGAAAACACTTGTTTATTTTAAATCCTCAAAGAAAAAGTGAGTTCATTTTAAAAGCACCAAAGTGTGAAAAATTGCTTTGTTCAATTTTTAATCTCAAAATTTTTTTTAGTAAATTTGAGTCCTAATGTTCATTTTAAGCCTTTTTGTAACAACAATTCAAAATTTCTTTTTAATGCCCAAATGAAATTAGTAAATCCTAAGCATAAAAAAGATGACAATTTTTTCCTTAAGAGGAGTAATGAGTCCTCTCAAGAGTGTTAAACAAACACTAGAGTGTTTTAAAACACTTATTTTTGTGAGATGACATCATCATGCTTCTCTTCCTTTTAATCTTTGATCAATCCAACCTACTAGAAAAATTAGTTATATTTTGCAAAATAGAGGTCAAAAAGATAGAAAACAGAGAAAAGAAACATAATTTGAAAAAAAGTACATGCTTCAAATAAAATTCCACTTCATACTCCCCTCTAGTGGTGCAATCCATGAAGGTGTCACAGTTTGATTTCCCCAGCGGTGCTATATAGCACTGCTTACTAGTCAGTGTTGCTCTATAATTGAACCAATGAACATGAAGGCATCACACTTTTAGCCAGTAGTGCAGTTTGGGTTTTTGAAAGATTCTCGTGGGTCTGTTTAGTTCAACAACATAGTTTAGAATTCAAATTTTATGGACGAGAAGAGTGAGGCGTCGTAGTTTGAATTTTCAGCGGTCCTATATAGTAATTCTGGAGAACCATCAGTGCTGAATAGCAACGCTAAGCTTCGAGTGGTGGAGTTTTTCTGTAGAAAAAGAAAAATGCAGAGTTTTTGACAAAAACGTGATTGGAATGTGAGATTTCCCTCCCTCTAGTGTGAAAATGTCGAACCTCAGTCCTAATACCTACAAAACACAGTGAGAAAACACATTAGTATATCATATGCAAGTAATAACAAGGATTCCCCATAAAATCCATTAGCATAGTTTAAAATAGGAAATGAAGCAAGAATGATATGAAAGAACAATAAAGCAAGCTAAGTCCTATTAAAAATAATGCAAACTCTTGATCCCATGGGGGAATTGGTGCCAATTTGATGTGAGAATTGGCCCTTTCCCAACTCGTATGATGCAATATTGATGTGTGATGAAGAGTGATCCACTTTGTTGATGCTTGATGAGTGCTCCAATAGAAAAATCTGCATAACCTAGCTATGAACTCAATGATAATGGATGAAAATTGCTAATGATTTGAGCATAATAAGTTTACTAAAATTGTGGATGATCAAATGAGGAGATTAGCCTCTTATTTATAGAATGAGAAGATGGAAGAATGTCCAAAATAGAGAAATGTGGGACTAAGAATTAGCCAATGACAAAGTGTCACTTGTCAATGGGTGAATGGATGGAGGATGTGCAAGTTTTGAAGCTTGTGTCAATAAATGCATATATTTGAATTTTAAAATTGTTGAAATGACATGTAAGAGGGAAATATGGTGCATTGAATGCCACTTGGATAAAGGAAAAAGGACTCTGTAGGTGGAGTAAATACCTTGTTGGGAGGACAAAGTCCACTTATATTTTGAATTCAAACTTGAGGAATATTATTTAAAAGATGCCTTGTTGAGGAAAAATAGAGATTTAATAAATCAAATAACTCTATTTTCATGTGCAAGTGGAAAAAGATGGAGCATGGGACATGAGAAGAGATTAAATTAATCAAGGTTAATTAATTTAATGAAGGGGTTAAATGATGTGACCTATTTGACTTAAATTTGTGGATTTATTTAAATCAAATATGAGAAGAATGTGACAAAGGATTAATAAGGATTTTTTATTTATTTAATTAAAAGAGATGATGTTAGATTAAACTAAATAAGGTTTTAATTTATTTAATTTAATAGATAGACTTAAGAGATTTAATGAAATAAAATTAATTATTTAGTTAAATAGGATAATTAGATCAGAATGGTTAATTTAATTATCAAGAAAGGGTGACTTAATTAGATAACTGATTTATTTAATTAAGAGAGGAATATTGATGAATTTAATCAAATAAAGGTTTTCGATTAAATGGTTAGATGGAAGGATGATTCAGGATGAAACGATGTTAGTGGTCAGGATCAGATGTCCAATGCCAATCAGTACATTTTATGTGTCTACAGGTATCTCAAGGATATTACTCATTTTTGTTTTGATGATTCCATCATAATCCTCTCTCTTTAACCTCCACACAAACTCATGAAACACATTGGTATTAACAAAGGAACCATCATTCATGAGTTCATTAAATTCCTTTTCCCTTACATCATGTGCATTATTTGTGCCTAATAAATCTTCCTTACCCAATCTTATCCTTTGAATTTGAAAATTTGATCCTCTTAGGGGTGAAGGAATTTCTTGCATCATATCCTCTATGGTGAAAATAATCTCATCATTAGAGTCCATATGATAATCAACAAGTCTTGGTGATAGAGCACTCCTTGGTTGCTCAATCTTTCTTCTCTTTGGATCTGATTCCCTTGGAGGTGAATCCAACTCAATTATTTTTAGAATAGAGGATTTTGGGGGTGGGGATGATGAAATTTGGTGAATTGGAGAGGAAGCCCTCAAACCCTAAAAATGAGTAGGTGTTGGAAGAGTTTACTCCTTCATCACAATGCTCTTATTCCTTGAAAAAATGATTTATTGGAGGGTTGTTGATATGTTGGTCTTTCCTCCAACATAGGAGATTTTTCTTTATCCTAAACCTCCATGTCTTCCTTGAATTTCCCCAACACTTTGTCAAAATTTAGTAGAATAGTTTTGAATTTCAAAATTGGGTCAATGATATCAGAGAATGTCCCTTTAAAAGTGGGATCCTTGTATTTTTTTTCCTTATCCAATTATATAAAGGCCAACCACTTATCCTTTCTATCCTCTTGTAGTTGAAAATAAAAAATGTTCTTGATCACATCTTTGGAAAAATATAAATTATGCCAATACTGCCCACCTTTAAATCTATCTAGTAACCATACAATGAAGCCCTTAGGATCATAATTTCTTTTTCTACTACATTTCATCCCCAGATGTTTGATCTTTGGAAGAATATTCCTCCATCCATTCTTATTCATCACAAAATTTGAGAATACTATGTATGCTGGGAAGAAAGATCCCTTCTTATTTAGCAAATAGCTATCCTCCACATTTCCTAGCTACCACATGACCTCAAGGAAACCTAACCTCAGGGGTACATCCCTTGGAAAAATATGAGGTGTAACATTTGTACCATACACCCTAATGATATTGTAGTCACTTTACAGGATAATATCCCCCCAATTATGTGCAATACCCATCTCAGGTCTTCTTTCCTTAGGTCTCAAAAAGTCATGCAATTTTGTTGAAATCCTTGGTAGATCAACCACTAAAAAATTATTTAACTTTGAACCAAAAAAATTGGAGAATACCACAAAACTAGAATCTGGACTCCATGTTTAGACATGAATATCACCACCATTTCCATCTTTCATATTCAATTTCATATCCTTCCCAAAAATATTAGATCTCTTGTATAAGAAAATGTGAAGGATCAAGGAATACCACCAAAACCTTACACCAATTTTCCCTTCTTTGATGGCCACCAATGCCTTATGAATCACATCAGAAAAATATGTAGCAAAATCATATAACTTGTTAACCATATACATATATGCCACCAGCATGCATTTAGGAGGTCCAACCCCAAAATCTAACATAGATTAAAAAATATTCTTTGAAAATACAATTCAAATTTGTTCATAGGGAAAGGTTCAATGTGAGAGGGATAAATTTTAATCTTGACTCCTTTTGGACCCCTTCCCATTAAATTTTCCAAGTGTGAAACCCTGAAAGTCACCCTCACTTCTCATATTCCACTTTGAGGACCTTTATATCAATTAATTCCTTCTTATTAGTAGGATCCAAATTAAACAAGTCACTTATCCCTACCTTAGTGAATTTTATCATTTCAACTTTAGAATGTGTTCTCACCACATAGACAATAGGATCATACCTATTTGCAATGGATTTTAATAGGTCGACATCAAGGAAAATATTGGGGACAAAAACCTTTCCCATGTCAAGTCTCCATGGGTTGCAAATAGGGATTCTTGATTTCCTATTTCCAAACCATTATGTGAAAATATTCCAGCCACTAATTGGCAATGTAGCATCTTTAACCGTAGAATACTTATCCATGATATAATCTTGATTTCTGGGTCCTTGGAACAAAAAAATACCCTTATTCTTATCACTAATAAAATTAGGTAATTGGGCTGCTAAATCATTAACCAAATGTCACTTTGTAGGCTTGGAAGTAGAACCAAAAGGTTAAGCTTTCGAGGGTGCCATTAAAATATTAATTGGCTCAAACTAGGGTTTAGCAGGCTAAAAATAGGGCTTAAGGTTGGCATAGAGAAATAAAAAAATTTGAAACAATTGGTTGCAATTTAACAAACTTCAAACTTTAAAAGATTCCCTAATATTCTACTCAGATCATAGGAATAGAAATTTGTATAAAAATTATGAGGAAATGAGTACAGAAAGTGTGATTATGACTTACTAGTTTTTTGATGCTAGAAACCCTAATTTGCAAACACTAGGAACACCAAAATCCACTACAACAAGTTGTGAAATGCTTTTAAGTGTTTTAATCATTTTTGTAGACACTGAAAATATACCAATTGATCCTATAAGCCTGATCTTGATCTTACTAACACTAGTTCATCCTGAATCATCTCCTCTGCTTGTCATTTAATTAAATAATATTTATTTAATTAAATTCATCACATTTCATATCTTAATTAAATAAATCATTTTTTATCTAATTAAGTCATCGTCTCCTATTAATTAAATAAATCACTTTGTTTAATTAATCCTATAGTCCCTCTTTTAATTAAATAATTCATTTTATTTAATTAATCTCTAAAGTCATCTCATTTAAATTAAATAAATTAATCTTTATTTGATTTAAGGCTAACACCATCCTCTTTAATTAAATAAATCAAATCTTATTTAATTAAGTCTAAAATCATTATTCCTCTCATTTTTATTTATTTAAATCCAAAAATCTAAATCAAATGGTCAAATCAGCTAATCTCCTTTAAATTAATCAAATCCTGATTAATCTTAGTCTTAATCCATCAAATCCTCTAGATTTTACCACTTGCATATGAAAATAAATTTAATTGATTTATAAATCATCTATTTTCATTCAAAAAAGGCATCAAAGATGGAATATTCCTCAAATTTGAAATCTCCCCTCAAAAGTTCTTGTCCTCCAAACATGAAATTTAACATCTCTTATAAGTCCTTTTCTTGAGCCATGTGACATTAACTTCACCTTTCACTTCATCCTTCTAGCCATCTTTTGCATTTGAAATTCCCCCCTCTTTGTACATTCTCCAAAATGTGACCATCCTTCATCCGTTCATCTCTTGACAAGTGGCATTTGGCCATTGGTTGAATGTTAGTCCCACATTGCTTCATTTTGGGCATTTCTCCATCTTCTCTTTCTATAAACAAGAGGTTTCTCTCCTAATTTTATCAGCCACAATTTGAGAAAACTTTCTATACTCAAATCCATACTCAAGCATAGTAATTTTTATCCATTTCCATCAAGTCTTGACTAGGTTATGTAGGTTTTTCATCATGGAGCACACTTGAATCTTCAACAAAGTGGATAACTCTTCATCACACATCAATCTTGCATCATAGGAGTTGGGAAAGGGCCAATTTTTCACATCAAATTGGCACCAATTCCCCCATAAGGTCAAGAGTTTGCATGCTTTTTAATAGGATTCAATCTATCTTCCTTTCTTTTCATTGTATTCTTGATTTCATTCCTATTTGAGCATTGTTAATGGATTTTATGGGGAACTTAGGTCTTAACTTGCATTTGAATCTTCTAATGTTTTTGTTTCTTGTCTTTTGCAGGTGCTAGGATCTTGGTTCACACAATTTTTACATTGCTTGAATTCCTTCTTTTATGGAAAAAAAACCACTCAATTAGCCTTACTGCATCATATCTACCATTACTGCTTGCTCACATGAACTAGGTGGATCCATATACCCCATGTTTGAATTTTGAATGTCGACCGTAGATTTCCTATCCAGCTGGATCATTGGATGACTTAGATGGAGTCAAAAAAGTTTGAAAACTCAACTTTTCTTGATCACAACCTTAAGCCAATCAAAAAATGCCATGTGGAAACTCTCCTTGCTATTGAAAAGGGCTCCACCAAACACTATGAGCCTTAAGGGCCTACATGTGTCACTTGCCCGCTAGCCTACATGGGTCTGTAGGGACTTGATCAATGACTATGGGTTGGTAGGTGACGGTCCAAATTGAAACTGTACACCACAATATGCATACCCTTTAATCCATTACATCATGTGCCCATGTATTTAACACTCTACATAACAAAAAACTAAGATTAAAACATCTCACACCTTAAATAACCACATGCGCTTTAATTTCCATTAGTTTTTCCCCCCTTAAGCCATCAATAAGCATTAGAAATATTAAAACAAATATTCATTCCCTCTAATGGTTTTTGGACGTTGAGGATCATGCCATGTGGGATCTCCCTACTGCCACATTGAGAAACAAGATCCACTTGTGGGTCCCCCTTAGATTGGTGTGGAACAACCAAGATTTGATCTTCATGATGCATAAGGATTGTTGATATTTTTTCCTTTTACCATCATTGCTTCAAAAGAACGATAGGTCCCACCAAAGCGGTGAACACATGTCACACACCTGCTACCCCACGTCTCTTTTTGGGTGATTATTTTATTCTTGCGGGCTAGTAGGTGACCAATGAGATGAGAATAGTGGGCCATGCCAACCACGACTTAAAGTTTTAAAATGCACATACATTAAACGGAAACTTAAAATGGGGCCATCAACTAGGTTAATGGGACAAAAGACTTAAGCATTTACACATGAAAACTTAGGATATATCAAAAGATATTTCAACATTTTCAAACCTACATAACTATAGGAATATTTAAAACATTTCAAGCGAGTAATGATTAGTAAGGCTAGGCTCTGGGCTGGTCAACGAATGACTTGGATGACTCAAGTAGTGACTTAAATAATCAGAAACAGGAAGGAACAAGCGAACAAAGGATTAAAATGAGACCTTAAGGATTGGAAAATACTTAGGGTTTTTCAAGGGTTTAAGACATAAAAAGGACATTAAAATGGAGGAACTCAAAACCCTAACCCTAAATGACTAGCAGAAGGATTTTTTTTTGAATTGCAAGGTACAAAGCCATGAATTTTTTTAAAGTCCTATTAGTGGCTCTAGTTGGGGACATATGTTCACCATGAATAGAGTGAGATCCTAGAATCTTAGGTAGAAGTAGACCATAATAGAAAACCAAAACTATGGAACTACCCAGACAAGGCAGCCAAATAGACCAAAACCCAACCGAACCTATACACAAAAAATTTACATAAGAGTATAATATACATGGAAAAAAGAATACTTCAAGAGAAGTATAGCTTGAAGAACTATCAATGTACTGGTAGTTCAAGAAGTTCACCAATAATATTTTGTAGAAAATAAGAGTCCTCACCATGTGTGTTACTGATTAGATATGGTCCTAATGATAGGGCATAAAATTTTCCATTTTTTCCCTTGTCTTGTACTCGTACATTCCACATAAAGTCCATATCTCCAACTTCAAATTTCCTAACTAAGGACTTCTTGTCATATAGATTCTTCACTTGCTGCTGCACCTTCATATTTTTTTGTTGATCTACTCTTGTCTCATCTAGATCTATCATAGAATTTATCTCGATTTACATATCATTTGGGATATCATCATCATATTCTTGTATGAACTTATACATTTGCAACATTGTTGCAAGAATGGAAAGAGGAATGAAGTGTTGTCATTGATGTCAACCGGTCAACTGGTTATCTACTAGGTTTTGTTGATTGTATATGTTGAGGATATTGATAAAATTGTATTAAAAGAAGGTTGCAGGTATTCAACTATTGAGAATGTTGTTATGGTGCTTGTGAACTATGTTTCTCTGTGTTCCGATTGAGGTCTAGAAGAATGGTTGCTGGTCTAGATTTCTCCTAGTTGAATTCTTATGGCTTGTGGTTTTAGAATTGTGTTTCCTTGGTTCTATTGAAGATGGTTTCAGCATTTGGAAGCATCAAGCTTAATTGATCTATGTGTTTTATACTGGTTTGGCTGATTGTGTGTCAAGCACTATTTTCAAAGCTGATGAAGCATGTTGTATCTATTATGGGTCCCGGTGAAGCATTTGTTTGGGTCACCCTCATTCTAATTCCACCCTAGGATGTTTGGCATCAACCTAATTCAAATTTGAAGTTGGATGGCCATCTTTGTATCTTTTCAAGGTTGAAGATAGTACAAATATAGAATGTGCTAGTGATGAAAATTGTACATAAGAAAAGAAGGAAGATAAGTGAAAGAGCAGACACAACTTTGATGCTATTCTTAAAGTGTGTGAGTTAGGTGTTTGGTTGTTCAGTGTGAAGCTTAATGTCAAGTTTTTCAATGCAGTTAGAAGAAGGTGAACTCTATCATTCATGCAAGTTGATCAGTGATTGTGGTGGAATCTTTGTTGCATTGGGATTGTTGTCTCTGTGTAACAAGTCTTCTTTGTATTCTTTGTATCTCTGTGGTTGTAGCCTTATGGATAGTGAGTTTGGACAATGAGTCCTTATTTCAGGAAATGATCCTTTTTCTATTCGGTTTTGATACTCTCTATAGTGTGAGTTAATCCTCATCGTGGTTTTTCCCTCATTGGGTTTTCCACATAAATCTAGTGTTATTGTGTTTGTGCATTTTCATTTGATGGTTAATAAATTAATCAATTTATGCGTTAGTTTTGGTAATTGAATTTAAGGTTATAATCTATGACAACTGATTCATCCACACCCTCTTAGTTGTCTTATCCAATAATTGGTATCAGAGCTTGGTTCTTTGGTGAAGAGCTTAACTACTTGAGGAAGGTCTGGGATGGCTAGAAAAATGGTCTTTGATTATTCAAGGTTTGATGGAACTAATTATGGTATCTGGAAAGTGTTGATGGAAGAATATCTAGAGTACTTCGGATATGATGTAGAGAAAGCTTATAAGAATCCCTACACTCCTCTAGTAAATGGTTTGAGTACACCTATACAAATTCAAGTACATGAAGTGAATAACAAGGAAAAGTTCATCTTGAAGAATAGTTTGTTACAATCTGAGTTGATTAAGGTTCAAAATTTGAAGATAGCTAAGGAAATCTAGGATGCTTTAGAAAGAGCGCATGATGGTGATGAAAGGGTAAAAGAGGAAAAGTTACAAAAAATGGAAACATAGCTTAATCTTATACATATGTTCGAAGATGAGAATGTTAAAGCCTATGTATAGAGATTGGATGAGGTAGTGGCTGTAATGCAATCTATTGGAGCTACTATAGATGAAACTAGAATAGATTAGAAGACTTGTACTAAGGATTTATTGCTAGTATTTTTGAAATCTTATGAGATGAGGAAGCTGAATCTAAGAAGTGGAGGAAAAATAGAGATTGCTTTTAAAGCTACAAAAATTGAAGATCCGGATGAAGAGAAATTTGATGAAATCGAGGCTAACTTTGTAAGAAGAATGAGAAAAGTATCTAATAAGTATGAAGGTAAATTTCCCTTTAAGTGTTTAATTTGTGGAGAAATTGGTCACTATGCTGCAAAGTGTCCAAAAAGAACCAAAAAGAATAAACAAAGATATGAGAAAGAAAAGAAAGGAAAGAAGATTAAGAAAGCTTATTATATTAATGAGAATGCTAGTATTTTAGATGAAGATTCAAAATATGAAGATCCAGATGAAAATGAATGATTGTTCTTGGAAATTAAAAATGAACCTACTTCTACTAATTCAAAAAAAATAGTCAAAGGAAAGTCCTCTGGAGAAGGAGAAGGAGAAGGAGGAGAAAAATGAAGGTACAATTATCTCTTCCCTACATGCTAAACAATAAAATAATTTTTGGGTAGTTGATAGTGGTTGCTCACATCACATGACTGGTGACAAGAGTAAGTTTGTGAAACTTGAAAAAATATGATGGAGGTCTGGTTCTGTTTGGAGATGATACTGGTGCTAAAATATGTGGGATAGGTTTAGTAAGTTTTGATGGCAAGCATCATACTAACAATGTCTACTATGTTAAGGGTTTAAGGCATAATTTTTTGAGTGTTGGTGAAATGTGTAGAAAGGGATATGATATTATGTTTAAGGATGATAAGTGTGAGATCTAGAAATGATCCAAAACATTGATTGCTAAAAGAAAGAAATTTGAAGGGAATATTTATCAACTTAAGGTGCTGATGGACAATGTTTAATGACTTTAGATAAATGATAGCTAGTTATGACACAAAAGAATGTCTCACATGAATTTTGATAACTTGGAAAGGATTAGTTCTATATAGGCCATGAGAGATGTACCGATATTTACAAAGCTTGTAAATGCTATTTGCAAGAATTTCCAGTTCAGGAAGCAGACAAGAAATCATTACAGATCAAGAGAAAAATCTACTACTAGATTATTGGATTTGGTTCATATAGATCTTTGTGGTCCCATGAGAGTGTGAAGTCTACTTGGTGAAAGGTACTTTATGATTTTAATTGATGATTATTCTAGATATACATGGGTTACATTTTTAAGAGAAAAATAAAAAGCATTAGATAGATTCAAGGCATTCAAGGCTATGGTTGAAAATAAAGTGAATTTCAAGATAAAATGCTTGAGATCTGGCAGAGGTGGTGAATTCACCTCCCATGAGTCCAATATGTGTTGTGAAGTGAATGGAATAAAGAGATAGTTATCTACTCTGAGAACCCCTCAACAAAGTGGAGTTGTTGAAAGGAAAAACATGACAGTTCAAGAAGCTACTAGGTCAATGATCACTGAATCCAAATTACCAAAAGTTTACTAGAAAGAATCTATTCACACTAATGTATATATGTATTCAATCAAGTTTAGGAAAGAGAAAACAATACAAAGAATCCCTATGAGCTATGACACAAATTAATTCCTGCAGTTAAATATTTCAAGGTATATGGAAGCAAATGTTATATTAGAAGAGATGAGGAAACATTGGGAAAGGTTGATGAAAGAAGTGATGAAGGAATATTTCTTGGATACTCTAATAAAAGAAAGGCATACAAATGTTTCAAAAAATTATTGAGGAAGATTGTAGAAAGATCATATGTGAAGGTTGATGAAATAGTGAATAATTCTATTGATATTGGTGGATATGTGTCTGATGAACATGATTGTGCAAGAATAGAATAAATTATGGAAGAAAAGGATAAATATGGGTAGAAAGAGAAGAATGAAAAAAATGAAAGAGAAGAAGATACTCCAGTGATTTCCCCTAGAATGCCAAAATATGTATAGAGGAATCATTCAAAAAGTTAGAATATTGGAGACAATACAAAAGGTGTGCTAACTAGAAGCAAAGCTAACGCTGAAGTAAATTTGTTCTTATTCTCTGAAATTGAGTCAAATTTAGTAAGTGAAGCCTGTGAGGATGAACATTGGAAGGAAGCAATGAAAGAAGAACTTTTGCAGATTGAAAAGAATCAAACTTGGGAATTGGTCCCAAGATCGGAAAACAAAAATATCATTGGATCAAAATAGGTATTCAAAAACAAGCTGAATGAGAATGAGAAAGTTTTTAGAAACAAAGCAAGGCTTGTGTGTAAAGGCTAATCACAAGTAGAAGGTATATATTTTCAGAAAAAAAAATTCCCCGGTAGCAAGAATGGAAGCTATAAGGATGTTCTTGGAATTAGCTACTTTTAAAGATTTAAAAGTCTATTAGATGGATGTCAAGTCAGCATTTTTTAATGGTGAACTAGATGAAGAGGTCTACATGGAGCAAGAAAAAGGATTTTAGTTAATAGATCAATTGGATATGGTGTGTAGATTGAAGAAATCTTTATATGGATTGAAGAAAGCTCCTAGAGAATGGTATGCAAGGCTAGATAAGTATTTGAGTTAGCAAGGATTTAACAAAGGTATGACAAAAAATAATTTGTATTTTAGGACTGAAAATGACAAAATATTGATTGTAGTTGTATATGTTGATGACATTGAAATTAAAAGATGTGCAAGATTTTTGTGGAACAAATGCAAAAAGAATTTGAAATGTCTATGTTTGGCGAGATGAATTTCTTTCTTGGGCTACAAATTAATCAAACAGAGAAAGGAATTTTCATTTCACAATCTAAGTATGTGAGAGATATATTGAGAAAATTTGGGAAGGACGGTTCCAATTTGGTAAGTACTCCTATGGTGATTGGTTGCAAGTTGGGTGAAGATGATGATTCACCTAAGAATGATAAGAGCAAGTATAGATCTATGATTGGTGGACTATTGTATTTGACTACTACTAGACTGGATATTATGCATGCGGTTTGTCTTGTAGCTAGATTTTAAGAAAATCTAAATGAAACACATGTTACTATTGTTAAAAGAATATTCAAATATTTGAAAGGCACTCTGGATTATGGTATCCTAAAGATACTAATTTTACACTCAATGCTTATAAAAAATGCAGATTGGGCTAGAAGTATAGATGACAAAAAGAGTACAAGTGGTGGTGCATTCTTTCTTGGATGTAGATTGGTGGCATGGTTGAGTAAGAAGCAAGATTTATTCTCTTTGTCTACTGCTAAATCTGAGTATATTGCTGCCGCATCTTGTTGTACACAAGTTTTATGGATGAAACAAACATTGAAAGATATCATAGTGCTACATGATGATCCTATTTCTATCTTCTGTGATAACACAAGTGCAATTAACATTTCCAAGAATCCTATGATGCACTTGAGAATGAGACATATATCTATCATATATCATTTCTTAAGAGAGAAGGTCATGGAGAATGAAGTCAAGCTTGAGTATGTTTCAAAAAAGGATTAGATTGTGGATATATTTACAAGGGCTCTTCCTAAAGATACTTTTGAATATCTCTTAGATAAGCTAGGGGTTATTTCCCCTCCTTTTACAAACTAAGATGCATTTGGAGATGCATTAGTCTAGTAGATTCATGATTTTATGTTTTTGGACTGATGTTTTTGGTGGCTACCCCTTAGGGGGAGTAGGAAATTTTTTAAGTGTTGTCATTATGAGTATTCTATTTTCATGTCAAATGAATTTTTAATGGACATATCTTTTGACTTTTCCATTAATGTCAAAGGGGGATAGAGAAAGCATGTGAAAAAGAAAGAAAAAGAGAGAGAGATAATGTGAAAAGGAAAAGAAAGTTAATAAGAGAAAGAAGGTAATGAGGAAGATGATCTTCTAAAGGGGAGAAGCAAAAGGAAAAATATTGAGAAGTATTTTCAAAACTAGTATGGTGTCTTTGATGGTTTTTCACATCATGTGTTGCCATCAATGACAAAGGGGGAGATTGTTGCAAGAATGGAAAGAGGAATGAAATGTTTTCATTGATGTCAACTAGTCAACTGCTTATCTACTAGTTGCTATTGATTATATATGTTGAGGATATTGAGAAAATTCTATTAAAAGAAGGTTGTAGATATTCAGCTATTGAGGATGTTGTTTCGGTGCTTGTGAACTATGTTTCTCTATGTTTTGATTGAGTTCTGGGAGTGTTAGCTCTCAAAAACGCAGGCAAGGATACCTCAAGAGGTTTCCAATCTCTTGGTACATTTTAGGGTAACAGAACAAGGTTTGAAATAATTAAACCTTCTACTCTTCAGGTGCTGCTAGACCTAGGCGGGTGTACCTATAACGGATGAAATAGACTTAACCTATGATCTTCCTTCCTACAATTTATCCACAATTGCATATGGAAGTGGACAAAATGGATCAAAATTGGAATAAATTGTATACTAAAATGAAGACTAAATCCTAATATGCTCAACTAACAGATGTAAAAAAATATGAATGAGACTGAATGATGTGAATGGTGAGACTAGTGCCTTATAGGGTATACTGAGTCAAGAGAAATCTGAGATAAGTACTCTGTTCTGGCAAGAATTCAAGCTGTTCAACATATGATTTGGTTTATAGCTTGTATAAACATGCAAGATTATAATTACCGAGTTCTTCTTAAATGATCCAATTGATATCTTCTAATTACTATGATCAACTTAGAGGATTTCATCTTTACTAGAAAGAACCAATTAATTGATCACACAGTTACAACAAATGTGTACTGACAAAAAATTAGAGAACATCACAATTGGAGACAACTTCGATAATATTTTCAATAAACACAACCAACAACTGATACCGGAAACAATTGCAACACATCAAAAGACTTCCATTGATATCTCCATGATTTTACATATGCAACATAATCTCATTTTTTGGGGAACATTATGTTCCTTTGAACTGTATCTATTCTATCCTATTGTTTTACCTACTGCTTCATTTACAATTGAGAGTGATTATTTATACATCAGTATCCGAACAGGCTCATCGTTTCATATTCCAATATCGGCAAAAAGTTGCAATTAGGAATTTTCATGTTGGCCACAGTACATAAGACTTCATCAACCATTTGCTGTAACATCCCCGTGAGTATGCCGAAGGAAACAATATCGCTGATTATCCCTTTGGTCTTATGTGCATTGCCATAACATATTCGAGTCGTGAAGACATCATATTGAAAACCCCTAAAACCCCATTTGTCTCCCGCACGTCGCTGTAGTATTATGTTTGTCACAACAAAGCCATATAGTATTCTTTTATTCCCTTTCAGTTTCATCTTTGCGTTCATTATAGCTCATCTAGGTCGGTGAGATATCACAGTGATTACAATACGTTTTGCCGATATGTACTTCTTGTGCCTTCCATTCGCCGAGACCCAAGGAGCCTCTCACCGAAATGCACCTTGTTCTAACTCACTGTCGCTATAAATTAATGGTGTTGGGAAGACCTTACAAAGAATCCACCTTGTTCCACCGAAAGTTCCTTTATCTCTTGAGTCACCAAGACAATAGTAAACTCTTGCTGACAAAGTCCCCCTATGCTCCATCAACGAGACTGGGAACCTCGCCAAGACATTTTAGTTTTCTTACCGACTGAAATGAGTCTTACTGATGAAGCCATTCATTGGCAAGACAATGAGCCTTCGAAGAGACTCATACCAATGCCAAAAGTTACACTGAACCCATTCCTTCATCTCATTCGCTGAGACTTATCCCGATGTGATCTATTGGTGAAACATCTTGATTTCATTGAAACTCTCACCGAAGACCACCTCTCCATAGATTGCCAAGACATTTCAGTTTTCTTACCAACTGAGTCCACCTATGGCTAATGACCCCCTTCACATCTTATCAGCAAGACACTACTTCAATATACTTTAGTCTCACCGATGTACATTCCTCGTCGCCAGTTGGTAAGACAATGCTCAATCGCCAAGACCATCTGCCAAAAACCTTTAGCTTGGCCGAAACATTTCCACATGCGCCAGTCAGAGAGACAAAATGTTTTCGCTATGACCTTACATCGATACTCATCAATTTGGCCAAAATGAATACTTGTGCATAGTCGGTATGACATGTGGAGATCACCATGACATTATATCGATGCCTAAATCCTTTGCTGATAGAACCTTTGATATGCCTTTCGACAAGACATTCATATTTCGCTATGACCTTCACTCGAATATGACTCCTATGCCGATATGTGTCTTTCAAACATGGGTCGGTGAAACATGACACGTTCGGTGAAGCATTACACCGATGATCCTAACTCATGCCGATATGAACACTCCCATCACCGAGAAGATGAAACTGTTATGCCGATAACTGCCAGTGAATGAAATTCAGTCGCCATGACATTAAAACGTCTTGCCGATAGGCAACACATACTTTTTTCTAGTAGAAGACACAACATGGATTGGGGAGAGCCTAATGAACTCACGCCGATAGGAACTAGAATGCAAAAGATGCGTGACTCAATGGATTCGATGGGCAACATGGGCAAAATATGAGCAAAATGATATGAAAATAAACCCCTACATTTATGAAAAGGATTCCAATGGAAACTTAAGGTTATGTCAAACATGTGAAAAAGCTCAAAAATTTATAGTTCCAATAGTGGCTCCGTCTGGGGATGAATGGTAGTTAAATCATTGCAAGGATCCAAAATCTTTGGGTGAGTAAACCAGACCAAACACAAAATGAGCTAGTGAGCAGAATTGAAATGGAAATGAAGCATGAAGGAATGAATGCAAAATGAATGCAAGATGGAGGTGAATGCAAAATGAAAATGCACCAGAACCCTAAACTACTGTGCATGGAAAAGAAATTTAGAGAGGATACACAAGAGTTGTCCATGCATTGGCAACCCTCAATCCTTCTTGTTTCAATTTCACCTTTCCTAAGCTATTACAATCTGAAACTCAAACCAAGCCTTCCCCTATCAAACACCTAGTTTTGTGTTGATTTCATCAAATTCTTCCTAAAGATACTCATGCAATCCTTCCTGTCACTGTTATTGTGAGTTCTTAGAGTATCATCATGCTCGGTTCGGCCTAAAATCCCTACACCATCCTGTAGTTCAAATTCTTCAACATCTTGGGACAAACCCCTGTTATTTTCAAAATTAAAGATGCATGCATATGAAATACAATATTCCTTATTATCTTTCTCACTGTTACGGATCATAAAGCATTCACTCAGCTGTATTAAAATTTCACAATCAAAGTGCCCCTCTTGAGAAACAAAAAATTATGTCAGACCAACACTGTCTGAAACAAGCAAATCTGAAACCCTTTGTATTTCTTTGATACCCCTATGACTCAAACCTTCAATATTAACCATATATGAACCAATCAAATTTGGAACATTATCATCCTTGGTATGTAGACAAATGTCTTCTCCACATGAGTTAGAAATTTCAAAAACACATACCTCATTCTGAACAGACACATGCATTTGGCCAGCCTCAAAGGTTTCACTATCAACTTGAGAAAGGCACTGAGAATCATATGAATCATTGCACACAAAATTTTCACTGTAAAAAAAATGCAAATTGGATAAAGAACTTTAGGATCAGCTTCATGTGTATATCTCTGATAGTCAAGAGTAAGCAAATCTAAAATTTTCTCACAGCTGAGTAAACACGTTTCCACATTTTCATTATTACAGTCATACTCATCACTTTTGTCATCATCAAAAAGAGGCCCAGGATCAACTGAGAATGAAAAATTACCAGCACAGTCACTTGTTCCTTAACTTGACACATCACTTTGTTTATCTAAAAATACCTTTTGCTCAACATCAAGTGGATCTGAAAATACCTGAAATTCATTTTGGGGCAAACCTTTGCAAAAAATTATCCAATCCTCTTTTAAATCTTCATCATGCCATGGGCCTGAAATTTTTTGGAAACCATTCTCAAATTTACAACCCTCCTCTTCATCGCATGTATCGTTGTAGCTTTCAACTGCAGCTAGAGGCATTGTAAATTCACTATCAACATTTCCCATTGCCTCTTCATCCTGATCCTCATAAGAGGTAAAAGGATCCCCTTGCTGTAGATCAAAATCCTTAGGTGTATCTTCAAAATCTGAACACTCATTTAATCCTTCATAACACACACTACTCTCCCTGTCACAATCTATCAAGCAAGAGAGATATCTTGTACCTTCATCTTTATTATGCAAGCTATCACAGGAATCATACTGACTTGCACATACCTCATCATCTATTGGATGCATTGCTTGATCAATTCCTCTATACTCATCAGAAATACAACAATTGGAATCAACATTGGTAGTGTCCCCATACCCTCCATGGCAGCAATGAACTTATTCAAGTGATCACAAACTTGTTGTATTGATAATTCTGACCAATGAACTGAATTAGGCTCCCATACCCTTATGAATTGCTCATTAAACATGGTCCTTGTAGGCCTATGGTGAGAAGGTAACTGTATTCAAATTTCTCTCATTCTATTGTACAGAGAAGTGGAATCTTCTCCACCATACCTCCTTATGTCAAGAAAAGCATCCCAAAGACTTTTTAAATATTCATCATCTCTAGATTGTTGGTTCTGATACATACCTTGTTGCAGATTTTGGCTAATATCTACAAGTGAATCATAATTGTGTTGCCCTTGACATTGATCACATTGACATTCTTGATAACTGCCAATTGCATTTGACACTGATCGCAATAGCATTCTTGATAATTTTCCAATCTTTGTCCAGACAGGATAAGCATTTTCTTGCTTTAATGGTTGTGGAGGATAAGTGCTTTGTTGTGCATGATATTTATTGCCTCCATTGTAGAAATTTCCATTTGTAATATTAGGTGCTTGAGGGGCCCAATATCTTCCTGCATCTATATATTCATTCTGGTCCAATTGCAGCCTTTTCCTCTACCATTCTTCTATTTCCTTTCTCTGAGACTCATACAGTGCTTTGACCTCCTCAAAAGTTAAAGATTCATAATCAACTTGAGGAGTGTCATGATCAATAGGTCCACCTTGATTACCCTCCATTTTTAGATCATTGAGGATCTTTTTCCTATCATATTTGAACAAATGCAATGTTTCTTTCAGAGTCGCCACCTACTTTTCCAAAAGTAGGAAAATGATTATTTTTGATCTTTTCCCTAGCGGAATCACCCCTTCTGAATCTTCTCAAATTATAACCTTTTCTTTAATGACTTTATAATGTGGTCTTCAACAAAATTTTCTGATATGTTTCCCTAGTAGAGTCGCCAATTTGTTAGCTCTAAAAAATGTAGGGAAGGATACCTCAAGAGGTTGCCAATCTCTTGGTACGTTTTATGGTAATAGAACAAGGTTTGAAATAATTAAACCTTCTACTCTTCAGGTGCTGCTAGACCTGGGTGGGTGTACCTATAATGGATGAAGCAGACTTAACCTATGATCTTTCTTCCTACAACAATTTATCCACAATGGCATATGGAAGTGGACAAAATGGATCAAACTTGGAATAAATTGTATACTAAAATGAAGACTAAATCCTAATATGCTCAACTAATAGATGTAAAAGAATATGAATGAGACTAAATGATGTGAATGGTGAGACTAGTGCCTTATAGGGTATGCTGAGTCAAGAGAAATCTGAGATAAGTACTCTGTTCTAGCAAGAATTCAAGCTGTTCAACATATGATTTGGTTTATAGCTTGTATAAACATGCAAGATTATAATTACCGAGTTCTTCTTAAATGATCCAATTGATATCTTCTAATTACTATGATCAACTTAGAGGATTTAATCTTTACTAGAAAGAACCAATTAATTGATCACACAGTTACAACAAATGTGTACTGACAAACTAGAGGTAAACTTGTTACACCAATTCAAACAATTAGACAACATCACAATTGGAGACAACTTCAAAAATATTTTCAATAAACACAACCAACAACTGATACTAGAAACAATTGCAACACATCAAAAGACTTCCATTGATATCTCCATGATTTTACATATGCAACATAATCTCATTTTTTTGCGGAACATTATGTTCCTCTAAACTGTATCAATTCTATCCTACTGTTTTACCTACTGCTTCATTTACAATTGAGAGTGATTATTTATACATCAGTATCCAAACAGGCTCATCGTTTCATATTCCAATATCGACAAGCAATTGCAATTAGGAATTTTCATGTCGGCCACAGTGCATAAAACTTCATAAATCATTCGCTATAACATCCCTGTGAGTATGCCGAAGGCAACAATATTGCTGATCATCCCTTTGGTCTTTTGTGCCTCACCGTAACACATCTAAGTCGTGAAGACATCATATTGAAAACCCCTAAAACCCCATTTGTCTCCCGCACATCACTGTAGCATTCCGTTTGTCACAACGAAGCCATATAGTATTCTTTTATATTCCCTTTCAGTTTCATCTTTGCATTCGTTATAGCTCATCTGGGTTGGTGAGATATCACATAGATTACAATACTTTTTTCTGATATGTACTTCTTGTGCCTTCCATTCGCCGAGACCCAAGGAGCCTCTCACTGAAATGCACCTTGTTCTAAATCACTATCACTGTAACTTAATGGTGTTGGAAAGACCTTACAGAGAATCCACCTTGTTCCACCGAAAGTTCCTTTATCTCCCGAGTCGCCAAGACAACAATAAACTCTTGCCGATAAAGTCCCCCTGTGCTTCATCGACGAGACCGGACACCTCGCCAAGACATTTTAGTTTTATTACCAAATAAAATAAGTCTTACCAATGAAGTCATTCATCAGCAAGACAATGAACCTTTGAAGAGACTCATACCGATGCCAAAAGTTACACCGAACCCATTCCTTCATCTCATTCGCTGAGACTTATCCCAATGTGCTCTATCGGTGAAACACCCTGATTTCGTTGAAACTCTCGCCGAAGACCACCTCTCCATAGATTGCCAAGACATTTCGGTTTTCTTACCGACTGAGTCCACTTGTCGCTGATGACCCTCTTCACATCTTATCAGCAAGACACTACTCCGATATACTTTAGTCTCACTGATGTACATTCCTCGTCGCCAGTCGGTAAGACAATGCTCAATTTCCAAGATCACCTGCCAAAAACCTTTAGCTTGGCCGAAACATTTCCACATGTGCCAGTCGGAGAGACAAAATTTTTTCGCTATGACCTTATGCCGATACTCATCAATTTGGCTGAAATGAATACTTTTGCACAGTCAGTATGACATGTGGAGATTGTCGTGATGTTATATCGATGCCTCAATCCTTTGCCAATAGAACCTTTGATATTCCTTTGGACAAGACATTCACATTTCGCTATGACCTTCACCCGAATATGACTCCTATGCTGATATGTGTCTTTCAAACATGGGTCGGTGAAACATGATGCGTTCGGTGAAGCATTACACCGATGATCCTAACTCATGCTAATATGAACACTGCCATCACCAAGACGATGAAACTGTTATGCCGATAACTGCCAGTGAATGAAATTTAGTCACCATGAAATTAAAACATCTTGTTGATAGGCAACACAAACATTTTGCTAGCAGAAGACACAACATGGATTGGGGAGAGCCTAATGAACTCACGCCGATAGGCACCAGAATGCAAAAGATGGGTGACTCAATGGATTCAATGGGCAACATGGGAAAAATATGAGGAAAATGATATGAAAATAAACCCCTACATTTATGAAAAGGATTCCAATAGAAACTTAAGGTTATGTCAAAGATGTGAAAAAGCTCAGAAATTTATAGTTTCAATAGGGAGAATGGTTGCTAGTCCTAATTTTTATTTATTGAAGTCTTGCGGCTTGTGGTTGTATAATTGTGTTGCCCTAGTTCTATTGAAGATGATTTTAGCATTTGGAAGCATTGAGCTTAATTGATGTATGTGTTTTACATTGGTTTGGCCAATCATGTGTCAAGCACTATTTTCAAAGTTGATGAAGTGTGTTGGATCTATTATGGATCCTGGTGAAGCATGTGTTTGGGTCTCCCTCATTCTAATTCCACCTTGGGATGTTTTTTTCTGATCTAATTTGAATTTGAATTTGGATGGCCAACTTTGTATCTTTTCAAGGTTGAAGATAGTATAAATACAAAATGTGCTAGCAATGAAAATTGTACATAATTAAAGAAGGAACATAAGTGAAAGAGAAAATGTGACTTTGATGCTATTCTTAAAGTGTGTGAGTTAGGTGTGTGGTTGTTCAATGTGAAGCTTAACGCTGAGTTTCCAAATGTAGTGAGCAGAAGGTGAACTCTATCATTCATGCAAGTTGATCAGTGATTGCAATGGAATCTTTGTTGCATTGGGATTGTTGTATCTCTATAACAAGTCTTCTTTGTCTTCTTTGTATCTCTATGGTAGTGATCCATCCAAGTTGTATCCCTGTGGACAGTGAGTCCTTATTTTAGGCAGTGAGCCTTATCTCTAGCAGTGAGCCTTTTTGTAATCAATTTTGATATTCTTTATAGTGTGAGTTAATCCTCACCACGTGGTTTTTACCTCATTGGGATTTCCATGTAAATATGGTGTTATTGTGTTTGTGCATTTTCATTTCATGGTTAATCACTTAATCATTTTATGCGTTAGTTTCAACAATCGAATTTAAGGTTATAATCTATAACAACTAATTCACCCTCCCTCTCATTTTTCCTATCCAACAAACATATTGTTTGTAGGTATTCTAGCCTCAAGACCATAGAAAATAGTTCATATGGTGACTGCCCTATGACTTTCTTGATTGTCACTCTATCATCCCAAAGTGCTTGTTTCAACTTGGAGTCCCAGGCTCTCTTGTTCTTCTCAATTGCCATTTTTATGATCTTTAGTAAGCTCTTTTTACTATGATAGAGCTCCTAAAATTCTAAAATCTTGAGCTTGTTCTACATCCTGTGTGATCTATTGAATTTATGTCCATGGATGAGGTCTAGGGTTTTAGCTGTATAACCTTGTTCCCATTTGCTTACACCTTAGACCTTGGGCGTTTTAATTCTTTTTTGACCTATTTTACATGGTCTCTGATCATTCAAGTTATAACTTAGGCCATCAAATACATCCTTTTACTGACCCTTTTGCTTAGGCCTGTCTGTTGTCCAATCTTGCATCATTACTTTTAATGTTACCTAGGATGCGCTAGAAATATTTTCACAAAATCCCTTAAGTATGCATTCGACTCAAGGGTTAAGTCCCATTTTCCTAGCCATGATCCCCTTCTCTTTGAAAAAATCTTATTAGCACGTGGAATTTTTATTCACTTAAATCACACATCGCTGGAGTTATTTTCATCAATGGACTATTTATTGTGATAAGCAATGACCTACACATTTCCTTTATATCACTCATCACCAAAGTCTTTTGAACCCATGGTCCTATAATTGCAATGAATGATGAGTATGGCGATGCGTTCCATTTCCCATCACTAAAAGGTTTTTGAAGATTCTTGCAGCTTCCGCAATGAGAAATGGAAGGAGGGATTGAACAATGTGATAACCACGTGTTGGGCTCATGTTTCATCATTGTTTTCACCTATCAAAAAAATTGTTTCCAACAACATGATCACTTCTGCAATGAGTGATGGTTCAGGTCATTTGAATGCATCAAAGAAGAAGCACATCACTAAAAATTTCAAACATTTCTTCCATTTTTCTGTAATGAGGAAAAATGGGATGACTTCTATCATGTGCTATAGAATGATTACATGGCATGTTCTAAGGATCCTTTCACTACTTTAAAGAATTTTTGTTAAAAGAATGGGTGATGGTAAAAGGGGACCATTGATTATGCTTTAAAACTAGATGATCAATGGTTGGGATTCAAACTAGAACAACTATCCATAATTTCGTTCATTCGAACAACCCATCGACCATTAATGGTGAAATGCACTTCAACGCTGGGATATTAAAGAGGTTGTCTTGTATCTCCTTTGAATACTTGTAATTGGAACATGCATTGGAATTGGTTGAGTCGACAAGTAGTAAGAGCGAAGTCTTGCACAAAGCCAAGATTGAAGAGCATCCAGTTTGTTCCTAGGTAAGTAAATCTTTCTAACTCCCTAGTTGGCTTGTTTTCTGGGTAGTGTTGAAAATGTATAGATAGTAGGGGTTGTGGCGTCTAGATGCAATAATTTTTTCTAATTGAGATAAATCAAATCTGTTGTTGGTGAGGTTCTGGGAAAAAGGGATGGGATTATTGGCTTCATAGCAAACCTTGTGGTTTTTAGTTCTTTAAGGTGATTTTTTCTATATCTAAAAAACCCTAGCCCTGTTGCCAAATAACAATGAATCAGCCTAATGGATCTAGAGCTAAAAATAATAGAAAACCTACTTAGAAATGTGTGAGTAAACCTAAACCTCCTAGTGACCAACCTCAACCTGATGAAGCAAGTACACCTAAAACACAGAGGATTGTTAAGAAGGATCATACTAAGTTTATAGAGGAACCCCCTCAAGACCCTGAACAAGAAATTAAGAAGAAAGTAGGGAAGAGAAAGACTAGTGATGGTATTTTTACTCAGTTTTAGGATGTAACTTCTAGAATCTATGATATTGTGGTACCACAAAGTGATTAGGACCTATTCTACTATGCTTTCAAATGGAGAAGAGTCAACCACCTTGCTTGCAATATATGGGCATGTGACATAGGAAAATTGGTTTTCCTGAATGTATTTGTGGAAGTAGACTTGATACTGGCATTGGCCAACTGCTATGACCCAAATGGCAGAACAATTAAAATGTTTCCTAAATTTTTCCCCATGTTGAAGATCTTTGTGGGTCAGATAATTGAGGCATTCCAATTGAACCCATCTTCCTTTGAGCTCATTAACTTACACAAATTTTACAATGAATATGAGAAAAATAAGGTTTGGTTAAAAAAAGGTGTGTTTCCTATTCACAGGAGGTGCAACTTGAAGATGAATGGTCAATTCTTCATGGATTCTAAGGTGGAAACTTTTGATTGTGTTGATTTTGATGACTATTTCAAGAATACTTATTATTCTATTTGTCAAGTTTTGCATAAAGTGTATGATTGTAAGATAGGCATAACCTTGATGACTATGGAAATGGATATTTAGCACAAATATCAGAATAGGGCTTGGGACTATGCCACTTACAATGCTGAACATTTACATGAGGACCTAGTAAAGTTGAAGGATGTCAATTGTCTGCTATCCTATAGGAATTAATCTCTACTGATGCATTTATTACTATGGATGAGGAGGACGTTTATGAGGAACTATATTAGTTTCAGAGAGTTTGATGATAAGGATAATGAGTTGTTAGTGTAGATGTGGATGCATATCTGGGATGTGCATTGTCCACATTCTAATTATAACATGTTTTGTAATATCTTCAAGTTCTTGGTTTTTCAAAGGCATCCACAAGGTGTTAAGGAGAAGATAAGGACATTGGAACATGAACATGACACAAAGCACCAATTCAATTGGGGAGATTGGTATCTTCATACCAATTATAGTACAATTAGGATATATATGGAACTCTGGTGCCACCACACAAACTACCCATTTATATGTCAGATAGAAAATATTTCATGGAAGTCATGTGGAAAATGGATGCCATGGATAAAGAGTATTTCAGAGGTCTGAAGAAGGCTTCTCTTGTGAATCTTGATGTGGAGTTTGGATACTTTAGTTGTACCTCAAAAGAGGTCATTGAAAGGTTTGGTTCTCTTCTAAGTAATTACAGGTTGCACCAGGAAGTCCAAAGGATCAATGATCCTAAAGGGGTCATCTCAGCTCAAAGAAGAGCTAGGTCATTGGGAACAATAGATCATCAGTTCTATTTTCAAGATGTCATTAGAAATTTATCTACTAATGAGGAAGTTAATGCAAGAAAGGATGCATGGAGAAAGATATATGCCATAGAGGACAAGATAAGAAAGGATAACCCTCTGTATGTTAGTCCTTACTCAGAAGTGAAAGATAAATTTGCAAAATAAAAATTGATGTTGGGTGATTTTAGTGAAGGGAAGTGGTGCAATTTTATTGCTTGGATGTGACATATAATTTGCCATTGCATTGGACACAGTTAGAAAGGACCCTGATGCCTCTGCTTCTGAAGAGGCCTTCAACAACAAGATATTTTGTTCAAGTTGCAGCCCCTAGTTGCATACATTGGTTGTTTGGTCTATGGCCACTAACACAGGAAAAAATAATGTGGTACAATCTATGGAGAAGGAAATTGGAGCAGTGATTGTTGAGAGAGCAATAGAGATGAAAACTACTACACATGCACAATTAACAATGAACATTGCAATGTTGACTGTGGACACTACTCAGATCACATAGGCCAATTACTGATTTTTTTTTGATAGATACAATAAGTTGATGGATGAGCATAACAAAGTATTGGATACTGCACATAGAGGTTTAGCATCCTCAACCAGTTCTACTTCAGATATGTCTACTCAAGATAGGGTAATTTTGTCCCTCAGGAAACAAGATTTGAACCAAGCCTTGAAAGCAGAAAAGGAACAAACAAAGGAGGCTAAATTAGAAAATATCAAATTGGCCAATAATATCTTTGATGATGTGCTAAAACATAGAGTGACCAAATTGGTCAACAAGGCTGATGATGTGTGGGAAGCTCATAGGAGTATTCATGATGCTAATATCAAATACTTGCGGGTTCAGAAAGCTTTCCAAGATGAGCGGAGTCAATGGAGTACTAGAATAGGAACCCTAAAGGAAATAATTTCTAAAGCTAATGAACATCCAGAAGTCCCCACTCACATTCCTAAGATATTGAAGACCATTGATATGATTAGTGAGATAACGACCTTCCATGGGAATTTAGGGATGTAACTTGGTAAAAATTTAAAGATGTTCACAGATATGGAAGCACAGGGTATGCCAAAAGTATTTGATGATAAGGGATAACTGATGGAATTTTATGAGTGGAAAGATGAATTGGAAGAGTGGTTTCCTCGTGCTAAAAGTAGGTTAAGTGAAATTGATTACTCTAGGTTAAATTATCATATCGACAACATGCATGGAGTTGAAATGAAGATGTAAATATTTTTCATGGAGGCTAGAGCATTGATTGATGCTAGGTACACACAACACGATGAGAAAGTGTAAAGTTTGTTGAGTACACAGTGGCCCACTGATGAAGAATACAATTCATGGTTGGAAAAGTTCATCAAATAGGTTTATGTGCCTCAGATGATCAAGAGTTGGAAGAGTAATGGGTAGAAGAGAATAATACATAACTCAGAAATAGTATAAATTAGGCTTTAGTTAAAGTATTGAAAATTATTTTTCTATTCTTATTAGAAATGTTGATGACATGAGTGATGATCTGGATGAATCGATCACTCATTTTGTTGCTTTATACTTTTCTTGTAACTTGGCGTGGATGTGGCTAATTTTTGATTGACAAAGAAGGAGTCATAAATTTTTTATAATACAAGGAAGTTCCTTTTGGAAGGCGGGTCTATCTTCTTTAGCAAATGGAAATAATCTTTGTCTCATATGTATTCCCTCCAATTGAAAACACAAATATAACTAAAATGGGGAATATGTCTTATAACTGTCCAATTAGGATGTGACATGTGCGCTCTTGGCCTGAAGCTTTCTTTTGCTCCCTTATTCTATAAAAGGGAATTTAGGGCCATTAGTGCAGGTCTCTTGTTGAATTCTGAATTTGAATTGTGCAAATGAAAAACATAGAGTGAATATGTTTGATGTCTTTATCTTATGCTTTGAGCCTAGTTAGTAAATTTGGTGAAATGTATGGTTCCTGAGCATATCTAAATGATAATGCAAGTTTTCAGAGTATGTAGTCTTTCCAATTTTATTATGTATCTGAATTATTAATGAAAACTCTCATCAAAGATCATTTCATTAATCTTCATCGTTATCATGCTTTGATGTATGTCTTGGTTTTAATTCTAGTTCAAAGAGTCAATTAAAATGCTTAAATCAAATCATAAATTCATATGTAGGATAACTGGATCTAATAAGTAGTCTTAGAATCCGATTATTAATTCATTAATTGCAAAGAAACCTCACATAGATTATGGATGTTTAGGATTAAATTTACCTTGCAGTTTTATTTTCTTTGAATCCTAGCCCATAGATATTGCACTGATCTCAATTCTTATAAGCATTCCTTATGGTTCCAATTACCCAATTTGAGAACATCACTTATAAATAATCTTTTAATTTATGTAATATTTATTGTGGTTGGTGTTGTTTCCTATTCTCAACTTTAAATGTGTAATTCTCTCAAGGAAATGCCAATTTCTTGAAGGATTTCATCTTCCTAGCCTCTAGTGAGAATACATCTACTTTGTTATACAATGTGTAGACATGTAAAATGTACTGATTGACATTGGACATCTGATCCTGACCACTAACATCGTTTCATCCTAAATCATCCCTTGGTCTAACCATTTAATCGAATACCTTTATTTGATTAAATTCATCAATATTCCTCTCTTAATTAAATAAATCAGTTATCTAATTAAGTCACCCTTTCTTGATAATTAAATTAACCATTTTGATCTAATTATCCTATTTAATTAAATAATTAATTTTGATTAAATCCCTAAAGTCTATCTATTAAATTAAATAAATTAAAACCCTATTTAGTTTAATCTAACATAATCTCTTTTAATTAAATAGATAAAAAATCCTTATTTAATTAATCCTTTATCACATTCTTCTCATATTTGATTTAAATAAATCCACAAATTTAAGTCAAATAGGTCACATCATTTAACTCCTTCATTAAATTAATTAACATTGATTAATTTAATCTCTTCTCATGTCCCATCCTCCATCTTTTACCACTTGCACATGAAAATAGAGTTATTTGATTTATTAAATCTCTATTTTCTTCAACAAGGCATCTCTTAAGGAATATTCCTCAAGGTTTGAATTCAAAATCCAAGTGGAATTTGTCCTTCCAGCAAGGCATTTAACTCGACCTACAAAGTCCTTTTTCCTTGAGCCAAGTGGCACTCAATGCACCATCTTTCCCTCTTACATGTCATTTCAACAAATTCAAAATTCAAATATATGCATTTATTGACACAATCTTCAAAACTTGCACATCCTCCATCCATTCACCCATTGACAAGTGGAACTTTGTCATTGGCTAATTCTTAGTCCCACATTGCTCTATTTTGGACATTCTTTCATCTTCTCATTCTATAAATAAGAGGCTAATCTCCTCATTTCATCATCCACAATTTGAGTAAACTTACTATGCTCAAATATTTAGCAACCTTCATCCATATTTTCGAATTTGTATCTAGGTTATGCAGATTTTGGTCTTGAAGCACTCATCATCCTTCATCAAAGTGGATGATCATCTTCATCACATCATTCAAGCTAGCACTGGATTTGGGAAAGGGCCAATTTTCACATCAAATTGGCACCAATTCCCACATGGGATCAAGAGTTTGCATTGTCTTCAATAGGATTTAGCTTGCTTGATTGTTCTTCCATTTCATTACTCCTCTTAAGGAAAAAATTGTCATCTTTTTATGCTTAGGATTTACTAATTTCGTATGGGAATTAAAAAGAACTTTTGAATTCTTGTTACAAAAAGGCTTAAAATGAACATTAGGACTCAAATTTACTAAAGTTTGTTTTGAGATTAAAAATTTAACAAAGCAATTTGTCACACTTACTTTGGTGCTCTTAGAACAAACTCACTTTTGCTTTGAGGATTTAAAATAAACAAGTGTTTGCATTGTTTTGCAATTATGTAAAGAAAGTAATATCATCAAAAGTCATGTGCGCTTCTCTCGCGCCTCACAATGATCTTGAGAATCAAAAGGATTTTGGTGATATTAAGTTGCCTAAATAATTTCCCATACACACTTCAATTTGGGCTTAAAATTGAACAAATTGTACGAGTGTGAGTGAATTTATTGCATGTGTCCTCCTTTTGTTTCTAAATGAAGGTCGATCAAACTATGAATACATTTACTCACTATTGTTTATCTTAGAGGGCCTGCCTTGGGGAAAAAGTACTCACCCAAGGGAATGACTCAACCGGTAACACTCTGAACCTGAGAGTATTTCCAATTGGGATATAAATGTGGGTATTGGAGTAAACGCCAATATCACATGGTTGGCTCCGATGACAAGGGAAACTATGGTTTCTCGCCATGTTGGGTCAACTCCTACAAATGGCAAGTCCTAATTAAAACCCATGTTTTAGAATTTCCAAAATCTTTGATCTATTTTTTGGTGCAAGAATGGTCATTCCAAAGCCGCCCCACACTTTTATGGTCTTGAGTAGAAATGGAAATAATTCCATGGGGGTTTCATGGGTGTTGATGCTTTTCTACCCCATATAAGTGAGTGTCATGGAGGGGAGCCAGTGGGGTCAAGCATCTAACTATTTGCTAAAGATAAGCATAGTTGGACTTATCCAAGTGGGGACTCAACAAATATTGTCTTTCATATCCATAGGGTTGTATTTATTCTTGGTGATGAAATGCTTTGCTTGTTCTAAAAAATTTGGAAACAAACACTTAACATTGTGATCAAAATTTCAAACCCTTTAGGAGGCAAATACCATTGACCAAATTTAAGTGTTATTTCTTGCCCTTGGGATTCACATCCTTAGAGGTTTCTAAACACTTCAATCTATATCTCAATTTTCTTACTAAAGATAAACAATAGGTAACCATTTCCTTGAATTCATTAAATTTTCACATGACATACTTTGTGGGATTTGAAGAAATTAAGACATTGGACATCTAGTTTGGAAATCATAATCAAAAAAAGTGTTTGTGATAAAAAAAAGTCACTAAGAAAAGATAAAAAAATTGACTCTCACATGTGTTGAAACCTCATGATTTCAAAGAAAGTGAAAATCCCAAAACTAAAGTCCTTGAGTCAAAGTTCAAAATTTAGGAGTCACACTCGAAAGGTCGTCAATAGATACAATATAAAGTGCAATAAAAAGCAACATATCAAGATAGGCAAAAACACAAGGTTCTATAGACTCATCCCTTTGAACAATCCAGAAATGTATGCTCAATTTTAACCACTTATTAGTTATAGAGGTCCATAGAAGCATTACATGCTCTTTAATACCGAGGTCTAGTAAACAAAAGTGTCTTTTTTTAGGTACATCCTAGGATCAAAATCAAAATATTTTTCATCCATCCTTCAACATCAAACCAAAATCACCTCACCATTATCTTTTGAAAGATCTTGAAATTATCCTTCATGCTAGGCTTTCTGGCAAAAAAATCAAAATCATCAAATCCTTGAGACAAAATCCTTGAAATCTTTGAAATATCAAATCATCTTTGGCTAGGTATGTGTAGATGCATCCATCAAAATTATCAAACCGGCTTATTTAGCTAGGTACATTTAGATGCATCCTTCTTCATATACTTGGTTAAATTATCATCTTGTTTGAATACGTGTTGGTAGATGCATCCTTCTCCCTACACATATTCAAATTATCATCTTTTGAGAAAATATACCCCTTAGATAAGCATCCAACATCTTAGGGTCTATTTGTTCAATCAAAGCAAACCAAAAAATCAAGTCAAGGACAATCCAAAAATCTAAATCTAAATCCAAAACATATCCAAAAAATCCTAAAATTCTAGCATTCCCTTCAATATTTTCTCAAAATAGTTCCAACCATCCATCAAAACATCCATCTAACATCCTTATCATTGTCATCCTTTGATCTTAGCATCATCCTAAAATTTTCTCTTTTGTGCCTAAAGATATATCAATCCAAATAATTAGAGATTCATCTCCCATATTCTTAAAAAATTGATCCTTATTTTATGGTGCAAACTAGATCTCAACACAAGAACATGGAAGCCAACAAAGAAACACCCGCTCCAAGTGACCTAAGCCAAACAAAGACCGAAATGAATCCCGTTGTATCAAACAATCCTTTGATAAACTTTATCTCATCATCACAAAATACACAAGAGGAAAGCCAAGAAGAAGACCTTACCTTTGGGATGTCCCATGAGGAAATCACCGAAATGATCCAAAATCTGGAGAGCCATAAGATCATCAATAGTAGGATGAGGCTTAACCCTTCACTATACATGCTCGAACTAGCAAAACAAGGGGCCAAATTACCTTCTGATTTCAATGTGGCTTTATAGTGGAACCATCTTTGGAGGAAATGCCTCTAATTTCATCCACACTCCCCATATCATCTACACCCCCATCGCAAAGCATCACTCAAAACATCCCGCAAATCACATCTTTTACTCCAACTCAACCCAATAATAACAAGGGAAATGCATTTCTTAATGCCATTCAAACACACCCCCTTGTTAATAATCAAGACTTGGATGCAAACACCATTTTGGAACAAAACATACCTCTAAATCCATTACATAAGTATGCCCCTCTCACTTTCCATGATCCTAATAATCCATCATCATCATCCTCTATGCAACACCCAAGACTTCTCTCCTCATAACTTCGCAAGGAGAAGGTGACATGTTCAAACCTGGGGGAATTTTTGACACCACATCATTTTCTCAAGATATCACACCCCTCACATTTTCACCTCTTCCACCATTACCACCATTATCCGCACCTCTACTTGGCTTGGGACTCCCACCTTTACCAAATATCAATCAAAATCAAACCAACATCCCAAAAATCAATCAAAACATCACGCCAAACTCTCAAAACTTGTCATCGATATCGTAACAACAAATGAAAACTATGCAAGCAATCACGAAATCATCAACCACCCCCCTAACATCTCAAAGCATGGGATCTCAAGGGCCAACCACATCGATCGCACCATCCACCACTCAAACCACCAACACGACATCACCACTCATCACCATGACAAGCACCATTATGAATCCACCAGCACCTCCACCACCACCAAGCTCCAATAAATCAATCCAATATAGCATAGCATTACAAGAAACTTAGAAATCTTCTTATCAAAAAGAATTCCTACAAGTACAAAATAAAAAATCCGTGCAACTAGCTGCTCTACAAGCCACACAATTAGCTGCTCAACAAGCTATGCAACTAGCTGCCCAACAAGTTGCTCAAGTGGCGTGAGATGCTCAAGCTACCCAAATCATACAATAAGTGCATCAGGCTACACAAGAACAAGCCTTATTATAACAAAAATAACGGCAAGCCACTCAAGCTGCGCAAGCTCAAGCTCAGGCGCACACCCAATATCAAGCACAACAAGCACAGGCACAAGAATAGTTTCTTGCACAAAAATAAGAAACACAACTACAAGCATATTAGAAAGCAGTAAAATAATACCAAGAGCAGCAAGAAGAAACCCAATTAGCAGCCCAACAACAAGCGTTGTTGGTACAACAACAAGCACAATAGTAGGCTTAGCAATAGGCAATCTTAGCGCAACAACAACAAGACCAACAACAAGCTTTGTTCATACAACAATAAGTGCAAGCATACATGGCTCAACAGAATGCACAAATGTCTCCAATCAACACATCAAACAATCCACCCATGACATCCACAAGTGAACCACCTCAAAAGACTTTCATGCTACCTCCTGACCCACAAAACAATGTGACAACACAAATCAAGTTGCTCTCGCAACAAGTGGCCGATCTTCAATCAGGACAAACTACAAGAACATCTAGTAACTTGTGCCCTTACCCATTAGACATGAGCCTTGTGATGAAACCATTCTTGAAGGGATTTGAGATCCCCAAGTTTGACATGTATCGTGGGATAGGAAACCTTGAAGATCACATCAGGGAATTCCAGGTTCATTGCATGGAAGTCGCGTATGACATAACCTATTTGATGCAGCTATTTCCTAGGAGTTTGGTAGGCCATGCTATGGAATGGTTCTCTCACCTACCCATAGTAATCAAGACATTCCACGAAATGATAGACGCATTCATTAAAAACTACGCATGTAATATCACCACGGATGTCAGTCTTGAAGAACTATCGACCCTGAAACAAGGTAAGAATGAATCATTCGCTTCATTCCTACAATGATAATGATCCAAGGCCAATCGGAGTAAATGGGTCATTCTTGAGGAACAAAAAGTGAGCACTATCATATCCAACCTTGATGGCCTCTTGGCATTCCATCTCAAGGTTCAAGGGATCACCACATATGACTAGTTGATTTCCAAGGCACTCAACATCGAATGAGCCCTTATGACACAACTAGGAGGATCAACTTCATATCCTGAACAACAAAATAATTGCCCACCCACCAATTGCAATGAAAAACCTTGCACATGGGCAAGAAACAAAAATGTTACCAGCAATGGTGTCATCGATGCCAAATTTTTCTTCAGTGCCCCTCAGCAGAACACACCCGCACCTCAACAATAAATCCAAAATCCTCATCAAGCGAACACAATAACACAAAAACCTAACAACCAAAAAATCAATAACGTCAATGACCAAAGAGGACCTCCCCAAAGAAAAAAAAACTTCACTAAACGAAAGTACACCGCTCTCGGGGAACCACTTGAAGTCATCATGAAGAAATTAATAAACAAAAATCTCATCAAGATCCCCACTTATGAGAACTACCAAGAACCAGATGTTAAACCCCCTTGGTACATTGAAAACCAGCTCTACGAAATCCAAAAAATCAAAAGGCACACCACAAACAGCTGCATGAGACTAAAAAACATAGTCCAAGACCTCATTGATCAAAGAATCATCAATGTGGAACAAACAATAGGGAACCAAAATATCAAAATATACATGAATCTGATGCGTAGCCATAACAATAAAGTCAACAATAACACGATTAAGGGGAAAGGCACCGACAAACACATAAATCATGTATATGAAAATCTCGTTGCTTCCCTAGATGAATACTATGCAGTAATCACTATCATAGGAGCCTATACCAATTGTGTAGTCACCACAAGAGGCGACAAAGTTACTATCATAGGGTCATCCCAACCAAACAAAAATTCCATGTGAAATCCAAGATTTTTTTCCAATGGTTACAATGTCCTTGATTAGCTAAAAAGAACCCCAACACAATTATCCATCATGGAGTTGTTAAAAATCTCATCTTCCCATAAGAAAATCCTTGAGGAAGCATTGGCTTCATCCACCATCCCCGCAGATCTTGATGTGGAACAATTCCAAGCTATGGTCAACAACATCATCACCCTTGAACCTCCTTATGTTCTCTAATCAGGACTTTCCCACTCAACCATCTCATAACCGTGCACTCCACTTAGAAGTCCTAGTCCAAAAAAGTAAAGTCAAGTGAGTCTTGGTGGATGGAGGTGCAGGCTTGAATATTTGTTCCCTCAAGCTCATTAAATAGTTGAAAATCTCAGAGGATTCCATCGAAAAAGGAAAAAGTATCACAATCAGAGCATGTGATGATAAGGAAAGAGTGTTCCAAGGCATAATAAAAATCCCTATTCAAGTAGGGCCAGCTATCATGGAAACCATTTGTCAGGTCCTAGACTTTGACTTACCCTATAACATTCTCCTAGGACAACCATGGATTCACGCAATGCAAGTGGTAGAATCAAATTTCCATCAATGTGTCAAGTTCACACATGAAGTAGAAGAGGTCACTATCCATGGAGATCCTGATCCATTCTCCTATTGTAAGAACCTTGAGGCAAAAATACTACAAAATCCCTCAAGTACCTAGAAATGATGAAGGCCCATCAACATTGTACATTGATCCAGCCACTCTTGCATCCACTTCTATGATAGAGGCACCTGCCACTCCCACCATTCCCACCATCTCTGATATCAAACTCATCATCTAGGATAATGGTTGCGGAAACTACACAATTCCAAAAATTCTTTTGTGGTAGGAGAGTTACCACAATCTCCCAGATCATGAGGACATCTGCAAGCAAATGAAGCCTCTACATCTCAAACATCCCCTGAAGACTACCCCAACTTCATAAGTTGGGGAGATCTTGGATGAGAAGTCATAGAGGAGGATTTGTCTCATCTCGTATACCAAGATGATAGACCAACAACCAATATACCATTGGATGACAAAAGCAAAGGTTTGCAAATGATTCTTCCAATGGGTTATGATAGAAACTAGAGACTTGGAAAAAATAACAATGGGCTTATAATACCTATCATTCCAGAGAAACAAATGAAAAATCTTGGCCTCAGACGTACCCCTTCAAGTATAACCATACATGGCCAAAATCCTCCAGTTAGAAATGTCAATAATCATCCTTAGCAATCTGCAGTCAAACTTCGCTTACATGTATCTACAGGCCGAGTCATAGACAACTTCACATTTAACATAACTGACATCTATAGTAGTAGCAATGACGAGGATCCCATATCCAACCTACCTAGGCTCTTCGAGGATACCACCATTCTCATGTTTAGCACCTTATCATTTGAGTCAGACCATCAAAATCATGAAATCTGCCTAGTTTACCCTCAACACATTGATTATGACCAAAGAGGACCACCAGTTCTTGATACATTCAAAAATGATGAGGCATTCTCAGAGTTCATGGGACTATGGGATATAATTCCATGTGGGGATCACAAAGTAGGGTTCATCATTGAGCTAGATACATAGGCCTATTATTGGGAAATGATTGAATTGCTTAGTCGTAAAAGTGAGAAATTAAGAATCATATCTAAGTCCTTGAGTGAAAACCACACTGTGGCACTCTCCGACATGAAAAAGGTAAAAACAAAGGATGCATCAAATGGTGGAAACCTCTCTGAGGTGCTCGAGGATGGGGGATTCAATCTTCTTTTCACATCTCTTCATCAAGAAAAATAAATAGTCCTAGCAGAAAAGTGCAACCCAATTAATCTAGGAACAAAAGAGACCCTACACATCACATTCTATGCAAAATCATTACTATCAGAAGAACATGAACTCCTAGCAGCCTCTTAAGAGGGAGACAAGTTAAATTTTCATGGAGCTATGCAGACATGCCAGGGCTTGATCCAAAAATTGTAGTTCATCATCTAGCAATATATCCTGAAGCAAAACATGTCAAACAAAAGCTTAGAAAAATGCACCCTCAGATCGCCCTGCTAGTCAAAATGGAACTAAATAAGCTATTAGATGCAAGATTCATTCGACCAATAGACTACCTAGAATGGGTGTCAAACCTAGTTCCTGTCTCAAAACCCGATGGGGGCATCAGAATCTTTGTAGAGTTCAGGGATTTAAAAAAGGCATGTCCAAAAGATGATTTCCCTTTTCCCAACATCGACATGATCATTGATATGATGACATGACATGAAATTATTTCCTTGATGGATGGTTTCTCAAGATACAACCAGATAATGATTGATAAAGAAGACCAACATAAAATGACCTTCACTTGTCCATGTGGGACTTACTGCTAGAATATGATGCCATTCGGCTTAAAGAATGCAGGAGCAACATACTAAAGGGCCATGACCTTAATCTTCCATGACTTCATCCATAAAACTATTGAAGATTATGTCAGTGACATACTAGCCAAATCCAAAAAGAGGAAGGATCACATAGCAACCTTAAGTGCCATTTTGGATAGGCTGAAAGAATACAAGGTCAGATTAAATCCAAAGAAGTGTGTCTTTGGCATACAATCAGGAAAATTATTAGGATATATAGTGTCAATGAGAAGTATTGAGGCAGATCTAGCAAAAGTAAAAGCAATCCTTGAGATGGAGGCACCCAAAACATTGAAACAATTGAGAGGTCTCCAAGGTAGGATCCAGTCCATCTAAAGATTTATAGCACAACTGGCAGATAAACAAAATCCATACTCTCACCTACTTCACAAGGGAGTAGCGTGCAAGTGGGATAACAAGTGTGAAGAATCCTTTAGTAAGATCAAAGAATATCTACTTACACCACCAATCCTAGTGCCACCAATCCCAAGAAAACTATTAATTCTCAATGTGTCAGCAACAACAACTCTTGGCACTCTTCTAGCTCAACATGATGAAAACGGGACAAAAAGGGCCATATATTATATCAACAAAACAATGGTTGGTCATGAGTTAAATTACTCATTCATTAAGAAAGCATGTTTAGTAGTAGTGTTTGCTTCACAGAAATTCAGAAATTACATGTTGGCACACAAAATAAAACTCATCACCAAAATCGACCCTCTCAAGTACTTACTGTCAAAAGAAATTCTCACGGGAAGAATGGCTAAATGGGTCATGATCCTATTAGAGTACGACATTGAATATGTGGAGCAGAATGCAATTAAAGGCCAAGTCATCATAAATTAGCTTGTAGAAGCACCAATCTATTCAGAGAATCCTGTCATCTCAGAGTTTCTAGATGAATCCATCTTCAATCTCAACATAGCTAACCATTGGAAACTTTACTTGGATGGATCATACACACAACATGGATCAGGAGCTGGTGTCTTATTAATTACCCCACAAGGGGACTGCATACCAAGGTCCTATAAATTGGCGTTCCCCTACACTAATAACATTGCAAAATATGAGGCTTTAACCATAGGTCTCAAAATAGCAGTATAGTGGCACATCAGGGCCCTTAGGGTATATAGAGACTATCAGCTAATAATAAACCAAGTGAATGATGAGTACCAGACTAAGGATGACAAGCTCACTCCATACAAGAAACTAGTTGAGACTCTCAAGGAATCCTTTATAGAGATCACATTTGAGCAGATACCTAGAGCCAAAAATAGAGCAGCAGATGCCATGAAAACAATTGGATCCCTATGGGACATTCCTCGAAATGTTCTAAAACATGAATTCTTGGTAGAGGAGCTTCTCGTGCCCACATTAGAGGTATTAGAATTATAATTTTTGTGCAAAATCATTGGTCCCGGTGATCCTTGGTACCATGACATTTATACCTACTTACAAATAGGGGTCATACCTACTGACATACCCTCGACCTTAAAATGAACCTTTGTCAAAAAGGCATCCTATTTTTCATCCTAGGAGATACGTTGTATCGTAGGAGCATAGAAGGAACCCTATTACACTATTTAAAAGCCGAGGAGGCATTGACTTCTCTAACTGAAGTACATAATGGTATCTATGACCCTAGCCAAGAAATTGCTGAGGATGGGGTATTATTAGCCTACAATGGAAGGAGAGGCACATGATTATGTTAGAAGGTATCTACAATGTCAGCAGCATGGGGACCTCATCCATGCCACAACTCAAGAAATTGTTGAGGATGGGGTATTATTAGCCTACAGTGGAATGACCCTAGCCAAGAAATTGTTAAGGATGGGGTATTATTAGCCTACAATGGAAGGAGAGGCACATGATTATGTTAGAAGGTGTCTACAATGTCAACAACATGGGGACCTCATCCATGCCACAGCTTAAGAACTTCATCCCATCATCATACCATGGCCCTTTTCGCAGTGGGGACTTGATCTCATTGGAAAAATCACTCCCACTTCATCTAATGGCAACATGTTCATCATAACATCCATCGAGTACTTCACTAAGTGGGTAGAAGCCAAACCCATGACGTATATAACTGAGAAGAAGATATCAAAGTTCATCCTAAACTATCTCATTTTACGCTACCATGTCCCACAAGCATTATCTTAGATAATGGGACACCATTCAAGAATAAGGATGTCCGCAACTTGTGTGAAAAATTCAAAATCCAACATCACTTCTCCACCCCATACTATCCCCAAGGAAATGGCCAAGCAGAAGCCACTAATAAAACCATTTTGAAAATCCTCAAGAAAACAGTCAATGACGCAGGTCGTGACTGGCATCTACAACTCAATCCCACCCTCTGGGCCTATTGAACTAGCATCCACACACCCACTGGTGCCACCCCTTTCCCCCTGGTCTATGGATCAGAATCAATACTCCCCATTGAGATCGAGCTCCCGTCACTAAGAATATCACTCCAAAACATCATCATGGATGAAGAGTACCGAGTATCAAGATTGAATGAGCTAGAGCTACTGAATGAGTGGCATATAGATGCTTTAAATCATTTGCAAGTCTATCAAAATAGACTCGACAGGAGCTATAACAAGAAAATCAGAAGCAAGACATTCCAAGTCAAAGAAATAGTACTAAAGGAGAATCAGAAGAATGTCCCAAATCCAAATAGTAAAGGAAAATTTGAACCCAACTAGTTGGGAACATTTGTTATTACAACAAGCTATAAGTTAGGGGCATATCAGTTATCAACACCTGAAGGGGAACCTCTGCGAGAGCCCATGAATAGATCTCATCTCAAAAAGTTTTATGCCTAATCTTTCAAGGTATAGAACCAAAAATCCAAAAAATCAGAAAATGTCTTGAAAAAATGGTTACCTTGGTGAAAACCTAGCAAACAGGCATCTTGGTGACAACAAAAAAATTAAAAAATTAAAAAATCCAAAAAAATCAGAAAAAGGATTAAAAATAGTAAAGAAAAAAATCGTCCTCTAGTGAAAACCACTTCAGTGGCACTTTGGACAAGTACCTTGGTGAAAACCTAGCAAACATGTGCCTTGTGTAAATAAGCACTTTCCATCCACAGGATCTTCATGGCTTGTTCTGCATCATCCATCCATTGCGTTTCCATCATCCATCACTCATCCACCTGCATCCACACCATAGCTTGGTCTATTGCTCATATCATTATCCCTCCTAGTACTACTCAACCCATTCCCAAGGTTAGTTTGTCTTGCCTTTATCATAGTAGTCTATTGCATCACACTTGGGGCATGTTCTCATTGGATCAAATTTGTGTATATTCTTGAAGTCCTAAAATTAGAAAATCCAAAACATCAAAAAATAAAAAAAATCCAAAAACATTGATAAAATCACCAAAATCCAAAAACATTGAAAACACATCAAAATCCCAAAACAGGTCAAAAAGTTAGTCAAAAATTCAAAAACGGAGTCATCAGTTGAACTATGGGTCTTTGAGCCTTGAACGTAGGCAAGGTTGATCTTTGATCATCCCCTGAGACTCTTAGGTCAGTCCTTTAGGAGTCTGTCATAATAAATTGACATTTCATCATATATATCTTCATCTGTGAATCGGTCAAGTCGTCAGTCGAACTACGTGGTCTCTGTGTGTATAACGTAGGAAAGGCTAATCTATTGATCAGCCCTCGAGGCCCCTAGGATAGGTCCTTAGGTTAGTCTCTTGGTCAAAATATTAGAAAACACCATAACATTTAAAAATAAAAAAATCAAAACATTTGAAAATCTCAAAAAATACCAAAAA
>VDFB02105785.1:517846647-517882514 GCA_007258455.2 Sequoia sempervirens
TAAAGTTCATGTTAAGTTTCCCACCCTTTTGTCTTGAAAGGCTTACATTCAAAGTTCATTCAAAAACATTTCACATTTTTCAAAGTTCGTCTGAATTTCGAAGGATCTTGTGAAATTTGCATAAATCGTAACACAATTTCTATGAATTTGTCCCAAGGAATATGGGTGGCAACTCTAAAGTCTCTAAACTAGTTTGAGCCAATGTTTAAAGATATCAAAGAAGTAAAGAAGAAGAATAGAAAGAAATCAAGAAAGTTGACGAATGTGAAGAAGATCCAAGTACCAATGCGAGGAACTCGAGGCCACATGAAGAAGCATCCTGAGTAGAAATTACAAGGAGAATTTCCCAAGCACACTCGAGGAAAGTGGGTGAAAGAAAAGGACATCGAAACATTTAATTCTACTCCACACCCAGTCCTTGAACATGATATTTGTTCTAGCTCTAGTTCAAAATGTGAAAGAAATTTGCTAGATTTTAGTGATAGCACCTCTACTGAAAGAGGAGAGGTTTTTATGAAGTTTGTTGTAAATGAGCAACCCTCAGAACAAGGCTTGAAATCCATGGAAAGGAGGGAGAGAGATAGAATACAAAGAGATAATTCTAGTGCTAGACACACTAGAGATGAGGGACATTCGACCCCAAATTCCCATCCATATACTCCCATCCCTCTAGAACTGTTAACGTGAGATGATGAATATTCTTATAATGTAGTTCCTAATCACACTAAGGTTGTAGTAGCATCAGATGTTGACTCTACTTTACCAGAGGAAGAAGAAGTCCTTAATGATATGAAACAGCTTAGAGAAAGAGCCTCAAGATGCAATGAGAATAGAAAGAAGAGGGATAAAGAGAAAGAGAGAAGGATAAGGGAAACCATAATGTAGAGGGATATGTTAAGGAGAAAGGTTGAGGAGATGGAAGAATTGGACAAGTTAGTAGCTAAAAATTTCCAAACAATTGGTCCTGTTGTTCAAGAGATTGTAGCAAATATCCCTATAGTTCCCTCTGTTGATAGTGCTACTGTAAATTCACAAACCAACACCACTGAAAAGACTTCTATCTCAGTTAACCCTTCTCCCAAAAATACAGATCACATTCCCCATAATGTTGATAAAGGAAAGAGACCCATGGGTGGAGTAAAGATAGATGAAGGAGGTTAATCTAAAAAGGACATACCACAGAATGAGTCTATTTCATTAGTTGATAAGCTGATGAAAGAAAATGAAGAGTTTGAGAAAAAGGTGAAAGAGATGGAATTTTTGGCTGTAAATACTGAAATGAAAAGGAAACTTGGTTTCCCAGAGTCCACTATAAAAGGTTATGTCCTTGAAACCTAGAGCTCTCAAGCCTGCACATCATCCTTGAGTCCTCATGTGAATAAAAAAAATATCATCTAGTGCAAATCCTTCTAGTTCTTCCTCACAACTGGAAAACAAAAATAGAATAGTTCACTTTAATGATCAACAAGATTCCCAACCTAGGAAGTCTAAAAACAATAATGAAAGAAGAAGGAATCGTGATGCCCAAGATGAGGAAGGACTTGGTGGAAGGAGATTGTTGCACACTGATAGGTACAAACAACTATGTTTTGAGAACATTCCTAGATATCCAAATCTAGTTCTAGATAATGCAAGGAAGCATGTACCTAAGTTTACTTGCAATAATTCTCTCAGTGTTGAGGACCATTTAAAATCTTTCCAAATATTTGTGGAAGATTTTGAATTGTGGGATGATGATGTGGCCATGAAATATTTTATGCATCATTAATAGAGGATGCTAGGGACTGGTACAGGAGCTTTCTTGATGTAAGAATTGACTCCAAGGACTCTTTCTACTAAATCTTCAGGGAGCAATATGGAGACCAAACTAATCCTCGATTTAGGTTGAATGATTTTAACAATATTACAAAGGGGAATAATGAATTGGCAACCAAGTTTATTGCAAGGTTCTAGAAGGAAATGTACAAAGTCCTTTCTTATTTAAGACCCAATGAAAAGGCATGTCTAGTTGTATACTGCAATGCATATGATTCGAAAATGTGTTATCTGACAAGAGATAAGAATCTATAATACCTGAGAGGCCTACAAGATGACAATCAATATTGAGAACAATAGGAGAGCATTATGTAAATTGGGAAGGAGAGACAATCCCAGACCTCTGAAGAACCCAAAAGCTCAGAATGAAAAGGTAGCAAAAGTTGCAGCCCTTGATGAAAAATTAGATCAAGTTCTTAGTTTGTTGCAGAAGGTGGCCAAGAATGATAAGCCACAATTCTAGAGGAATGAAAGGCCACCCAGACTGCAGGACTATCCCTATTACACAAACTAGCATAATGGGAAGCCAATTAACAATAATTAGAAGAATATCCAAAGTACACTCGATCCCTTGCAAAAGCATTCCACAAATGTTACCAAAGACTTGCCTTGGTGTGGAGTGTGTCAAATGCCTCAATCTGTACAACAATGCATTGTTGCTAGATTAGTAGAAGAATCACCAAAGGATTAGGGGGCTTATGATTCTCCTCATGAGCAAGATAGAATTGTGAACATGCTCATGACCAAATCCAACTTTGCTTGTGATGAATACTCCCTAGATGATGAGGCTAATATAAGTGGTGTGGATGTCTAGAGGTAGGAGGCGAGCTCTTACCATCAACAAGTATTTTTAGATGGAGAAGGAGAGAATGACTACATTTCCTACACTCTTGAGTCAGATAATGTTTCTTTGAGGAGTCCCTCAAATGAGGAAATTGAAAGGCACACAATTGCATTGGCTGCTAAGGAAAGGAATGACTATCATTTGAGGAATAAAGCTATAAGTGGTAATTAGGGCAGCACCGGTAGCATTTTTATCAAGGAGAACAATGTAGAAATCAAAGGAACTGATATAAAAAATAAAAAAGAAGAGGTGAAACCCAAGGATGGTAAAGAGATGAGAATTTGGGCTAAGAAGGGAACTAAGGAAAAAATTGATGGTGAAGTTTCTCCTCATGTTGAGAAGGTCAACGATGTGCAACCCAGTGCTGAAAAGGTTCAAGGACAAGGTGAGAAGGTAATTATTAAAGAATTCATACTCTCTAACTTACCAAATTATTCTCCTATAGATATGTTACAGGTATTGTCTCAAGTTAAATTCATGGTCCCACGACTAGAAATGATGAGAATAGATGAGGATAAGGATAAGACTATTGCTCTTATTAGTAGCATTGCTAAAAATGGGAAGGATAAAGTGGTGGCTGATAAAATTGAATCAAGCAGAAGCCAAGAGAAGAATACTAAGGTCAAAGCGGTGGTCAATGAAAATCCTAAAGTATATCTAGGAACCACGATTACTACCAATCCAAGCCAAGTCAATCCATTTTTTCTAAGCTTGATCATTGATGATAAGTTGCTTAGAAATTTCATGATAGACTTAGGGGCTTCAAACAATGTAATTCCAATAAAAATCATGGAAAAAATGGGCTTAAAGGTTGATAGCACATATGGGAAGTGCTATGCCATGGACTCAAGGGAGGTTCCTATTATAGGAGTAATCAATAGTGTTCCATATAGATTATAAACCTTCACTAAGACGGAGTTGTTTATGAGTATCATAGTGGTTGAAATTCTAGCAACTTATGGGATATTAATGTTAAGACACTGGAGTGCTTCCATGGGTGGTAGTATTTGGTGTGACCTATCATTTTCAACTTTTTCAATTGATAAAAAGGATGTTAAAGTTACAAGAGAACCAAGGGTTCACCACATGATTGAATTTGTAGAGTATCCAAAAGAGCCAACAATAATTAACTTTGTGGATACTGGTCTAGATGATTTCCAAGTTGAAGAATTGAAACAAGAAGAAGAAGAGTTCTAGCCTATACCAATTGACAAGGAGGTCCTAGATACACCACAAGAAGATTCTCTTTGGACTATGTAATTTGATGGAGCCTATTCCAGGGAAGGCCTAGGTGTAGGGGTTATTCTTATCTCTCTGCAAGGAAAAACCTTCAAGTATTCCTTGTTACAATTTTCTTGTACAAATAATGTTGCAGAGTATGAGGCTCTCTTGCTTGGGTTGAAACTAGCTTCCAAACATGGCATTAAGTTGTTAAAAGTGCTTGGATATTCTGAGTTAGTAGTTTCTTAGGTTAGGTCTATATTTTTTGCTAAAGATAAGAGGCTTAGGAAATATAGGAATGCAATTTAGGATACTAATGAAGCCTTTGATTCTTTTGGCATAGATTGGATAGAAAGGGGACAAAATGTTAGGGTAGACTTGCTAGCTAATATCACTATCAGATTAGATAATGTTACCTTTGATGGTGTTTCAAGAATATAAGTACAAACTTGACCTATAGTACCTGACAACATTTGCAACTGGAAAGTGTTTGATGACAACAATGATATTTTGAGGTTCTTGCACTACATTGATAAATACAAAATCCAAGAGATTTATTTTGGATCATTAGTGGTTGAGGTTGATGGGAAAGAGACATTATTTGGGAATGAGATAATTCAATTAAAAAAAAAAAGATTCCCAAAGTATTGGTCACCCTAGAGAGGGTCTTTGATGGCCCTGACAAGTCAAATGTTAAGCAAGAATCTTCACATAAAGAATATTTAGAAGAGATAAATCTTGGGACAAATAATATACCCAAAAAGGTGTACATAGGCAAGAAGATGAAACCACATGTGAGGACTATGTTAATTTCCCTATTGATGAAATACAAGCATGCATTTGCATGGTCATATGACGACCCTATAGGGAAGATTTGTTCCAACATGTAATCCCTTTGAAACCTAATGCAAATCCTTTTAGAAAAAAACAAAGGCCAATAAATCCTACTTTGCAGCTGAAGATGCAAGAAGAGCTTACAAAGTTGAGAGATGCTAGGATCATCAAGCCAATCAGGCATTCATCATGAGTTTCAAATTTAGTTCTTGTCAGAAAAAAGAATGGTGATATTAGGTTATGTGTAGATTTTAGGAATCTTAATGTGGCATCTTTAAAGGATAACTATCCTCTGCCTAACATGGAGGCCATGTTGCAGAAAGTCATAGGGTGTGAACTACTTTCAATGATGGATGGCTTCTCTAGTTATAATTAGGCTATGGTGAGAGAATCTAAGTAGTATAAGATCACATTTACCACACCTTGTGGAACATACGTCTATGTGAGAATTCCATTTGACCTGATCAATACTGGTGCAACATTTGAAAGAGCCATGTATGTGGCCTTTGCATATTTTATTGATATCTTCCTTTCCATATACCAAGATGATCTTACTACTCACTCTAAAGAGGAAGAAGATCATTGTTCTCATCTAGAGAAGATCTTTATTAGAGGTTTGGAATATAGGATATCTTTGAATCCCAAGAAATGTGCTTTTGGAGTTAAAGAAGGAAAGCTGTTGAGGCACATTGTCTCCAAAGATGGAGTCAGAATCGATCTTGAATGAGTAGCAACCATAGATAAAATCTCACAACCTAGAAATGTGAAAGGGATTCAATCTTTCTTCAGAAAAATTAACTTTGTAAGAAGGTTTGTTACAAATTATGTTGAAATTGTCTGACCCATTTCTAAAATGTTGAAGAAAGGAGAGAAGATATCATGGAAAGAGGAACCTACTAAGGATTTTCAAGCCATAAAGGATGCAATCAAGGAGGTTCCTGTTATCAAGTCTCCTAATTATGTAAAACCATTTCAATTGTTCACTTTTGCTTCATTTCATATAGTGGCAGGGGTATTACTACAGAAAATGATGAAGGCTTTGAGTAGCCTATTTCTTTCTTTAGAAAATCCTTGTAGGCTTTTGAGCTCAAGTATGATGCCACAAAGAAGGAATCATATGCATTAGTAAAGGTTGTAAAAAAATTTAGACCATATCTAACCAAAGCAATTGTTGTAGCTTATGTTCCAAGTCTAGTAGTTAAAGACATTTTCACCCAATAGGAAACCATAGGTCAAAGATACAGATGGATCAATAGGATCCAAGAGTTCAACATTGATCTCCAAATTACAAAGTTGTTAAGGGGTCAAGGTTTGGCCAAGTTGATGGTTGAGACCAACTTGGAAGCCAACCAAATTAATCAAGTTGAACATGAGAATGTTACACCCATGTGTGACATGTCGACATGTGGATGGTATAGAAGGATTGTGGAATACTTGCAAACCATTCAATTCCCTAAAGGTATGCCTAAGAATGAAAGGACTTTGAAACTACAAGCTATCAAGTATGCTATTATTGATGGTGAACTTTGGTGGAGAAGCCTAGAAGGTGTATTGCTCAGATGTGTGGATGGTGACCAAGTTGAAGACCTTTTGATTGAAATGCATAAGGGAGTATGTGGAGGTCACTACATGGCCAAGACAACCTCCCATAAAATACTGAGGGTAGGGTTTTGGTGGTCTACAATATTTAAATATTCTCATAGGTTTGTTAAAAAGTGTGATGCTTTCCAAAGATTTATAGGTAAGCTAAAATTTTATGGTAATTTTCCTCTTAGGTCAATTTTAGCCTAGGCACCTTTCCAACAATGGGGCATTGATTTCATTGGAGAAATGTCAGAAAATTCAAGTGGGGGCCATTCTTGGATCTTGGTTGCTATAGACTACTTTGAAAAATGGGTGGAGGAAATTCCCACCAGAAGAGCAACACACAAAGTGGTGATTGACTTCTTGATGAGCAACATATTAAGTAGATTTGGAGTCCCAGAAAGAATCATATTTGATAATACCATGTGCTTTAGGTCTGAAGAATTTATTGATTTCTGCAATCAACATGGTATATGTGTTTCTTATTCATATACTTATCACCTTCAAGGGAATGGATAGGAAGAATCAACTAATAAGAGCTTGATGAAGATCATCAAATGGGTAATTGAGAAAAACAAGAAGGCATGGGATTCAAAACTAAAACTTGCATTATGGGCAGACAAGACGACATTCAAAACATTCATTGGGCAATCACCTTTTAATTTGGTATATGGGGTGGAAGCAAGAATACCACATAACAACTTGATAAAGATGTATAAATTTTTCTAAGAATATGATACTGACATTTGTGACGAGATGCAACACAGGATGGATGAGTTAATTGAGCTTGATGAAACTAGAAGAGAAGCTCATAAAAGAAATGAAAGGCGGAAACTTCAAGTTAAAGACCTGTATGATAAGATGGCCATTGAAAGGAAGTTTCTAGATGTATGGCCTTAATGTATAATGCAAGGTTGGAAGATAAAGGAAAACATGGAAAGTTTGATCCTTTGTGGCTTGGGCCATATTTGATTGTAGACACACGTGGAGAAGATTCGTATTTCTTGTAGTCCTTAACAAGTGATCTTCTAGTACTTCTAGTACATGGAAAATTCTTGAAGGCCCATTTCTCGTGAAGTAGGTTGTTTTTCCATGTACATTGTATATTTTTGTAAATGTTGTACATAAGTTTGGTGTGTTTTCTTTTTGCGGTGTCTACTTGCCTTGTCCAAGCAAGCTCTTGCATTTTTTGGGTTCCTCTATGTTGGTCTACTTCACAAAAGATATTTTTTTCTTTCCATACCTTCTAGGGGTATGCATCCCTAAGCATGAGCCACTAATAGAGCTCCTAAAATTATAAAATTTTGATCTTGTTCTGCATCCTGTGTGGTCTGTTGCATTTATGTCCATGGGCGAGGTCTAGGGTTTTAGTTGTATAACCTTGTTCCCATTTTCTTACGCCTTAGACCTTGGGTGTTTTAATTCTTTGTTGACCTACTTTACCCAGTCGTCGATTGTTCAAGTTATAACTTAGGCCATCAAAGACATCCTTTTATCTTCCCTTCCGCTTAGGTCTATCGGTTGTCCAATCTTACATCATTAATTGTAATGTTACTTGGGATGGGCTAGAAATATTTTCATAAAAAGCCTTAAGTATGCATTCGCCTCGAGGGTTAAGTCTCATTGTCCTAGCCATGACCCCTTTCTCTTTGAAAACATCTTATTAGCATGTGGAACTTTTATTCATTTAAATTGCACATCGCTGGAGTTATTTTCATCAGAGGGCTATTTACTATGATAAGTGATGAGCTATACATTTCCTTTATATCACTCATTGCCAAAGTCTTTTGAACCCACAATCCCATTATTGCAATGAGTGATGAGTATGGTAGTGTGTTTCATCGCCCATCACTGAAAGGGTTTTGAATATTCTTGCAGCTTCTGCGATGAGCGATGGAAGGAGGGATTGAATGGTATGATAGCCACATGTCAGGCTCATGTTTTATCATTGTTTTCACTTATCATTGAAATTGTTTCCAATAGCCTGATCACTTCTACAATGAGAGATGGTTTGGGACACTTGAATGCATCAAAGGAGGAGCACATTGCTAAAAATTTTAAACATTTCTTCCATTCTTTTTTGATGAGTGAAAAGGGGTCGGCTTCTATCATGTGCTATGGAATGAGTATGTGGCATGTTCTAAGGATCCTTTCACTACTTTAAAGAATTTTTGTTAAAAGAATAGGAAATGGTAAAATGGGACCATTGATTATGTTTTAAAACCAAATGATCAATGGGTGGGATTCAAATCAGAATGACTATCCATCATTTTTCTTGCACAAACAACCCATCAACCATCAATGGTGAAATGTAATTCAGCGTTGGGATATTAAAGAGGTTGTCCCACATCTCCTTTAAGTACTTGTAATTGGAAAACACATTATAATTGGTTGAGTTGACAAGCAGTAATAGAGAAGTCTTGCATAAAGCCAAGATTGAAGAGCATCTAGTTTGTTCCCAAGTAAGTAAATCTTTCTAGCTCCTGAGTTGGCTTATTTTCTAGGTAGTGTTGAAAATGTATAGATAGTGGGGTTTGTGGTGTCTGGATGCAATAATTTTGTCTAATTGAGGTAAATCAAAATTGGTGTTGGTGAGATTTTGGGAAAAGGGAATAGGATTATTGGCTTCATAACAAACCTTTTGGTTTTTAGTTCTTTAAGGTTATTTTTTTAGTATCTAAAAAACCCTAGCTTCATTTCCAAATAACAATGAGTCAGTCTAGTGGCTCTAGAGCTAAAATTGATAGAAAACCTACTTAGAAATTTCTGAGTAAACCAAAAACTCCTAGTGACCAACCTAAACCTAATAAAGCAAGTACACCCAAAGGAAAAGGACTGTTAAGAAGGATCATCCTAGGTTTATGGAGGAACCCCCTCAGGACCTTGAACAAGAAATTACGAAGAAATTAGGGAACAAAAAGACTGGTGAGGGTCTTTTTACTCCTCATTTTCAGGATGCAAATTCTAGAATCTATGATATTGTGGTTCCACAAAATGGTTGGGACCTATTCTATTATGGTTTCAAATGAAGAAGATCCAACCGCCTTGCTTGCAATATATGGGCATGTGACATAGGAAAATTGGTGTGCTCAAATGCATTTGTGGAAGTAGACTTGATGCTAGCATTGGCCAACTACTATGACCCAAATGAAAAAACAATTAAAAGGTTTCCTAAACTTTTCCCCATGTTGAAGATCTATGTGAGTCAAATAATTGAGGCATTCCAGTTGAACCCATCTCCCTCTGATCCCATTAACTTCCACACATTGTACAATGAATATGAGATGAATAAGTTTTGGTATAGAAAAGGTGCCTTGCCTATTCACAAGAGGCTTGACTTGAAGATGAATGGTCAACCATTCATGGCTTCTGAGGTGGAACCTTTTGATTGTGTTGATTTTGAGGACTATTTCAAGAATACTTGTTATGCTATTTGTTAGGTTTTTCATAAAGAGTATGATATTAAGATGGACATAGCCTTGATGAGTATGGAAATGGATATTTAGCACAAATATCAGAATAGGGCTTGGGACTATGCCACTTACATTGCTAAACATTTGCATGAGGACCTAGTAAAGTTGAAGGATGCTAATCATCCGTTGTCTTGTAGGAATTACTCTCTATTGATGCATTTATTAATATGGAAGAGTAGGAAGTTGGTGAGGAACTATATTAGTTTTAGAGAATTTGATAAGGAAAATGAGTTTCCAGCTAGATGTGGATGCATATCTGTGATGTGCATTGTCCACATTCTGATTATAACATTTTTTGTAATATCTTCAAGTACTTGTTGCTTGAACAACATGGTTTGAAACCTGTACAAAGGATTATGCAAGGTGTTAAGGAGATGATAAGGCCATTGGAACATGAACATGACACCAAGCACCAATTCAATTGGGGAGATTGGTATCTACACACCAATTATACTCCAATTACAATATATGGAACTCTGGTGCCACTACACAAATGACCCATTTATGTGTCGAATAGACAAGAATTCATGGAAGCCATGTGGAAGATGGATGCCATGGATAAAGAGTATTTCATAGGTTTGAAGAAGGCTTCTCTTGTGAATCCTAATGTGGAGTTTGCATACTTTAGTTATACCTCAAAAGAGGGCATTGAAAGGTTGCACTAGGAAGTCCGAAGGATCAGTGATCCTGAAGGGGTCATCTTGGCTCAAAGAAGAGCTAGGTCATTGTGAACAATAGATCATCAGTTCTATTTTCAAGAAGATGCCATCAAAAATTTGTTTACTAATGAGGAAGTCAATGCAAGAAAGGATGCATGGAGAAAGATATGTGCCATAGAGGAAAAGATAAGAAAGGATAACCCTCTGTATGTTAGTCCTTACTTAGCAATGAAAGATAAATTTGCAAAGGAAAAATTGATGTTGGGTGATTTTAGTGAAGGGAAGTGGTGCAATTTTATTGCCTGGTTGTGACATATCATTTTCCATTGCATTGGACATAGTTAGAAAGGACCTTGATGCCTCTATTTTTGAGGAGTCCTTTGACAACAAGATCTTTGGTTTAGGTTTCATCCCATGATTTCATACATTGGTTGTTTGTTCTATGGACCCTAACACAAAAAAACGTAATGTGGTACAATCTGTGGAGAAGGAAATTAGAGCAGTGATTGTTAAGAGAGCAATAGAGATGACAACTACTACAACTACACAATTAACAATGCACACTACAATGTTGACTGTGGACACTGCTCAGATCACAAAGTCCAATTAACAAAATTTGTTGGATAGATACAACAAGTTGATGGATTAGCATAAAAAAGTATTGACTATTGCATAGAGAGGTTTTCCATCCCCAACCAATTCTACTTTAGATATGTCTACTCAAGATAGGGAAACCTTGTCCTTCAGGATTCAAGATTTAAATCAAGCCTTGAAAATAGAAAAAGGAACATACAAAGGAGGCTAAATTGGAAACCATCAAAGTGGCCAATAATATCTTTGATGATGTGCTGAAACATAGAGTGACCAAATTGGTCAACAAGGCTGATGATGTGTGGGCAACTTATAGGAGTATTCATGATGCTAATATCAAATACTTGTGGGTTCATAAAGCTTTCCAAGATGAGTGGAGTGAGTGGAGTACAAGAGCAGGAACCCTAAAGGAAATAATGTCTAAAGCTAATGAACATCCAAAAGTCCCCACTCACATTCTCGAGATATTGAAGACCATTGATATGATCAATGAGATAACAACCTTCCATTTGAAGTTAGGGATGCAACTTGGTAACAAATTAAATATTTTCAGAGATATGGAAGCATAGGGTATGCCAAAAATATTTGATGATAAGGGAGAACTAATGGAATTTACTAAGTGGAAACATGAATTGGAAGAGTGGTTGCCTCATTCTAAAAGTGTGTTAAGTGAAATTGATTACTCCAGGCTAAATCATCATGATGATAACATGGTTAGAGTTGAAAAGATGATGGAAATATTTGTCAAGGAGGCTAGAGAATTGTTTGATGCTAGGTACACACAACATGATGAGAAGGTGCAAAGTTTGTTGAGTACGCAATGGCCCATTGATGAGGAATACAATTCATGGTTGGAGAATTTCATTGAATAGGTTTATGTGCCTCATATGATTAGGAGTCTAAAGAGTAATGGGTAGAAGAAGAACAATACATAGCCTAAAAATAGTATATATTAGGATTTGGTTAAAATATTGCAAAATATTGTTCTATTCTTATTAGAAAGGTTGATGACATGAGTGATGATCTGGATGAATCGATCACTTATTTTTGTTGCTTTATACTTTTCTACTAACCTGGCATGGATGTGGCTAATTTTGGATTGATAAAGGAGTCATAAAATTGTTATAATATGGGGAAGTTCCTTTTGGAAGGTGGCTCTATCTTCTTCAGCAAATGGAAATAATCTTTGTATCATATGTATTTCCTCTAGTTGAAAGCACAAGTATAATTGAAATGGGGAATATGTCTTATAACGGTCCAATTAGGATGTGACATGTGTGCTCTTGTCTTGAAGCTTTTTTTTTCTCCCTTATTCTATAAAAGGGAGTTCAGGGCCATTAGTGCAGGTCTCTTGTTGAATTTTGGATCTGAATTGGGCAAATGAAAAACATAGAGTGAATATGTTTGAAGTCCTTATCTTATGATTTGAGTCTAGTTAGTAAATTTTGTCAAATGTATGGTTCCTGAGCATATCTAAATGATAATGCAAGTTTTTAGAGTTTGTAGTCTCTCCAATTTTATTCTGTATCTGAATTATTAATGAAAACTCTAATCAAAATCATTTCATTAATCTTCATCATTATCATGCTTTGATGTATGTCTTGGTTTTAGTTTTGGTTCAAAGGGTCAATTAAAATGCTTAAATCAAATTGTAAATTCATATGCAAGATAATTGGATTATTACTTCATGAATTACAAAGCAATCTCATGTAGATTTTTGATGTTTAGGATTAAATTTTCCTTGCAGTTCAATTTGCTTTGACTCCTAGCCCATAGATATGGCACTGATCTCAATTCTTATAAGCATTCTTTATGGTTCCAGTTACCCAATTTGAGAACATCACTTATAAATAATCTTTAAGTCAATCTATTATTTGTTGTGGTTGGTGTTGTTTCATATTCTCATCTTTAGATGTGTAATTCTCTCAGGGAAATGCCAATTTCTTGAAGGATATCTTCCTATCCTTTGGTGAGAATACATCTACTTTGTTATAAAATGTATCTGTTAATTGTTTAGAAGAGTCATAGGACATACATTGTGGGATTATCCTCTTGGGTTTTGTAGAGCCCAAAATATAAGAGAAGGAGCATTAGTGCTACATCTCATTTGTTGGCCAGTTATCTTGCATGTATTCGAGAATTTAGTCTAGAAAACTCATAGGTACTTGGCAAGATTTGATTGGTTCATAAAAAATAACCAACATATTGGACTCAACTTTTTCATTTCCCTATAGCTGATAAGGGGATGAATATCAAAGTGCAATGCCATATTTATTGCAAAAACTGAAAAATTCTTCTATCCTGAAACACAACATTATGAAGTACCAACTTCTTTAGTACCCAAAATCTAGACAGAATGTTACTCATCAAGAATTCAGTAACTACTTTTCTTGTGGCCCTCTTTGTGGGAATGGCCTCTATCTATTTTGTGAAGTAGTCAATGGCCATTAATATCCATGAGTGTCCACCGCTTGACTTTTCTGAAATCTCACCAATGAATTCAATACCCCATTGTTGAAATGGTGCTTGTATTGAAACTGGTCTAAGGGGTAATTTGCTTGAAAACTTCAACTTACTAGAAAACCTTTGGCATGCATCGCATGCCCTTACCAATGTTTGTGCATATTTAAACATTGTGGGCGACCAAAAACTTTCCCTCAAAATCTTGTGGGTAGCTTTTTTGGCCATGTAGTGACCATCACACACCATTATTCATCTCATCCAATAGTTCTTGAGCCTATTTCCCATTGAAACATTTGAGAAGCACTCCATCCATGTTTCTCCACCATAGTCCATTATTAATGATCACATACTTGATTGCCTTGAACTTGATTGTTCTCTTCTCATTGTCAGTTAACCCTTCAGGGAACTACATTATTTGTAGGTAGTGTACAATATGCTTGTACCATCTAGATGTTTTCATGTCACAAATTGGATATACATCCAAAATATTAACATTGTTTATTAGGTTGGCTTCTAAGTTTGACTTAGCCATCAACTTTTCCAACCCTTGACCTCTTACAAGCTTGGTAATCTTAATATTAATGTTAAACTCTTAGAGCCAGTTGATCCACCTACACCTTCTACCTGTGACTTCCTGTTGAGTAAATATATCCTTAACAATAATTGAAGGTACATATGAAAAAATTGTTGTACCAACCAAATAATTTCTGAAATTATTAATTGCTTTCACGAAACCATAAGCCTTCTTTCCAGTCATATCATATTTCAACTCAATGGCTTGTAATGATTTACTAAAGAAAGAAATTGGTTGCTCATATCCCTCATTATTTTTCTACAACAACATTTCAACAATTGTATGAAAGGATGCAAAAGAAAATATCTGCAATGGCTTGGAAAAAATAGTTCTCAAGATTAGATCCTCCTTTATTGCTTGTTTGATACTTTGAAAAGATTTCATGGGCTCTTCATTCCACACCACTTTCTCACCATTCTTCAACATTCTGATATGGGGCCAGTGATCTTTGCAGAACTTGTGACAAACCTTCTTATAAAATTTATTTGACCAAAGAATGAATGAATACCTTTAACATTATTTTGGTGGTTGGATCTTATCTATTGTAGATACTCTTTTAGGGTCAATTTTCAATCCTTCCTTGGACACTATGTGTCCCAAAAATTTTCCTTCAGTTACCCCAAAGGTACATTCACTAATACATTTGATTGCAAAATCCAACGAAACTGTCCATCGAGTGCTTGTAAAATTTGATGTGTAATTTCCAATTTTTTGAAAGTTTATCCCCGACGTTCATCAAAATTTTGACGAACTTGGGGTTCATCTAAATGTCAGCTATCATTTTCATCGGATTTTCAACAAACATGAAAAATAAAAAAATCAAATTGTGGCCGACATAAAGAAAAGTGAGTTCGTGCCTGATTTATTGCAACAATGTTTTTCTCTACTTGAGATAGTTTGTGGAGAACTAAGGATGATTTTCTTGGGAAAAATTAGAAAAAATTCAAGAAGATATCGCCAATTTGAGGGTAGTCATTGTATTTTTGCATAATTTAGTTGTGAAGTCAGATTTGTAGTTCCAGGTTTGAAAATCATATTTTAAAGCAACATCTAATTAGATTTCATTTTTAGAGGTTAAGGGTTTTGAGAATTTTATGTCCAAATTGTGTTGTGTGGAATCACCATAAGATCACAACCAAGGAACAAATTCTTGTGACTATAATTATGTGATCATAACTCTATTGGTCATGTGGCATAGTTGTGCTATAACAAATATAGGATGCATTCATGTGTGACCCAAGTTTAATGTGGCTATGTTGTAATAGAAATGGAGACACTCATATAATGTAGTTAATTCAGGTTGTATAATGTAGGTGTCAATCATCATTGGGTGCATTCAGGTTGTCTCAAGTTTAACAGGTTAGGATGTAATTATAGCATGATCGAAGAGTGATTACCTCTTGCTGCAATAAAGAGCCTATAACTCTGGTTGATATGCAGAGTGGTTGTGTTATATCAATTATGTAGTGCATTCAAGCACAACCCATGTTTAATGGGCTATTCTAGAGAGTGATCAAGATTTTCTAAACCTTATGAATGTTACTTGACATATATTTACATAATCTCAAATTCCTTCAGAGGCTTTTGAAGTATCAATGTATCCTATATAGGGTTTAGAATGATTTCTTTTAATTAGAAAAATAAATAAATGATGTATTTCCCTATAATTAGATAATGTGGAGATCTCCTAAATCTGCCCTAGCACACTATCCTCTTTGGCACTATATTCATTACTCTAGCTACTAGGGTTTTGCATGTGACATCTTTAATATCTTCATAACCGTGGATTTTAAATAGATCTCAGTCTTTTCTTTAATCCTTTTCATGGTAACCCTTGATTTCCATAATCCACCTTCAATCTCTTCTAAGAACGTTGTCTTAAGCTAGACTACATAGTATGCATATAAAGCAAGTCCTTCATACCTGCCATTGTTCCATACCACCACTCACTGCCTTGCTTAAAATGTTGCCTCCATAAGCACAATAACATGTTTTAAAATCATGGTTGCCAATGATTGACCATTAAGGTCACCACTTTCATCATGAAGATACAATGAGATTTTTGTCTTCAAATTCAAGGAATTATGGAAGATAACATTTTGAATTGTTTGTCATGTACGATTCGATTTTATTGCACATTTACTACTTTTCTAACTTCCTTTAAGACTAAGTATTGCACCCTCAGCTACAATCTCAAACAACTCACTCACTATTACTTGAAGATTCCTTTCATGAGAATCCTTCTATAAAATCAAACTATGCTACATAGTGTGCTTGTTATTGGCTATAGTCTTTAGATTGCAAGATTTTGTTATTACCTATAATGTCTCAATCTTTCTGGTATTGCAACCTTACTAATCCGCTATAGTTGTTGTTTATGTTTCTACAGAGGCCTAGGGTTTGTACCCTAATCATGCTCTTACCAATGCTTCTGTTGTTTTTTATTAGGGATCTCTCAATGTTGAGGGCCCTAGGGATAAACTCGTCATAAAAAGTGACACATTACATCTTTAACTAAAAGGATAAATCCGTATTGACATTAGCAATGATGATTCTGACTTGTTGCTCCTTAGGAATGGGTCACTTGATCTTACTAGCTCGCTACCTCCATTGTTGTAGAAAGTTTGTGATCAAGTTCAATATTATGATTTTAGGAGTCTTAACGGTTGGAAATCATAGTAAAATCAGAATTTAATAAATTTTGGAATTAGCATTTTAAAGTGTTTTTTGGGGTCATTAACTTCAGACTATATTCTCTTTTGTAGGGGTGGTTGCATGCCAAATTTTTTGGGTGTAAAATATCAGAATTATTAGATTATGTTACATGTCTATGAATAAAAATTATTGGAGTGTGAGTTTGATATTTTTTGAAGATCTAAATAGTCAAGCTTGGTAAAGAAAAATAATGTCAGATAATATTAGTCCAGAACAAAATGAAGAGACACTTGATAGATTGTGGGCTAGATTGAAAAGAAAGGGTGATGGGAAATGTTATTGTCCTTGCAATAATTGCAAGGGCTTAAAAACGAGATGACTTTTAATCACAACAGCTGAGAAACATTGTAGGCAGCATGGTCACGTTGAAGGGGGGCATGATTATCATCCATTGGTAAGTTGTTCATTATATGTGTTTATATTGATTGAATTTGTAAATGTTTATATCATTTTAACATTTTATATATATATATATATAATCACTTGATCATGATCATGGTTTATTTGTGTCTATCATTATTATAAAGGTGGGGAACCCTAGGGAAGATGATATGGATTATCACGGCCTAGAGAATGTGGTTTTGCAAGTGGACGAACATGGAGCTGTGAATATCAAAGATGAAGTTAATGATCCTATAGAAGAAGATGATCATGTGCCAGAAAACATAGTTGAAGATGATGGTATGAATACATTGATCCATGACACATTTAGTGGCATAACTGATCATGATGATCAAGATAACTTTGATGATGTTCATGATTTACCTGTACTTGAGAAGGCATACGAGCCCCTTTAAGAAGGATCCAAAACAACTCTTCTATCTTTTGTATTGTTGTTGTTGAACTTAAAGGTTATGAATGGTTTATCAAACATAGCAATCTCATGGATGTTAAGGTATGTCATAGATGTCATCTTTTTTCATCTATTTTAATTGTTGTTAATTCATCACTAGTAAATAAAGGATGAAATATGTACCATTAATATTCTTTATATGAACAAATTATTTTTTGTTGTAGATTGATTGGTGAATTTTTGTTACCACCATTATGAAAGATATCGAAATGGAGTATCAAGCAATAGATGCATGTCCCAATGATCATATTATATATCATAAACAACAAGAATTTGCAACAGAATGCCCGAAATGTCATATCAGTAGATATCAAACATATCAACTAACAAAAAAGGTTTCTCACAACATTCTTCGTTATATTCCCATTATTCCACATATGCAACGATTTTTTAGGTGCGAAAGCTTAGCACAATTGATGGATTACCATGCATGGAATAGAAGTGGAGATGACATTCTTTGAATGCCTGCGGATGGTTTTGTATTTAGGGACATGGAGCAAAAATGGCCACACTTTAAAGAAGAACCTCGTAATCTCAGGATTTCATTGGGAGCAGACGGTGTTAATCCATTTGGAGAGCTGAGATCTATTTACTCAGTGTGGCCTATTTTTGTTATCAACAATAACATTCCTCCATGGATGTCAATAAAGAGGGAGCACATAATATTGTCAATGATTGTTCTAGATATTTTTTTACATCAATTTTCTTTAGCGTAGTAGCATCTTATTTGTCTTATTTGTTGCATAATGACATATTTTTTTCATTCAATAGTCATGTACATTAATTTATATATATTGCAGTAAAATGGTTATAATAATTATGTAATGTTTATGTTCATTCAACTAGGTAAGTACCAAGTTAAAGATATGAATGTATATATCGAGCCTCTTATTAATGAGTTACTCAAGTTATGGAATGGCATCACTATGTATGACGTCTCCAGACCAATAGGACAAAGACAATTTCAATTCCATGCAATGCTTGTATGGACAATTCATGATGCTCTAGAGCTAACACATTTTTGTGGTATGTTATAACGTTTGACTGCACTTTAACAATATTTAATTTGATGAAGAAGATATCATGCATGTTTTTAAAATAATCTATTCATTATATATAATTATAAAAATTGACATATTTAATCCAATTATATATCATCTTCCAGGTATTCAAACAAAGGGAAAATTTGCATGTCCAATTTGTGGTCCGAAGATGAAATCTCATCGTTCAACAAGTTTAGGAAAGCAGGTGTTTTATGAGTATAGGAACTTCGTCCATAGAAATCATAAATATCGAACTACTGAAAAACATCTTTTCAATGGGAAAGAGGAGACTACATCAAAACCACGAAGAATGTCACCTTGCCTATGGAAGTTGGAATATAATAGAATTAATCGTCAAGGTTATACATTGGATCAAATTGTATATCTATCATATATGATATGTTTTGAATTTATATTTTTATATTTTGTTGTGTTTATTCATGTTGTAATTGACAATGATTGTCGTTAATTTGTTTAACTTATATGCTTCATGAAGGTCATTAAGGAATTAATGGCTAGCTTCCATAGGGACTAAAAAGTTATTCCAGACAATTTAGTAGGTTTCTCTACTATGAGAAGCTACAAATTGTGCATTTGTTTGATACAATACATATCATAAAGAATATAACAGAAATGTTATGGAAAATATTGGATGAAAGGCATGACAAAGAAAAAATTGTCAAAATTTGTAGTGACATTTAGGAAGCCAATCATGCAATGAAAAATGTCATTCAATTAAATAGTGATGGAGACCAAATTAATATAAGTGCCCTTCCGTGGTTATTAACAGAGTAGCAAAGCAATGCTATAAAAGAAGTCATACAAAAAATTTGATTTCCCATAGGATTTTTTGCAAACATAAACAATATAATAATAAAGAAAGGCGAATTTGGGTCAGGGATGAAAATGCATGATTGGCATACCTTCATTAGGTAATTATTTTGGTATATTATATACACTTGTATAATGCATGTACATTTCAGTGTATTATGTTTACTACTTTTGGAAAAATAATGAAAAGATCATTTTATAATTGTTGCAGTACGTTCTACCTCTATCTCTCTCAGACAACTTTGACAACAATGTCAAGCAAGTCATACATGATCTTGGAAAATACATGAGGTAAGTATCGAGATTTGTTCAATTCATTGTATACATCTTATAATTGCCATTTTTTTACTTGTTATGTAATATATTGTATATTTTTGTTAAATCTCGTTAATATATTTGAGCCTTGAATCACTTGTAGATGGATATCATCTAAAGAAATCCATAAAGAAGATATAAATTATTGGAAGAGAAAAATTCCTCGTCTAATGTGTGAAATACAAAAGTGTCTACCTTCAACATTTTTCAATGCACAAGATTACTACCTCATACACCAAGTTGAGGAGATTGAATTGTGTGGACCTGTACACACAAGGTCAATGTGGATGGTTGAGAGGCACTTGAAATTTTTGAAGGATTTGGTTAGACAAAGAGCACATCCTAAGGGTTCTATGGTGGAGGGATATATGGTATACCAGACCATGGTGTACATTAGTGAATATCTTCCTAAGTTTGCAACAAAGATTCATGTAGATCGCATTTGGGATCCCAAATCCATTAACAAATTCGAAGGGGAGTACCTGTTGGGGAAAGGTAGATTGAGGAAAGTGAGAGGTAATTATAAGATGGTCATGGAGATTAATTGGAATGCATTTTACATATGGTTTTTATGTATATTGTACTTATTTAATTTTTAATCTTCAATATACATCAATTATAAATTAAGGTTATATATTTTGGTATTTAACTAATTATACGTCGTTTGTGAATTTCAATTTTTTTTGGGTATAGTTGGTCGAGAGTGGGATGCACTACATTTGTACGTCGCCAACAATATTGATTGGATGACAGTATGGATTGAACGATGTCAACAATTTGGTTGCACATTAACATGGGAAGGTGTGGCTTCATTGGTTAAAGAAACTCATCGTAATGGAGATTCCAATGTTACACAAAGGGAAATTGATTTAGCATATGGTTTAAGAGATAAACAGGTACGTATAAATATATTAATCACCCATATTATTTAATTATTTTCAAGTATATTGATATATATATCTTGAGATTGTTTTCTTTGCATACATTCAGCCAAGAATAAATATGTTTATCAACTGACGATATTGCAATAATTTTTACATGTTTGAAATATTGCAGGTGAAACACGACAAGGCTATGTGGTGCAATGGTTGTAAATTTCAAATCAAAATGTTGGATGACATGAAGAAAACTTGTGATTCTAGTATAACTGTAGTCTTTTAGGTGACTGATGTTTCATCTAGAAGTGACATACATCGAGAAGTCTCAGAAAATTGATACTATGGGATTTTGGATGATATACTTGAGTGTGACTTTAAGTCCTTTAGATTAATTTTGTTTGTCATCCTATGGTACAGGCTACAATTGAATGAAAATGATCCTGAGAGAATTGTTATTGAACATGATAATGGATTTACCACGGTTAATACAAGGTTGATTAGGCGAGCTGGAAATGAGCCCTATGTTCTTCCAAGCCAATGTGAGTAGGTATTTTACTCAGAGGTTCCAGGTAAACCAGGTTGGTCATTTTTTGTTAGACATGATCAAGAGGAAGGTTGTTAAAGTATAATGTGGTGGAAGAAGAAGATACCAAAGAACTAGAAGATGATGTAGATGATGATCATGATCAACAGTTAGTTGATGATGTCCCTGACGAAGATGTCGAAGAGGAGGAACTAGATCATGATGATGTAGGAGTTAATGTTCATGAAGATGATATCGTGTGGATGATGACATTATCAAAACTGATATTGATGATGATGATGATATGACCAATCCTTACAATGTCGAATCTAGATTGGATGATACAGACAAAGAGTTGGATGAAGAAGAAGATCAATGACATTGAAATGTATAAGTTATGCGATTATATTATCTATTTGATATTAATTTCTTGATAGAATTATATTTGACTTATGTGGTTACATAATTAATTCATGATGTTTTTAATTTTTATGCCATTACATAATTAATTTAATGATGTACTTTTTAATGTTTGAAAGGTCAAAAAATTAAAACATTTCAATAGTGATGTTAACAACCTTGAAATTAGTGTGTTTTATGTTTCATGTGATCATAAAAGATTAAAAAGTCAGTTGTAGAGGTGGTTGTTCAGTGGTTGACGTGTATGTTGGTTCTTTTTACAATGTAACCAGGTTTATCTTCTAATCTACCTATGGAATTGCCAATTCCAATCAAAGGCAGCTCAAAGGACCTCGACCAACTGATGAGGACTTTAAAATCCTCCTACACTTCAGGCTCTGCAAGACCCGGGAGGGTGATCCCTTAATGTGTTTAGAACCTTTGTACCATTATTATAAACAACATTAACAATAGTAGATGATCTCACTTAATAGCTCAACATGATAAGATAATATCAACTAGAATTGGTTGTTCATAGACAATATCAACTATCTGGAGCATGAGATAACTAAACACAATCCATTGTATAAGATAGTCAATGATTTGCAATTTGTAGCAAGCTCTAGGCAAAGACAAACAAATACTGAACTACACTAATAATTACAACTTAGATCAGTGCCATATATCCATTGCAGGAATCAAATTCATAAGCATCTAGAGGTTTATAAAAAATTTAATACATCACATATAAGATCCCTAACAATATTGCATTACAATTTCATCAGTATGCATTCTAACCTAGGACTACTTATCAAATCCTTATACAACACATATCCGCCTATAATCCCATTCAAGCATTTTGATTAATTCCTTGAATTAAAGCTAAAATAGAATTATACACAACACAACAGTGAGATGGATAAAAAAACCCTTAGTTATTTCATTCAAAGTTTAGATATGCATGTACAATGGAGAGACATGAGCTCGAATTTTCATTTCAACTCAAATGCTAGTACTGTTATACAACATTAAATCTCTATGAACTCAAAACCTGTTACATAATGACTCAAAACCTAAATTACATTTCTCTAAAACTATGGCATATGTAGAACATTTCTCCTTATAATCCCATTCAAGAATTTTAATTAATTCCTTGAATTAAAGCTAAAATAGAATCATACACACTACAACAGTGAGCTGAATGAAACAACCCTTAGTTATTTTATTCAAAGTTCAGATATGCACATATAATGGAGAGAGACGAGCTTGAAATTATCATTTTGATTCAAATGCTAATACTATTATGCAACATTAAATCCTCATGAACTTAAAACCTATCATAGAGTGACTCAGAACCTAAATTTCATTTCTCTCTAAAACCATTGATCTTTACAATCAGCTCTGCAACTTCGCCTAGACTCGATCAAAATTATCTAACTTGCTAACCCATACTTTTGGCCTTGAAATCCTTCTCATAGAAAAATGAAGGAGCAAACAAGCTTCGGGCTGTAAATTACACACGTCACCAGCTAATTAGAGCACCTGATAATATTCCAAAAATCATTACAACTGCAATAATCCTGGAGCATATTCATGGTCATCATGTCGACTGAGGAAAGTTGATGTGATTCAAAAACCACAAGAAATCCATACTGAGAAATTCATCAATACAAAACTAGGACCATTGTAACCGCAACATCAGATTTTCCACCTGTCCATAGTCCACTCTCTTTTACTCATCATCAGTAGGCCAGTTAAAATTAATTACCTCATTTACCTTTGTACTATAAGGCATATACTTTACCCCTACCTGATTCACATCTCTTTCAAAAGACTCCAAAAATGAGTTGGTACCAATAATCTTATCCATACAACTCACCAAAAAATCATAATCTGATTCATCACAAATTAATTTAATTTGATTATTGATGACCTTATTTGCTTGATCCTGCCATTGTTGGAGTGTTCTGATTTTCCCCTGTTCATCAATTATATTAAGTAACAATGTGTTACCCCAATCATTGAAATTATTTACCAACTCTTTAATCTTCCTACTCAAATCATCTGGTAGGGTTTGAAAACCTTGTAATGATTTTACTAACACATGAGTAAGCTTCAATGATTGGGGCCTATTGTTTATATCAAACCTTGAGGCTTTATTCATGATATCCAGATCATTGGCCCTAGGGATCCAATTTTTAATTATTTGTACCACTACCTCCTGATCCCTATCAATATTCTTTATTGCTTTCAACAGCAAAGAATATAAAGAATGTACAGATTGCAATTTACTATCTACCCCTTCATTTAAGTGCTCCAAAATAGTAGTAACAATCTCCTTTTCCTTTGAAAGAAATCCCTCCTCTTTTATCCTTAATGATGTCTGTATTTCATCAATTTTCTGTATGAGTTGCCTCTTTGTTGGATCAATAGAGCACTTAGTTTCTTCATCAATTTTTTCTAGAGGAGGGGTGAGAGCAAGATTCTGAATGGGAGACCCAAGTATGGAAATATTTAGAGAAGTAGGAGGCATTGACCCTGCTGTGGGAGGTAATGTACTCATTCCTGGAGCATTTTATGTTTCCCCAATCTATCTATATCTGAACCTTTCCACTTCAATTTTCAATTCAACATTCCTCTGTTGCATTTTACTATATTCTTCAATCAAAATGTTATACTTCTCCATTAGGCTCTTCCTTTCAGCCTCCTCCCTTTCAGCAGTCCTTTTGGCCAATTTGGCCATATTTACAGTTAAATTAGTGGCCTTGGTGGTTGAAGTCTTTGAAGCTCTCTTTATTATTAATCCTCCTCTAAAATTTGGATTAATATCAACAATATCTGGTTTTCTCCCTTGTGGAGCCAATGCCTAAATTGCCAAGGTCTCATATTCTTCACTGAAGGTAGAGTTTTGCAATGCTGCCTTAACCTCTTCCCTAGAATCTTGAAAAGGATTCTTGGACTTCATAATAGCATTAAAAGCTATTGCATCTACAATATCCCACTCAGGAAAAATCAATACACTAGCCTGACTGACCAGATGTCTTCCTTCTTCAGGAGTGATGTTCTTGAACTCTTCCATCAATTCAGCTTTTACTTCATCATTCTCCTGGGCTGACCTATCAGGCCTTAGTTCCCTTCTCTCCCTGCATTTATCTTGATACTCTTCAAATTTCATTCTCCATGCCAATTGCAAGAATACAGGAGTTTTCACAAATTTATTTTCATCTAAAAACTCCCTGCATGCTTCCATTCTTGCATCTTGCACACTTTTACCTTTCATATCTAAATTGGGAAAAACCAATTCAGCTGACCTAGGAGGGGAAAGCATACCAACCTGCATGTCCTGATTAGTAACAATAATTTCATCTGTCAAATCCTCATGTGGGTGATCAGTTCTATGCCTCTTAGGGCTTGGATCAGATAGTGGTGATGGGGGACTATCTTTTGGTGATGACTTTAAATCAATGATCTTAACTGCCCTAGGTACTTTGAATTTTGGACTTGGTCTTGGAGGCACCTTCATTATTTACTTCCCCTTCCTATCTACTTCCTCCTCATCACTGCTACTATCCTTTTTCCTTCTATAGATGGGTCACTTTTCTATAGGCCGGTATACTGACCTTGTTTCAATTGGCCCAACAATTTGTTCTTGCATACCTAGACATAGCCTTAAATTTATTTTTTTAGTTCTCAAGGTGTCCATAATCTCCTTGAAGTTCTTCATTAGAAAATCAATTTTCTTATGGTATGGAATGAACTCCAATAGTGGATCATAGTTCGGATCCATTTCATGCACAACATCTAGTAGCTTACTATAAGCTATCCATTTCTCCTTGTTCAACTCCTGCTTATTTAGATCAAATTCATTTCTAATCAAGTCTTCAGGGAAGTTGAACTCATGTGCAAATTTTCTAGCTTTTATTCTTTGTCTGAAAAGAGCAAAGAAACCCTCAGGATCATGTTGTCACCTTGGACCACATCTCAAATGGTAATCAGCAAAGAATTTATCAAAATGTGTCCAGCCTCCCTTTGAAAATACAAAGTCATACACCACTATATAATCATGGAAGAATGTTCCTTTCCCCCTTCCAGTGAGGTTGTCTTCATGAATACAACCTATCTACCACATAAATTCTGTAAACCCTACTCTTGGTGGCACATTGTATGGCAGTATGTGAGGGGCTCCCTAAAATCGATATACTCTCAAGACAGTGCTAACTGGGTATGGGATAATGTCACCCCAGTTATGGTAAACCCTCAACTCTGGCTTCCTCCCCTTTGGCCTGAGGAAATCATACAATTTGTCAAGGATCCTAGGTACATTCACCATCAATCTAGCCCTTAATCTGGAAGCAAAACAATTATCAAATTGCACATAACTAGTGCTTTCCTTATTACAGGATAAATTTGTAGCTCATATATGTACTGGAAACCTTTCTCCATCAACTGATTTCCTTAATTTCATCTTCTCATAAAATAAATCAGCATTCCTAAATAGAAACATATGCATTAGCATAGGATACCAAAAGAAATGAGTACCAGTATCATTTTTCTGCAGCTTTGACAACCCTTCATGTATCCTCTCAGCCAAGAAAGAAGCAAAGCCATATATCATAGAGAAGTTAGGGTGTTGTATTTGCACCCCCATGAACATGTGCGCAATAGGCATTACTGCACCAGGAGTAAAACCCAAAATCTGACATAATGAATAGAAAGTGGCCAGGAAAGGTTTTGCAAAACAATTCAATTTGAAAGGTTCCTGGTCACTAGGGCTGATATGAAATTGTGAACCTCCTTCCCTGACCAGATGAGGTGGAAATAGCTTAGCCCTAAAAAGAGATTTCAGCTTTGCATACTCCTGCTTCATTTCCTCAAGATTGATAAGAACCAAGTCTTCACTCAGCTCACTCAAATCAAAAATCTGTTGGATATCTTCTCTATTAATTTCTAGTAGCACCCCTCCATCATTATCCCTAATTACCCTTGTAATAGGGTCATACCTCGCGGCCACTACCCTAAGTAAGTCCACATCAAGGAATACATTTGGTACAACCAGCTTCCCCATGTCATACATGCATCCATTTGAAAAAGGGTGAGGCAAATTCCTCTGTCCATACCACAATCTAAACATTTCTAAGATGGTGAGAGGAACCCTAACATCGACAATGTTGGAATAATTACACACTAACCCCTCCCCTAGGATTTTCCCTCGCATCAACACTACACCTTTCCTTCTATCATTCGTTGATAATGGAAATTGATCCAGGAAATCTTCGTACAAGTTTCTTTTCAAATATTCAATGTGGCCAGAGTGCTACTTGGTTGGTGCCATCTTGGACAAAGTAGGGCTTCGTTACAATGTTACACTTCAATTGGCTAAGACTAAGCAGAGATAGGAAACTATAGAGTAAAAAACTACAATTCCTCACAATTTATGATTAAACTATAACCTTAACAAGAGATTTCAATAAGCTCAATGACAAGCATAGCAAACCCCTTTCCCAAATTTAGGTGCAGAATGACTAGGAGGCACAAAAAAAAAATTATGGCTCTTTTTGCATAAACTCCAAATTCTGGCTGCAGCGGCTCGCAATTTCACCTTCAGCTCTGAAACTTGTTTTCACGAAATAATTGGATGCTTTGTGATACAATTGAGGTAGCAAAATTGATTTTATGTCGATCAAATCTCGCTAGTAAATGTGTCATCCGCCATTAAAGCTCATTCGCAGGCTGCATGAATGGCTCCAACCACATTTCATAGAGATTTAAATTTGAACCATTGATCCTCCAGTTTGATCAAATCATCGATGGCCACCTTCAAAATAGGCTGACATAATCGCCAACATGGAAATAAGGGGTCCACCATGCCATACACCACAAATGAAAACCACGTGGCGGTTGCCTGCGATATCGCAATCCCTCAATTTACCATCGATCCTTCTCATCAGAGATCTTGCTCCTTCAAAAATGGTTGTTGTCCTTTTTGTTAACTATCGAGTAGCTTTTCCCTCAAAATTATAACATCCGCATTGAAATAAAGCATGTGCATCTCACAAGCACTTTAGTAATCCACCCCTTAACACATTTAGAACTGGCTAATGCTTCCTTCACTCTTTAGACCTCATTAGATGAGACACGTGGCAAGTGCTTGTGATATCACAATCCTATAATTCCTAATCGTGGGATGGCGGGCACTATTGATCTGCAAGAAATAGATCAACGACAGCGCTAATTCAACCCTCTACAAAATAAAATCATCGACGACCACCTTCAAAACAAGCTGACACAATTTCCAACATGTTGATAAGGGGCCTACCTTACCATACACTACAAAGGAAGTCCACGTGGTGGTTGCCCGCGATATCGCAATCTTGAAACTTCTGATCGCGTGATGGCGAGCAACCGTTGATCCTGAGCATCAATGATCTCGTCCATGTCGTTAACCTTCGATCAGCTTTTCCAGCGAGATTATAACATATTTGTCGATTTAGAACATGTGTGTCTCGACAACACTTTAGTAAACCACCCCTTAATACATTTAAAGCAAGCTATTATTTCCTTTACTCTTTAGGCTTCATCAGATGAGACACGTGGCACCCACCTATGATTTCGTAATCAACCCAAGCACCATCACGGGATGGTGGGGAACAACTCAGATCAAATGGCAGTTGGTCAATGATAGCACAAATTTGATCCCCTGGATAGGACACGTGGCACCTACCCATGATTTTGTGATCCTTCAATTCCTGATCACAGGATGGTGGGCACCGTTGATATCTGCAGGAAATAGATCAATGACAACACTAAATCAACCCTTGTAAAATAAAACATTCATTAAAAAGAGAAGTGGGCATTACTAGGTGGACATCAAATAAAAAAATTATATTTATAGAAGAAAAATAAAATAAATTTACAATTTGTTTTATAATTTTACTTTTAACTTTAAATGTATGTTCACTCATTAAGTTGTATTTTTTTTACAATCACATTTTTATTTTATATGTTTGTTTATAAAATATAAAGATGCATTAAAAATATATTAGAAATATTTTTCTTTATATTATATAGCATTCATAACATTAAATTAACATAGAATAATTTCACAATATCACTTAACCAATCAAGAAAAATTTAATCATTACTATGCAACATTATTCTCACATCAAACTAACAAATAAACATTGAAAACAAATTTATTTTTTTATATTATAACATTCATAATTTAAACCTTTATACACAATATCAAGTTAATTATAAAAAACACATAAAATTATTTATAAGCAACTTAAATTTTTTTAACAATTTAATAAAATATAATTTAATATAATTAAGAAAAATTTAATAAGAATTAGATAAATTTATGAAATATTGATTTACTTATCAAGAAAAAATCAATGATAAATTTACTTACCAATCTATTTTAACCATCAACAAAAAATTAATCATTAGTGATTGCAACATTATTGGCACATCTTTTAAACTGACAAATAAACATTGAAAACACATTTATTTTTTATATTATAACATTCATAACTTAAACCTTTTTTATACACAATGTCAAGTTAATTATAAAAATACATAAAATTATTTATAAGAAACTTAATTTTTTTAACAACATATAATAGAGTTTAGATTTGTTATATCTCTCATATATCAACATAGGTAAATTTATAAATATTTTAAATTATATAATTTCAAAACAAAATGAATGAATTTATAGAAGATTATTTTGATTAAAGTGATAGAATTTAACCCCAATACTAACACTAATTATAGGTCTAACCATAACCTCAACCCTAAAACTAACATTAATTAACTTCAAACCAAACTCTAATTTTATATCCAACCCTAAACATAACTATGATTCTAAAACTAACATTAATAAAATCGTAATTGATCCATAAACCTAACCCTAATACTAAGCCCTGCCCCAATTGAACCATAACACTAAACCCAAGCTTTATTATAGAACCTTAATCTTTACCCCAACCCTAATCCTAATTCAACCCTATACCTAATTTTAATTAAATTATAACCCTAATTGAACCTTTTAAACTAACAAATAAACATTGAAAAAAAATTTATTTTGTATATTATAACATTCATAACTTAAACCTTTTATACACAATGTCAAGTTAATTATAAGAACACAAAATTATTTATAAGCAACTTAAATTTTTTAACAATTTAATAAAATATAATTTAAATTTAACTATAAATGGTATAGAGTTTAGATTTGCTATATCTCTCATATATCAACATAGGTAAATTTGAAAATATTTTAAATTATATAATTTAAAAAAAAAATTGAATGAATTTATAGAAGATTATTTTTATTAAAGTGATAGAATCTAATCCCAATACTAACATTAATTATAAGTCTAACCATAACCCCAACTCTAAAACTAACACTAATTAACTTCAAACCTAACTCTAATTTTATATCCAACCCTAAACATAACTATGATTCTAAAACTAACATTAATGAAACCCTAATTGAACCATAACCTTAACCCTAATACTAACCCTTGCCCCAATTGAACCCTAACACTAACCCCTAAGTCTATAGAACCTTAATCTTTACCCCAACCCCAGCCCTAATCCTAATTGAATCCTATACTAATTTTAATTAAAGTCTAACCCTATTTGAACCTTAAACTTGGTGAACTCATGTTTGGGGTTGGGTTCAATTAAGGTTAGGGTTGAATTATGGTTATGATTAGGGTCAAAATTCAAATAGGATTATGGTTGGAGTTTAATCAAGGTTCTATTCACTTAGGGTTAAGGTTCAATTAGTATTCAATTTGGGTTAGGAATCAATTAGGGTTATAATTCAATAAGGGTTTAATTAAGGTCAGGGTTAAGGTTAGTCTTAAATTAGAGGCGATTGGAGTTAGGGTTCAATTAAGGTAAGGGTTATTATCTATTTTAGGGTTAGGGTTGATTAGAGTTCTCTAGGGTTTTGACACAATTAGGGTTAGGTTTCAACAATACCTAGGGTTATGATTCAGTTCAATTAGTGTTAGAGTTAGGGTTATAATACGAGTTCAATCAGGTTAGGGTCAAGGTTTAATTAGTGTTAGAGTTAGTGTTGCAATAATAAAATTTTCCATAATGATATGGAAAGGCATTCAATTGGATTCATATACAAATGCACAAATAAGAATTGGTAATTAAGAATTCTCTAGAAATAAAGTTATAACAACAAATACAATCCTTAGCTTAATCATTTGTTCTTTGTTGGGGTTGGGATAAGAATTTAATGGGGCCAACTGAGACTTAGGAAATAAAACCCTGCGGAGGAAATAAAGTATTAAAATAAAAGTTGGGTTTTAATTTTAATCTGATGACGTAAGCCTAAGCCATTAACTCCAGTGGTCATGTTGCTGACGGCTTAGCCAAAGCATTTCATTAAATACTAACTGTGCAATGTGTAGGTTTTCTAGATTCAAAGATATGGGAGAAGATCTCGATCATACCCCACCAACTTGCAGACCTAAGGTGTTGCCCTGTTATTTGGCGCGAGGTCAGAAAAAGGAAGATGTGTGTCTTGTATGGAATTTGGGGCACAATCTCCACTACTGAGCTCATAACCTGTGGTTTTAGATCGACAACCAAGATCAAAAGCTAATGTAAATCTCTGTTGTTCCCTGCTAGCTCACAGGAGGAAGATGAAGGCTGGTTAAAAGCCACGAGGTCAACGAGATTGTGATGCATAGCTCTAGTCATTCAGTTTGCAAAGTGCATAGGACCTGCCAACATGGTAGTTGGTTTCTGAGATGGATTAATGTTATTGGTCATGAGGAAGGTGAACGATGCTTCGTTGGATGTCAAACCGAGTTAGCCCGAGATAAACCATTTGATCTACCAACTCTTCAGGAGATCAGTGGGCAATATTTAAAGTTAGAAAATGACACATGGTGGTCATTTTATTGTACAACTATTGAAGCATCAATGAATCATTCCTTGCTTGTGTAGTCGCATCAATCTCAATCTGTGTGAAGATGTTATTGTTGGGAATCATGAAGGGTGATCTTTGGATTCTCATGCAACTCTAGTTAAATGGTGACAATACATATGCACATGCATTTTTACTAAGCATTGATGAAGGTTGCCATTACCTCACACAATAAATACAAGAGGAATTAACTTCTAATAGTGTCATTCTTGAATCAGATAGAGCACTTTTTGGGTTGAGTCTAATCAATTTTGAGTGCTTGTCTAAGCAGAGAAAATGAGTAAGTCAGTAAGGAGGTCTATTCGTTTGAGCTCACAAAAGCTCGGTCCTGCTATTCAGGAAGGTGCTTTGGTTGACAAGCCCAAGCTTGTGCCCACTAGATGTAGTAGAAGGTTGCAATTCCAGGATGTTGCTGCTCAACTGGTAGATGACAAAGGCAAGCAGTCGACATGCTCTATTACTAGTGTCGGTAGGAAAATAAGGTATGGGCATGGCTCCTCTGGATGCCAACACTCACCCATTGACCTTACGAGCAACACTTATAATGATGTAATTGAGACCGACTCCCACTACTGTCAGTATTTACATCGCTTCAATCATGGTCTGCCCTCTGATGAGGAAGTGATATCTGTGGTGCCATTGGTTGTTAAAACCCCAAGCAGATGGACTAGAACTATATTGGGAAAGGACAAGAAAGAAGAGGAGGCTGAGGGTCTACCGTATTGGGCAACAACTAGAATCAAGTGTGTATACCAGGGTCTGAGTGTTGGTAAGGGCAGGGTGGCGGGTAAATAAGAAGTTGTTGTGGTGCCTTCGTGGAAATTTGGTTGCCTGGTTTTTTTGCGTGGATAACGATAAGGGGATTTTGATGACAATTTTTGTTCCCTTTTCTTTTAGATTTCCCCAGTTCGTGTGCGACTATGTTTTGCAAATTCAACGTGTGGGAAGTTTTGAAATGAAAGTCAAATGCAATGGACATTTTGTTCAAATGAATTTTTTTGGTGAAATTACATTTGAGCCTGAAGCTTGTTGCTCCCTTGTCATATAAAAGGGAATTCAAGGCTCATTTGTAGGGAGAGAATTGATGAAAGCTCTAGCTAGGTTTTGAGTTGAATATATGGGTAGAAAGATAGTTTTGAGTTGAATATATGGGTAGAAAGATATATGTCCTTTGATGAGGAAGTGATATATGTGGTGCCATTGGCTGTTAAAACCCCAAGTGGACATACTAGAACCGTATTAGGCAAGGACAAGAAAGAATAGGAGGCTGAGGGTCTACCGTATTGAGCAACAACTAGAAGCGGGCATGTATACTAGGGTCTGAGTGCTAGTAAGGGTAGGGTGGTAGGTAAATAAGAAGTTGTTGTGTGCCTTAGTGGCAATTTGGTTGCCTGGTTTTTTGCATGGATACAAATTAAGGGGAATTTTGATGACAATTTGTGTTCCCTTTTCTTTAAGCTTTCCCCAGTTCATGCACTATATATGTTTTGCATATTCAACGTGTGGGAAGTTTTGTAATGAAATTCAAATGCAATGGAGACTTTTTTCAAATGAAAATTTGTGGTGAAATTGCATATAAAAGGGAATTCAAGGCTCATTTGTAGGGAGAGAACTGATGAAAGCTCTAGCTAGGTTTTGAGTTGAATATATGGGTAGAAAGATATTTTTCCTCTGATGAGGAAGTGATATCTGTGGTGCCATTGGTTGTTAAAACCCCAAGCGGACGGAATAGAATAGATAGCCTATTTTGAGTTTTGGATGAATATATGCAAATTATCTTAAATTGTATGCATATATGACTTATAAGCATGAATAAACATATAATTCTAATATATTTTCTCTCCTTATGTGGATTTGAGTGAATTTTGAATGAAATGTTAATGATGTTGTCATTCTTCTGTTGAGAATTTGTTCAATTGTGCGTCTATGTTTTGGGTAGAATTCAATTTTAAAATTTTGAGGTTTCATATTTATATGTGTGAGATTGATCTAATATTCCAGAAAATGAATGTTAAAATATCATGAAAAAAATAGGCATAGAATAAATGTAGAAGTAAAATTATATTTGCATATATTCATAAAATAAGATCTAATAAACAAAAAATATATGCAATTAAAAATAAAGAAAAATAATTCAACCCAAATTTAGATAAGAGAGATAATTAGATTATATGATAACTTTAAGGCTAGGGTTCGGGTTTGATTAGGATTAGTGTTTGGTTAGGGCTATGATTAGAGTTATGAATCTACAATTAGGGTTCAATTAGGGTTATGATTAGAGTTATGAATCTACAATTAGGGTTCAATTAATTTTCACTTAGGGTTTCTTTCTTGGGAGAAGTTTATTGAATGGTAAGTGTATTTTATAAAATTAATATGTCAAGAATTAATTTTAGATAATACTACATGTGGTTTTCATATGGTATTAAATTGTAGATTAAAAATTGATAATAGATTTCCTTCCTTCTTTTGCATTGTAAGCTACCATAATATATGGCCTTAAAATCCTATTCATATTTTGAGCTTTTCTAAACTATACAACACGACATCCAACAAAAAAATTTGTTATGCATTTTTTCCAAGCACAAATCCTTAGAATTCTTATGTGTTACTTAGGTTAATTCTTTATTGCAATAAATAAATACACACTAATATATATATTATGGATTTGAGGGAAAATATTAAAATATTTATATATTTAGAAAAATTTAAATGCAAGGGATTCAAGTACATACCTTTGCTTTTGTTAATGTTGATGAAGATACAAATCTTGATGAAATGCCAAATTTGATGACATGATATAAAAAGCTAGAATGTCTTTGCTCTATGTCGCACTTGAAATTTTGTACAAAACTATAACTAACTCTACGTCAAATTTGTGACTTTGGACCTATGAGCTTTGGACACATGCCTCCTAATCTAGCATACAATATGTACTTAAATGCTCAAAATAGTTGGGAGCAGTGTTGAGATTGGTGGATCTTTGGGAAGGTCCAATGCTTCACCTTTGTATCTCTCCCTATAGATAGAGGTAGAGATGAATATAGAATGAGAGAGGAAAAGGGATAAAAATAGATAGAGATACAGAGAGATAGAGGGAGAAATAAATATATAGAGAGATAGGGATTTATATATATATATATAGAGAGAGAGAGAGAGATATGGCAAGATAGAGATATAAGGAAATATAGAGAGAGGGTACAGAGAGAGAGAGAGATAAGTAGAGAAAGACAAATAGAGATGGAGAGGGAGATGGAAATAGGGGGAGATAGAGAGTTTGAAAGAGAGAGGGAAAGATAGATAAATGGGAAGAGAAACACATAGATATAGAGATATATGGGAAGATAAAGGGACAGATAAGTTGAGATATGAAGATAGATAGGGGAATAGGGAGGGAGGGAGAGATGGGGAGAGATAGAGAGAGGGAGGGAGAAAGGGAGAGAGATATGTAGAGGAGGGAGAGATAGAAGATGGGGAAGAGGGAGATATATGTAGAGAGGGGGAGAGAGGGAGAGCGAGAGGGGGAGGCTAATTTTTTAGTTTAAATTCTATAAAATATTCAATAAATAATAATATAAATATTATAAGAATGATATAATTTGTATTTTAAATTACACACTATATTTTATTTTTTGAAAAATATGTAATTTTTTAACCATTTTTCTATATATTTAGTATTAAGATTTTTACATCTTTTAACAATTCAATATATAATACAAATAAAATATACTTAATAATTTAATTAACTAGCATACCTATATTATTTAATAATATATGTAAAACATGCCTAGAGTTATCTTTATCAAGATGCCTATTGACTTGAAAAAATGCTTACATTTTCATGAATATGAATTTGGAAAGCAATCAATTTATTTTATTATTGTTTGTGTCATTGTTTATCTCAATTCCCATATATAAGGGTACACATTGAAATTTGAAATCATACCAACTTGTCTATAACAACAATCAACCAAGAACAATAAATTTAAAAGAAGAAATGCTCATCAATCATTAGATTTAGTATTGACAACATCAAAGAAGTATATCACATGACAAAATGGCATTAACTAACTTAGATATATCCACTATTTTTTTTTTTCAAATGTTTGAATACATTGTTAACATTATATACATTCAAGCATTTGAATGTTATGAAACCTATAGCTTTGCAATTGAGTCTAATAAAGCTTTTCTCTCAGATGAATAATCAAACTTTGTTGTTTTTATGATTGTGCATTTAATCCTTTATTCATCATTATAAGTCTCTTTTTTCACTTGAAGTTTAAATATGTAT
>VDFB02105785.1:517882614-517984296 GCA_007258455.2 Sequoia sempervirens
GGGCAGCCTTGTACACCACCTCCTACATTTGCTTTCAGGATTGAACAAGAAATCCAAGAACCTGAATCAAGTTACAACTCAGTTGAAGGTGGTCCTCAATAAGGTGTTGGGACAACAATAGAATAAGGATAGAAACATAGTCTTGAGCTTTCGAATGATGAAGTGGATCAAACCAAAATGTTGTCCATAGGACATCAAGAACCTTTCTCTCTTGAAGATAATTTGTACATGAGGGATGATAGGCTATATGGAGGACTTCTGGAGGTGGATCACTCATCATATATTGATCCCCTTGATGGACTAGTGTCCCTTGTAAACTTCTTCCCACTTGTAATTGTCCCAAACAGGTGTAGTGACACCAAGGAAGAGCACATTGCGAAAGTAGTCAATGATGAGGATATACTACCAAAACTCCCAGGTGGTGAAGCATTGGAACCTCTAGAATGGGAGAGGGGTTCCTTCTCCATTTATAGTGATACTGACCAACAAGAAATGATTGAACATCCTAGTGAGACATGTGAAATGTAAAAAGAAGAAGATAATGGCGGTGGTGTTTCGATGGCTACCAACAAACATGACATGCTTGGTCAACTACAAGATTTAATTGGTAGTCCTTCCACCTTGGTCATTGCTAATCATCCTTCACATTCAAGGAGCTACAATAGGATAGATTCATGCATGTCATCATCCTATGACATTAAACATCATAAAAATGAGGCTAATACTTGGAGAAGGAGATGGGAAAACACTCTGTATTTTTAAAATAGCAATCAAGTGGAGCCATGAACTATGAAAGACCCACATGATGAAGTGTTTTTCCTTGAAGAACAACCGATAGGGGCTGTGGATCCCACACAAGACTTGGAAGAAATGTTTTTTTCCTCGTCCTCCTAGCCCTTTACAGGCTTAAGATCTGAAATGTTGCAGGATCCTGTGTCACCATCTGAAGTTGTCGATGTAATGATCAACAATGTTGTGCTTGCTCTCGACTATCAGGTGCTGCCACTCCCATGTGATGACATCCAAGTTCTATCCTTCCTTGCTCCTATTAATTTTCATAGCTACATTTATCACTTTGATTATGGGAACAAAGGGAAACATATGTGTTTATGGATTAACCATGGATTTAATGAATCACCTCAATTGTTGATCTTTCATAATGACGTGATTGAATTTGTGTGATGCAATGTTAAAATTATTTTTTCTGAATGTAAAGATAAATCTGCATTTCTTAGAACTATAATTGTTTCCCATCTGCTTGTGCATGCATTACAAAATCCAATGGGTGTGAGTGTCTGTTTTCCTTGCCTGAGCATAGTGCTTTGTAAATATCTTTGTACATAGCCCATTTTGAGTAGTGTAGCTTTCGTGCACATACCTCAGGTTCATGTATATAGTCTCACTTTCCTGCTTTCATTAGGTTAGTTGGTTTGCTATAGGTTGTTTTCTTTTGAGAAGATTCTTTGTTGTTTTCTTTTTCTTTCCCACTTTGGTAAGTGTAGTTTTTTGCTTTTCATTTTTTTTCCATTCTACTTTTTGTTTTGTTGCCGCTTTGCTAGTTCTTTGCCCAGGGTTCCTATGCTTTCAGCTGGGCACATCTCTGCGCATAACAACCATACTTATTTCCTAGGGTTGTTCTATGTATTTCTTTGTCAAACTCTAATCAAGTTTTCAGAGTGGATGATGAGGATCCTCTGTTAGTGTCAAGTGATTTGGGTGTCTGATTCGAAGAGGATAAACTATTGGTTGGTCTCATTCCTGATGTATTCTGAAATCTTATAGTTCTTACACATTTTAAGGATCTAGAGGTCGTTGTAGGTCCTTTTCAAAGTCTAGTTAAGTGAAAAATATAAAATTCTGCTTCAGTGCCACTGTGATTCTTAGCTTTGAGTGCAAGCTTCACTACTTGCGGGTTGAAATAAAAGAATTGAAAATAAAATTTTAAGGAAGAAATAAAAAATAAAAGAAGAAAACATTGAAAATCAAAAGAAAGAAATTCAACTTTTTAGGGGGATCTGGAAAACTCTTCTGGGGCTATGGACGCCTAGCCGACAGTAGAGAAATGTTCGGGAGAATCACAGTGACGACCTCGTCGAGGCTATGGATGCCTGACTGGCAGCGAGGCAATTTCCTGAATGCTTTTGGAGATAGAATAAACCACGTAGCTTAACTTGGTGGAGCTTGAGTTCTTGTAGCAACTTAAGGATGGGAATTAACACAATTGCACACACTTGGATTTTAGTATATTGAAGGTTGGGCTAACTAGTGGTTTGATCCTTTGGTCAAGTGTTTGGTTTGTTTTCCCTAGCGTGAGGGTCGGAACCAAAGATTCTGAGTTCATGATTCTATTTTGTCATCAAAATGATCTAGAGCATTTCCCAAGTGAGTTGCCATTTGTTGTGCATATTTTGTACACACACCCCACCATGCTAGGGACCCCTTTTTTTCTTATGATGGATCATTTTTTCTCTAGATGGGTTGTTTTTCCATTGTCTCAATGTGTGCACCCTCGTTCCCTAGCCTAAGTTGGCCCTAAGCCTAAAATAATCAATTTCATGTTGGCCGGATTCACCCAACTAGGTTTCACTAAGTCATTTTCCCCTGTAGGCTCAATCTTGTGGGATTTTGTTTGCTTTTCACCTAGCATCCGTCAGCCCTTGTGGACCCGCATTCATGGGTTTCCCTTTGTTTTTCACTGATGCACCTTGTCATTTTCCTACAGCCAAGTCCCAACGTCCACCTGTTCCACGAACCCTGCATTCACCATTGCCGCTACATCCTTCATGCTCTGCAAACCCCATCTGCGAGTGACCCTTGGCGGGACTCCATCCCCGTTTTGCTATTATCACAGAGGCCTTTGACATTTTCCCGTACAATGGGCTCCATATTTGGTCTTTTCGTCTTCACCGTTGCCACAAATCGATTGACCTCATTACTTCAAATCACCTAAGTCTTGACATTTACGAGACTTTGCACATGACCTACCCTTGCCCAGCTTCCATTTCCTAGTGGCTAAGCTTTCACATCATCCTGCTATGCAGAACCCAAATGTATCATTTCTTTAGGATAAAATTGTGAACTGTGGGTCAACTCTCTGATTTGCGCACATCGATAAGCCTGCCCTGGCGGGTCACCATCTGTGGAAGGCTATCACCTCAATGCTATTTCACAAATGACAACCTTCCACTACCTCCCCGACCTACCATCATTTTCTTGTGGTCCTTTCCACAACAGCTACTGTCCATCATTTTCACCAGTGAAAAATGGGATTTTATGTGCAGCTTATCTGCCTCCCCCTAGTCGCATTGACCTAGACTTCATGGTCATTTTCATAATCAATAATGTCAAAATTTAGTTAATAATCCCAATGACACAAACACTTCTTAGCTCTGTGTGACAGAGCCTTTCAAATTGCAAGCGATGGCATTCAATATTGATTCCTACAACCACCAGCTATGTGGAACCTACAAGGTGGGTTTCCACCCATCACTTGTTGTTTTCTTGAAGGATTTCTCCAAACATCTGTCTGCATGCTCGCCTCCACGTATCCATGGCAGAAACAATTTTTACGAGGACCATGGCTTACCTTGCCATCTAAACAACATCACTACCTACCTCCATTTCCTCCCTAAATGGCCATAGGAATGACTACACAAACATCACAAAATTCCCAATGTGTGAGAAAATTTGAACAACTGAAATAAGAGTGGGGAGATCAACATAAAGTAAGGAACTAAAAGGGAACACCAACACACCATGAGTAAACATTAGTAGATGACATAAGTTCACACCTTGGAGAAGATATGTGGCCTCGGCGTGATAAAAAAAGCAACCTTCGAGCATCCATTTTATTTAGAGAAATATTCAAAGCTATCCATGGGTGCAAGCATAAAAAAGGATGTGCACATATCAAGGATTAATCTAGGACCCTAGTTGTGGCTTACGTCCAAAAATCACTACAACTACTCCATTTGGTCGCTCTATAGGGGATAGAATTTCACAAAAGGCATGCATGGGCTGTGAGGGCTACTTCTTTCATAGAGCAATGATAAATACTATATGTGAATGAATGAGATGGGAAGGGACTCTTTCGAGTATCTATGTTGTACAGTGGTCATGCATCATTTTATACACTAAGAGAACATCTTTCATACAAGGTCAATTTCTAAAACAACCCATGACTCATGCATAAGGAAATTATGAGAAAATGTACATTCGTAGGGCATAGGGTGCCTGGAGATTGACCGTATGAAGACTTCCTATAGTTGTGAGGACTTTACATTATCAGATGTGTTGCCTAAAAAACAACGAGCAAATACCTATTTCATCATGATCATTAAAAATGCATTTAACGTTTATTCAAAGTATGGGGGGTGTTCAGGTTCAAGATCGATATAATTATTATCACAATGCATTGACAAGAGTTAGTAAGTGGCATTTGTGGTAATGGATAGGGGAGTATCAGAACTGTGCCGGTGTCTTAAAGGTCAGGGTCGCCTACCCTTCCTGCCATTGCTATCACGAATCCTACTCTAGTGCGGCCTAACTCCTTTTCCCCATGTCAATATGTTATGCGTAGTCCACGGTAACCATGGTTTCCCATCTTTGTTACAGATGTAGTAGCTTCCCATCGGTGGCACCCCACCCTTCTCCACTCACATCACGAGGTGGTAGATATTCTTCTATAGGTCCTACATGTCTCTATGTTCTAGGCTACTCAGTGATGACATTACCAATTCTGGGTTCTACCCTCATGAAGGATGGCTACCCCATTGTCATTGTCATGGCAGTCGTCACCTTGCATCCCCCCACATCCCAGTCCTCACGGCCTCTTCTTGAGTGGGTTCTACATCTCACAATGTCATGTGCTCTCTGTCAATGTTCACATCCCGTCACTTACGTATCTTAGCATTAGTCAACCCGCAGCTTCCTTGGGTGATGATAGTGCTTCCTGGCCGAGGTTGGACCAGTTTGTTGTATCATGTCAAAGTCTCGTGTCAATGTTATAGCTTGGAGACGGTTACCCTTACTGCAACAACCATAGTAAATCGGTAATGATCGAACAAGAAGAATGGAAGCTCTTGATGGTTGAGGAGGTCACTTGCATGGTGATCATCCCTTTTGGTGAGTTGGCTGAGTGACATTTCCCTTAGTAAATTTTCTCAACCTTTTCATAATTCATCTACTTTTTCTAGTCCCAGTCACTCCTAAGTTTGTGAACATGGGAAGCCATCGCCTTTGATCAAGATCCCATGCAAAATATCTTCATTAGTGGCTCTTTACATGATTATGGCTACAAACTCTGTGGGGTGGGCGAGATCAAGTTGTTTGGCGCACAATTAGAAGGCACTGTATAGCAGGTCTAGGATGGGCCAATGGTTATGTGACTCAAATTAATATTTTAGATTTCATGTCATGGCCACCTATGCACGTGCAGGTGCTTGAGTATGGGACTCCATGTGCTCTCTACCATTGGGTGATGGAATATTAGTCACGACTCCTCGGGCACTGCCACCCACATAATTAGTCCCATGGTGACTATCTTTGCAGGTTTTGATGCTCACTTTGCCAATTGGACAATAACTTCCTCATTGTATATCAAGCCTGAAGGTGGCGTTCACACCTGACACTCTGCACATCCTCATCTACATTCTCTCAATGGATGTTCACCATGTCAATCCTATGATGGCCATGGTTTTTCCTCATTCATCACATAAAGCTTGAACCCTTAATTTAATGGGAAAGGTCAACTAGTCCCTAAATCATTCCACATGATGCATTTGAAGAATTTGTGGTAGGTGATACACTTTGGTTTAATAAATCAAGAAGGAAAACTTTTGAGCATATGAAATAGAATCAAAGTGGGTGTTACATGGACTCTGATAAAGGTGGTGAAGTTCAAGTACATGGTTTAGAAGTTACACATTGAGTTACAAGGTAATCGAAAGCTATTTGAGGATTGCATGTGATAGTAGGTAAATTAAGAATTGATCCTATCGATGGGGAATTTGCTAAAGAGAAATGACCACAGAAGGCCCACAGAATCTCGGGAATGTGAGGGAAAATCAAAATGAAATTAAAACATTGATCATGCTTGAGTGATGGGGGATCACCCTAATATTCCTTTTAATGCTATCCTCACTTACCATTGGTGACTTAGAGAGTGTGAAGCGAGGGACTATTTGAATTATAATTAGACAATCATTTAAGATGAACACATGAACATCAATTGGCCATATTTTAAGGGGGTTTCATATTTTTATTTGCGGGGGTCTAATTTAATCTACTATTTATGTAGGAATAGAGATCATTGAGGGGAGCTTACTACAAAAGGAAGCTACACATGAAGAGTTTTGTTGTAAAGACTACCAACAGAAGAATTTCTATCTAAACAATGGTCGAATCACCAAATGAACTTCCAAGCAAGTGGCTACCTAATCAAGAAGGTCAATAACTAGGAGGATAGATGGTTGTCCATTGAATTCTAAGGCAAGGAAGGGATGTTTTCCCTTCCCCAAATGATCATGACCTATTAGGGGATTTCTCATCAGACCATTTGATTCATTCAACAACGATGAAAAGATGTAAATAGGGTTTGTTTGATTGATTAAAGAATGTTGTGAATTCATCAAGCGAAGGGAAACCTTCAGGCGGTTTCAGCTACGGCAAAAGGGAAATCAGCTAGAAGACAAAATGCTATAGCACCTGGGCACTACATGAAAAAATAAGAATGAGGAAAAAATTGTATTTTAAATTTTTTGAAAATGTGGGATAGGTGAAACCCTAACTTGTATCAAATCTAAGCCACATAATGTAATTCAATCCTAGCCATTCATTTGGGCTTTGGAAAACTATAAATAGGGGTCACCCCCCTCATTTGTAAATGGTTGAAAAGCTAGTGTAAAGGCATTCTGCAGCAATAGAGAGCTACATTGCATGATTTATGGATGTTTCTCTTGTTTTTCTTCATTATGCATGGATGGTTCTACTTCCCTACTAGTTTAGTTGTTAGTTTCTTGAATGGAAGTGATGATGGTGTTTTTTGTTACTATATTTGATGAATTTTCAACTCATTCTTTTTGTGGTTTTTTGATGATGAATCACTTTGTAAAGCTAGTCTAAGCTTCTTTACTTTATTGCTACAACTTAGTTCAATTGCATGTTCATGATGTGTGCATGCAATCTGAAAATATGTAGTCCTTTGAAGATTTCACTAGTTTTGCGTAGCTATAGGTTCCTCTTGGTCAAGCAGAACCTAGTTTAGGGAGTTTGTCTACTGTAGCAACCTCCATGATCATTGTTCATTCATAGTTTTAGGTCTAGGAAATTCCTCTCTTCCCTTCCCTTTTCCCTTTTTTTTTAATAAGTAACCTATGTTAAGGTTCATTGCATAGTGTAAATCCAAATCTAAAACTAAAATAGGAGTTCAAGACTATTTTTTGAACCTACAACAACTAAACAACTATTTACACATCTTAAGAACTCCATTTGCAGATCCAACTTCCCCACTTTGTGACTCATCCATAAGCCTTCCTTGTGATTCCAACAAATCACATGAAACAACTAAGATATTCCAAGCACTATCAAGACATGAAATTAGAGACCTTGGGATAGTGTTATGCAATTTGATTGTGGAAGATTTTCTTTCAAGAGAGGTGACTCACCTATGCCTTATCTATGTTGAGAAGTGCATAAAAAACACATCAACAGAAAGTTCGTGCTTAATTGTTTTATGTATTTTACATTGGTTTGGCCGACTTTGTGCGGAATACTACTTTCAGAGTTAGAGAAGCATGTTGGATCTATTTGGTTCCTGATGAAGTGTGTGGTTAGGTTTCCCTAACTCTAATTACACCCTAGGATGTTTTGGCATTGACCTAATTTGAAATTGAATTTGGATAGCTGACTTTGGATATGTTTCAAAGTTGAAGATATTATAAATACAAGATGAGTTAGTGGTGAGGGATATACAAGAGTGAAGAAGAGAGATAAGTGAAAGGAAAAACTACAAATAAATGTGAGATTGATGCTATCCAGTCAGTGTGTGTGATGCGAGTGTGGTAGATCAATGTGAAGCCTAAATGCTGAGTTTCCAGATGCAATGAGCAGAAGGTGAACTCTATCATTCATGCATGTATGCGAGTGGTTGTGGTGGATTTCTTTGTTGCATTGAGATTGTCATCTCTCTGTCACATATTACTTCTTTCTTCTTTGTATCTCTATGGTAGTGAGCCCTCTAGGTTGTTAACCCTATTGGTTAGTGAGTCATTGGTTTGGCAGTGAGCCTTTTGTAATCAATTTTGATATTCTCTATAGTGTAAGTTAATACTCACCATGGTTTATCCCTCATTGTGTTTTCCATGTAAATCTAGTGCTATTGAGTTTATGTGTTGCATTTAAGTTTTTATATTAGCATTTGATGATCAATCATTTAAGTAGTATGAAGAATTAGTTTTGGTGATTGAATTAAAATTTTAATTCTGTGACAACTGATTCATCCCCCTCTTATTTTTCCTATTCAACAATTGGTATTAGAGCTTGGTTCCTTGGTGAAGAGCTTAACCACTTGAAGAGGGTCTGGGATGGCTGGAAAGATGACTTATGATTATCCGAGGTTTGATAGAACTAATTATGGTATCTAAAAAATATTGATTGAAGAATATCTAGAGTATTGTGGATATGATGTGGAGAAAGCCTGCAATAATCCTTACACTCCTACTAATGGTCTGAGTACAGCTAATGAGACCAAAGCACATGAAGTGAACAATAAGGTGAAGTACATTTTGAAGAACATTCTGGTACATTTTGAGTTGATTAAGGTCTAGAATCTGAAGACTGTTAAGGAAGTTTGGGATGTTTTGGAAAGAGCACATGAAGGTGATGAAAGATTCAAAGAGGTGAAATTATAGAATTTGGAGACACAATTTGAGTTTTTGCATATGTCTAAAGATGAGAATGTTAAAGCTTATGTACAAATATTGGATGAGATAGTGGCTAGAATGTGAGGACTTGGTGTACTGTAGATGAAACTAGAATTGTAAATAAGACTCTTAGAACTATCCCTAATGCTTACAATGAGAAGTTGTGTGCTATTGAATAGAGTATAGATTATAAGACCTACACTAAAGATCTGCTATTGGTATTTTTGACATCTTATGAGATGAGGAAGCCAAGTCTGAGGAATGGATGCAAATCAAAAACTACTTTTAAGGCCGAAGATCTAGATGAAGAAAATTTTGATGAAATAGAAGCTAAATTTGTGAGAAGAATGAGGAAAGGCTCTAGTAAGTATGAAGGTAAGTTACCCTTTAAATTCTTTAGCTATGGAGAAATAGGTCATTATGTTGCAAAGTGTCCAAAAAGAGATAAGAGGAATAAAAACAGATATGAGAAAGAAAATAAAGGAAAGAAGATTAACAGAGCATATAATGTGAATGAGAATGCTAGTATATTAGATGAGGATTCAGAATATGAAGATCTTGATGAAATGAATGCTCGTTCTTGGAAATTAAGGATAAAACTACTTCTACTAATTCTGAAAAACAAGTGATGAAAATCCCTTCAGAGAAGGAGAAAAATGAAGGTACTATTATCTCTACCCTACATGCTAAACAAGAAAAGAACTATTGGGTTGTTGATAGCGGTTGTTCACATCACATGATGGGTGACAAAGGTAAGTTTTTTAAGCTTAAAAAATATGATGGAGGCTTGGTTATGTTTGGAGATGATATTGGTGCTAAAATTTGTGGGATAATTTTAGTAAGTTTTGATGGCAAGCATAATACTAATGATGTCTACTATGTCAAGGGATTAAGGAATAATCTTTTGAGTGTTGTTCAGATGTGCAGTAAAGGATATGATTTTGTGTTTAAGGATGAAAGGTGTGAGATTCATAAAGGATTTGAAACATTGATTGCTACAGGAAAGAAATATGAAGGAAATATCTATCAACTTAAGGGTGTTGATGGATGATTCTTTATGACTTATATTAATGATAGTTGTTTATGGCATAGAAGAATGTGTCACATGAATTTTGATAACTTGGTGAGGATTAGTGCAATTTAGGCCATGAGAGATTTATCAAGAATTACAAAGCCCATTAATACTATTTGAATCAGTCAAGATCTTACAGAGTGAATGCAATTGAATTACTATTGGATTTATACTATGAATTAACACCTGAAAGAGCATAGATCTATGAACTTGTATGTAATAATCACTTTACTACAATACAAGAGATATTTGCTTTAGTGTGTGGGTTTTTTTCCCGTAAGGATTTTCCCATGTAAAATCTAGTGTTCATTTTGTGTTGATGTTTTATTGTCTATTCTATTATTCATATGTGCATCTTAAATGAACTAAATTGCAAAGTTTTGTATAATTTTCTATATCTGTCTCCTAAAGTTTAGCATTAGGAAGGTGTATTTTGCACTCTGCTTTCCTTTCTATTGGTATTAGAGCTTGGTCAACTTTTTCTTCCTTGTGGGTAAAACAAGTTTTTTGTGTTGATCATGTTTAGTAGGAGTTTTGTAGAGAAATATGGTTGTAAATTTATTGCAGATTTAAGATGGCAAGCACATCCATAAGAATAGATTGAGAAGTTCAACGATGGCAGTTTTAAGTTGTGGAAACTCAAAATAGAATATTTTCTCATGGATAGAGAGTTATGGGATGTAGTTTCCTCTAAAAAACCATTAGCAACCTCACAGAATGACTAGGATGCAAAGGACCAGAAAGCCAAGGGAATGATTATTGATTATGATTTTACTTGCAGCAAACAAGGTGAATAAATTCTTCATAGGCAAGACTGCAAAGAGCCTATCCTTCTTGAAAGATATGGAGCAAAGACAACCTAAATGGGAATTCTATTTTAATAGGAAAATATTGGCTTTAGTTCAATCCCAAGTCTCTAATAACCAGGTCATGATTGCACTAGGGTCACTCTTAGGTATTGATGTGATATTTTTTGTTAATCTCAAAGGGGCTACTATTTCAGATTAAATATTTCAGGAATTGAGTTTTCATTTGAATCATAAAGACAAGTATCATGAAATCAAAATATTTACAATAATATTTCATAAACATCACAAATTCTTTGCTATCACTTAAGTAGATTTAGCATTCAACATTCAACAATTTCATAGAAAACAAAATATTTTCAATAAATTTCCATCCATTCACTTAAATTTTAGAACATTTTAAAGAATTTAAACATCTATTATAAAATAAAGCATCAAAAATATTGAAAAATAAAAGTTTCTCCCGATTATTCTCCATGCATGCCCCAAAGAATAAATTAAAATAGAGCAAACCACTTTATACTTCACTAGATATCTTCACAACTACATATAAAATGGTGTGAGCTTTTAAAGAGAGGGGTTTCATTTCTGGACACCGAGTAGGTTTTGTATGCACCCTTAAACAATGCAATATACAATCTTGTTTGTCTAAACTAAAAAAACCAACTACAAAAGATACATGAGATAGGTAGCTATCTAATTGGCTCTAATATTAATCAATTTCTATGTGGATACAAATTTTTACACCGAAATGGTTTAGAAAATAGGAAAAAAGAACAAAACTTAAAAAAAAAAGTATGCTCTTCTAACATCCACAAATTCTGAACTTAAAATAAAAAAGGGATCCTCTGGCCTTTTATAAAACACAAGGCTCAGATAGGATAAGAAAAATACATGAGAGAAAATCCAAGGGACAAATCACATCAAGGCATGTGGAATGTAGTGACCAATAAGAGATTTGCAATGGAATTCAACAGTAGTCAACTCCAATTACACATTGAAGCTCTTCGGGTGTTAATCTTTAATCATCGCTAGGATGATACTTTGAATCATGATAGTGTGTAGAGACTTCCGATACATTCAAAATGAATAAGTGGAATTTTCACCCCTACACATTGCTTGGCTCTAGTTCTACTACTCTCGGGAATGGGCTCCCTTAGAGGTTGGCACTTTTTATCTGCCACATGTGAAATACTAGGATCTCCAGCATTCCTGTGGATTCAGACTCCTCTACCAATAGAATGAAAATGATTTGATCCATGATTCAAGTTTTCCTGACCATCCATACCCAAATTTTTCATCACAATCTATATCTCCTACAATCACAAATTCCACACATTAAATCCCTTTAAAAGAAAGAAAACATTCATAACATCTCATGTAAATAAAACCATTATTCAAATGTTAGTAAAAAATCTAGTAAATAACAAACTTTCTAGCATATCATAAATCCTCACATATATACCAGATTACCATAATCATTAGATAATCTCAAAATTTTAAAAAAATTATTTCACATTGCAACCTGGTACCCAGTTCCTAGTATTTAGCTTGACCCACAAACTTTCCCGAACTTCGGTTATACCAGACTTCCATCTTACCGGAGCACAAACATTGACCCGAAGCCTTCCATTCAAACTCACATTACCTTTTGCCTTTTCAAATGTTTCTTGTACCTGATACCCAGTGCCTGAAACACTTACATTATGAAGTAATTTTATATTAAATATTTCTCTTTTCTCTTCACTTCCGGTGATCTTTCAATTTGCTATCTCCTGCCATAAGAGTTATTTTTCACTTGGGTCCCCAAGTCTTTCAGTCTTGGGGTGTGTTGTGAGAGCACACAACTTGTAACCAATAAAACCAAATTTGAAATTAAATCACCAGCTGTAAATTAAAATTTATACATATTTTAAAACAATATCTTTTACCTTTACCTAGATTCTAACATAAAAAATTAAAACTCCACTGGAAACATTCGTGTTGGCTCTAATTAATTCCAATTTTAGGAAATTAGTGATAAGAATAAATTCATTAACATTAAACTACATAATATAGTAATCCTCCAAATCCTACTAGGGATAGAACCTTGCTGTCAGTCAAGCATCTATAGCCTCAACAGGGTTATTGTTGGCAACACAAGGGTAGACAATTGAGAGGGGGTGTGAATCAGTTGTCCTAGAAATTTAAACTTATCAAAATTATTAACCTTATTCTCAAATATGATCAATAACCATTAAAGCATAAATCAAAAACACATCAGAAACATACATGACACCAATATTTTTTACATGGAAAGATTATACCCTATTAAAAGTATAAAGAATAATATGGGGAATGCACATGCATTTAGGCACACTTCCTAGATCCCACTACTCAATTACAAAAGGAAGACTCAGTATATTACAAAAATATTTGTATTACATCTTTTTGAACTGAGAAAATAGCATCTGCTAATGCCTAATTACAGTTTCGGTTAAGCACATGAACACTTCTTCACACTCTACTCATTCTTCTTCACACTCTACTTTTTCCTTCGAATTATTAGGACATTATTTTCACATTTCATACACACACCTTCAAATGGAATAAAAAATATCTTATATATATCTGCAACAAGAGATTACATCACTACATGTTGGCCTCAATAAAATAATAAAATGAATACAATCTGTTGGCCCAAAACATTAAAGATTATTAATGTGAATCAACCAAAGTTGGCCACAACATAGTGGAGACCTAGAATAAAATCCTCAACCATGAAACACCTTCAAAAATTATTCCTCGAAGATCCACAATATGCCACAACACCCTATCAGCCAAGAATATGAAAAACATGAACAGACAAGAGAAAATCTCTAATCGCGAGCACAACAATCAATGTGAATATGAAACACAGATAGAGCATGATCTAGAAACATCTACAAACATCATGAATCACCAAAGAAGCATCTGCAACAACTAAACTTGCTAGAATCACATCATCTTCATTCAAGAACACCAACTAGAGCAACAGAATGACTGTCAAAAGACAACTACTCATAACTCGATCAAATCTTCACACGGATCTCTAAAACTTAACATGGATAAAATAGATATACTCAACAAGAAACCTGTTAATCCACAACCACTGATCATCAATGTACTGAGCTTACCAATAGACTAAACTTCACTTCACCATTGATAGCCTGCAACTTATTTATTACAAGTTTCTCAATATCCTCTTGACATATACAACTTCTAATGCATTAATTCCAATAGTGTTGAAATCAATGACAACCACATATTAGCAACACAACCAAAAAATCCAACAATCTCCCCCTTTGGAATTGATGGAAGAGCATGATGTGAAAAACACCATCAACACAACTATCTTTAGCACTTACTCCCCCTTAGACACTTTTCTCCTCAACTCTTTCACACAACTCTTCTCCTCACATGACTCTTCTAATTAGATAATTCATAGTTTTTCACATGACTCTTCTCCCCCTTTGACATCAATGACAAATATATCTTTTCTCTATACAAGCTCTGAACCACATATCTGAACATCTAACTACTCCCCTTGAGTAGCAACCACCACAACATCAATCCAGATCAAGATGTGACTATGAAATGCATGGATTGATGCAATTCAATGCATCTTAGTTCTGATTAAGAGGGGTAATCACCCCTATATTCCCTCTAAGATACTCAAAATTATCCTTAGGAAATGGTTTGGTAAAGATATCTGCAATATGTTCCTTAGTAGGCACATACTCCTATCTGGCTTCCTTTTCACTCACCTTCTCTCTCACAAAGTGAAACTTGATAGATAAATGCTTGGTCTTTGAAAGTAGCACTGAATTCTTAGAGATGTTAATTTCACTTGAATTATCACATAATATAACAATAGGTTCATCATACACAACTCTGATATCTTTCAACATCTGCTTCATCCACAATACTTGAGTACAACTGTTAGCAGTAGCAATGTATTTTGCCTCTGTAGTAGATAAATAAATGACATTCTACTTCTTACTTAACCATGAAATTAGCTTCTTACCCAAGAAAAATGCACCACCACCAGTACTCTTTATGTCATTCACATCACTTGCCCAATCAACATCAGTAAAAGAACTCAAAGTAATATCATCATCTTTAGGATACCACAGGCCAAAATCAACTATCCCCTTCAAGTATCTAAAAATCCTCTTCACAGTAGTTACACGATATTCCTTAGGATCAACTTGAAATATTACAACAATGCATACAACATTCATGATATCTGGTCTAGTTTGAGTTAAATAGAGCAATCCACCAATCATCAATTTGTATCTAGTCTGATTTTCTTTTAGAGAATCATCATCTTGTATCAACTTGTATCTGGTCAGCATAGGTGTACCAACTAGCTTTTAATCTTCCATACCAAACTTCTTTAGCAATTCTTTCACATACTTGGACTGAGATATGAAGATCCCTTTATCTAACTAAGTAGTTCACAATCCCAAAAATAATTTCATCTCACCAATCATAGACATCACAAACTCATTCTGCATCTCATCAACAAACTTCATGCACAAACTATCATCTCCTCCAAAAATGATGTCATCAACAAAGACTTCAACAATCAAATCTTTATCATCATCAATCTTGAAATACAAATTACTATCAGTAGTACCTTTATTGAATCCAAGCTTTAGCAAATACTTGTCCAATCTGGCATACCGTGCTCTTGGGGCTTGCTTGAGTCCATACAATGTTTTCTTCAATTGACAAACCATATCTCCCTGATCAATCAATTGAAATCCATCAGGTTGTTCAACATATACTTCTTCCAATTTTCCATTTAGAAATGTTGACTTTAAATCCATCTCATAAACCTTGTAGTTTTTGTAAGCAACATAAGCAAGAAATAGTCTCATAGCTTCAATCCTAGCAATAGGGGAAAAGGTTTCTTCAAATTCAATTCCTTCCATCTGAGAATATCCTTTACACACAAGTCTTGCTTTGTTTCTAACAACTTCACCTTGCTCATTTATCTTGTTTCTAAAGACCCATTTAGTTCCAATTACATTTTTGTCTATAGGTCTAGGAACAAGAATCCATGTATTGTTCTTCTCAATTTTTTGTAGTTCTTCTTTCATTGCTTCAAGCCAATGTTCATCTTTGCATGCTTCATTAACACTATTAGGCCCAGTCTTTGAAATCAAACATTATTCTTTTGTAATTTTTCTCCTAGTCTGAACACCTTTTTTCTTATCACCTATAATCTAATCTTCTAAATGATTTAGTCTTACATACCTTGGAGTCTTAGGATGTTCTTGAACTTATGGCTCTTGTGATCTCTCTTTTCAACTTTCACTAGTTGTTTCCTCTTGATTTTCTTGATTCACCGGAATGATCCGAACTTGATTTTGAGTCTGAACTTGCTTTCCTATGACTAAACTATTATTCTGATCATCTGAATTATATCCATGGGTTCTATATGGTCTAGCTATATCTTCATCAACCTTGACATTAGAACTCTCAACTACCTTCCTCAATCTCTTATTGTAGCACCAGTAGGCCTTTCTTTTAGTAGAATAACCAAGAAAGATCCTTCATCACTCCTAGCATCAAACTTTCCTATATCTTCATCTCTTCTGATAAAGCATTTACTCCCAAATATTTTGAAATATCTAACAGTAGGCTTGTGACCAAACCATAGCTCAAAAGGGGTTTTACTAGTATCACTTTTAACTTGTACCTGGTTGAGAATGTAAACAACAGTACTCACAGCTTTTCTCCAATAGATATGAGGAACATTTCCTTCTAGCATCATAGTCCTAACATCATATTTAACTATCCCTTTCTTCCTTTCCACAACTCCATTTTGTTGAGTGGTCCATAGGGAAGAGAATTATCTCTTTATCCCATGCACTTCACAAAAAGAATTAAACTCATGGGAAGTGAATTCACCACCTCTATCTGATCTCAAACATTTAATCTTTAAACTTTTCTCTGTCTCAACCATAGCCTTAAAAATCTTGAATTTCTCTAGAGCTTCAATTTTTTCCCTTAAGAAAGTAACCCACATCAATCTAGAGTAATCATCAATAAGTAACATGAAGTACTTGTCTCCTTGTAAACTTCTGATTCTAGAAGGACCACACAAATCAGTATGAACAAGCTCCAACACTTCATTTGAACAATGTTGTTTGCTCTGAAATGAAATTATAGATTTCTTCCCTAACTAACATTCCTTCCATTTAGTATTAGTAGGCTTTACCATCTTAGGAAGATCTCTCACTGCCTAAGTAGAACTTAACTTGATAATATTGTCAAAGTTTACATGACACATTCTCTTATGCCACAACCAAATTTCATCAACTTGAGCAATTAGACAACTTTTACCAATAGGATTCAGGTGAAATATGTTACCTTTTGTTTTTGTACCTGAAGCAATCACATTTCTAGAACTCCCCAATATTCTACACTTTATATTCTTGAATTGAAGATTGTATCCCTTGTCAACCATCTGTCCAACACTTAATAGATTATGCTTCAGACCTTCCACATAAAGAACATCATCAGTATTATTCTTACCATCAAGAGAAATATATCCTCTACCATGGATTACACTAGATTTTCATCACCAAATCCTATAACACCACTATCATACTTTTCTAGGCTCACAAATTTTATTTTATCACTTTTCATGTGATGAGAGCATCCACTATCAATCACCCATTCATCTTTCACTTCAACTCAAGAAGCTAGGGATTTCTCCACATTTGAGGAACTAGCAAATTCAGTAGGGGTAGGATCATTTTCCTTGATAGCAATAAATACCCATTCATTTTCACTTGCATTTCCAAGTTATCAAATTCATCATCTATCACACCTTCATCAGCAACATAATAGCACTTTCTTTGAAATCTAGGCTTGTTAGGTCTTGGCTTAGGGACTCTTTTTAGACACCTTGATGCAAAATGACCTATCTTATTGCAAGAAAAACATTTAATAGGAAATTTCCCTTTATACTTACCTTCTCCTATGGCTTCCCTTTTAACAATAAGTGCTCCAAGCTCCTCTAGTTTTCTCTCCTCTTCTTCAATCTCTCTCATTTCCTCCTCATACTTGAATACCTTTCTAGAAGAACTTTCACCTGAATCATATCTTTGTTTATCTCTTGTAGAAGTAGTAGCCTTGAATGCAAATTCTATCTTAGGAAGAGCATCACCAAATTCCCTCAACTCAAAAGCATTAAGCTTACCAATCAACATGTCTATGGTTACATTTGTTACAATTTGGAGCTCCTCAATGGTAGTAGCTTCGACTTTGTATGCAGCAAGCAAGGATCTAAGCACTTTAGCAACAATCTCTGATTCTTCCAATTGTCCACTAGCACATTTGATACCACACACAAGTTCATTCACTCTTTGCATGAAAGAAGTAATGTTCTCATCATCTCCCATTCTCAACATTTCATACTTCCATTTTAGAATTTGCAACTTAGAAATATTCACATTAGCATCACCTTCATACAAAGTTTCCAACTTTTTCTAGATCTCATAAGCAGTCATCAGATCCATAACATTTGTCATCTCAGAATCAGTCAAAGCACTCAACAAATTAAACTTATCAAACAATATAGAACCAAAAAATTAAACTTATCAAACTTATTAACTTTATTCTTAGATTTGATCAATAACCATGAAAGCATAAATCAACAACACATTAGAAACACGCATAACACCAAGATTTTTTACGTGGAAACCCTGTTAGGGGAAAAAACATGATGGAGGTCAGTCCACAAGATTATACCCTGTTAAAAGTATAAAGAATAATATTGGGAATGCACATGAATTCAGACAGACTTCCTAGAGCTCAATACTCAATTACAAAAGGAAGACTCACTGTCTTACAAAAAGATTTGGATTACATCCACAAGATTTTGAACTGAGAAAATAACATCTACTAATGTCTGATTATAGTTCTGGTTAAGCACATGAACACTTCTTCACACTCTGCTTCTACGTTCAAATGATTAGGAAATTATTCACACATCTCATACACAAGCACCTCACACACACCTTCAAATGGAAGAAATAATCACTTATATATATCTGCAACAAGAGATTACATCGCTACATGTTGGCATCAATAAAATAATAAAATGAATACAAATTGTCAGCCCAAAACATTAAAGATTATTAATGTGAATCAACCAAGGTTTGCCACAACATAGTGGAGGCCCAAAATAAAATCCTCAACCATGAATCACCTTCAAAAATGATTCCATGAAGATCCACAATACACTACAACACCCTGTCAGCAAAGAATATAAAAAATATGAACACACAAGAGAATCTCTAATCGCAAGCACAACGATCAATGCAGACATGCAACATAGATAGAGCATGATCTAGAAACATCCACAAACATCATGAATCACTAGAGAAGCATCTAAAACAACTAAACTTGCTAGAATCACATCATCTTCATTGAGGAACACCAACTGAAGCAACAAAATGACCATCAAAACACAACTGCTCATAACTCGATCAAATCTTCACGCAGATCTCTAAAATTTAACATGGATAAACTAGATATACTCGATAAGAAACCCTTTAATCCACAACCACTGATCATGAAAGTACTGAGCTTACCAACATACTAAACTTCACTTCACCACTCACAACCTGCAACTTATTTATTACATTTTTCTCAATATCCTCGACATATACAACTTCTAATGCATTAATGCCAATAGTGTTGACATAAATGACAACTACATATCAACAACACAACCACAACATCCAAGAGTTATCTTCATAATTCCTTCCCCCAAACATAGCTCTACTATCGGTCAGGTGTCCATAGCCCTGGTAGAGTTATTTGGATAGCCTAAAGAGTTGATTTTTTTTATATTTTTTATTTTTTTAGATATAGCAATGATAGCTCATTTTTCTCTTTTGATATTTCAATGATAGCTCTTTTATCAACTTGCAAGAAATGAAGCCTTGCTATTAGAATGGGAATTATAGTGGTAGCGAAGGTTACTTTTTAATTTTTCATTCAATGCAAATCCCTTCATCAATACACTACTTCCCAAAAACTCATTTAATAATTTCCTGCAAGTGTGTGTTTCTAGCTAAATTTCACTACTTTATGCCAAATCCCAACTAACTATTACTTGCTATATGTTAGAAAATATGCATAAATTAAAATTTAGCAATAGACAACTTAATCACCAAATTTAAATCTAAATTTGGAAACATTAGTTACCACCCTTCTGATTAAATTTTATGGCAACTACTAAAAATTTCTGCTAGCAATTTTGATTTGACGATGCTCCACTTCATTAATCGATCAGAAATATCATGATTACCTTGAAAAAAAATCACATTATTCTACATTAAATTCACACACCTTATTTTGCACGTATTATTCTCTCAACTTACTCAAGTGATGACGTGTACTGCCTTGCCGACTTCATTTTAATTTATCTTCTGCACACATAAGCATCTCAATAATTAATATAGCTCTTAAAAGAAATCAAATGACCATTATTAATTTTGAAATCTTCAACTTGCTTGATTCGGTATCTTTGTACTACTCAAACTTGAAGCAATTTATCACCAAACATGTGCAAAGAATTAATTTGATTTAACCTTTATCTCTGAAGATAATTATCTAGCTGCCACCTTGCTTACAATTTCCAAAAAAAATTATTCACTCAGGGAAACTATGTATCACAACTTTCTAACGGCTCTGTATAAATTTTTCATTTCTTCTCGAATTCTTCACACGTTTTTTAGATTTCTTATCTTATTTCTGTAATTTTTCTATGTACATTTGCATTTACTTCTTGGCCATGGATACTCCAATTTTCTTAGGTTGTTCTCACCAAAAAAATGTGTTCTTAGGGAGCATCACACTACAAAGGATTGAAAATATTTTCTTCATTAAGACTTCCAGTTTTACTGTTCCAAACTTGTGCTTAGTCCTTGGGGAAAAGTATGTTGAATTCAGCCACTACTCTTTTTTCTATTTTGATGTGGCATCTCACTTTGTAGCTTTGATTTTGGATATTAGGCTACTTGTTGAAGATGTTCGCTTGGCTACCAACTTGATAGTGAAGCCTAAATTCCTGGAGAATTTGGATACCATTTTATCTACTGCACATCTGACCATTGGGATTCCCTCCATGGATGATATTCCTCGGTTCCTAGAACACAGGGAAGTGGTTCCACTTCAGCCTTTACTTACTGATCTCCATATTCATGACTTTGAAGTTCATTGGGAACTCGCCTATATAGGGTATTTAGCCTTGATAGAATAGGTATCCCTCATCAACTGGATGGCTACTACCATCTGCAACTTTGCTCGCTCTTTTTGACTTTTTGATCTTTTGCAACAAGGATTTTTTATATCTCATGTATATACGTGATATACATACACACATATGTATATAAATTTTGGGTGTGTTTTAAAGTGTTTTTATTGTGCATGGTTTTATCATTTCGCATTTCATAGTTCAATTTTTACAAATGTTTGAATTAACTCTCATGTGTAAGATAGGTTTAAGAAGAATTTTCTAATGCAGAGGCTAGATGAAAGAAAAGAAAAAGAAACAAAGAAACAAAACAAAACCCTACAAAAAGAAAACTAACCCTAACTACCCTAACTCTATCATAATGAAAGATTAACCCTAATAAAGCAATTTATTTCAATTTTTGCAACTATTTCTTTTGCAATTTTGGTACAAATTACAATAGGTTTATCTTTAATTCATTTAACAAAATTTTCAATGTTTTACTGTAACAATGAATTATCTTAAATTTTTTTCATTTAATAATCATAAATTCAAAAGCTTACTTACCAATGAATTGGCTCATATGTATGAAAACAAGCTAATTAGAGATCAATTACACACATTTTGTCTAATGCGACCATATTCTACCTTCCTCCAACCCTAGTCCATTTCCATGAATGGTTGTGTCCATTTCTCTGCTTTCTCCTACTCTGAAAATCTTCATGTCTTTAGCCCTGTCTTCATTTTTCATTTTATTAGACCAAGATATATCACTATTTATATTACTATCAGAGAGAGAAAAAGTAAAAGTTTGATACTCTGTATCTTGTATAAAATCAGGAAAATTTATTTTTATAGCTTGTGAATTTTCAACTTGTAGCAAAATACACGCATTTTCCACTTGATTTTCCCACTCCTCATTATCTGCGTTTTCCACATATAAGGGGAATGATGATTCATCAATGATGTTTCCTCATTTGTGATGAAATACTTTTGAATCTCGACATTCTCACCTATTTTCCTACAAAACATTAGGATTTTCTTTATAATAATCATAGTTTTCCAACTGTTTTGATGTATCAGTTAGTTTTTTAATATTTCCAATTCCACTAGGGTTACACATTTTTATCATTAACAATTCCTTTCTTTTAGCAATTAGAACTTCTTCTGTTAATGGAATTACTTTTCTTATGGTCAAACTTACCCTAGTTAAAAAAAATCACACTCGAGTTCACTGTGATCAATTGTATCATGAATTCTACACTTTATGACTCTACCAAAGTGAATAAACTCAAAGAATGTAATTTCTGGTTAAAAAATTTCCAAAGTTTTTCAACTTCCATACTGAAAAGCCAGCTTGCACTCAATTTTCTCTTACAAGCTCCTCACCAAACTTAGGTCTAAAATTTCAAACTATAACCCTCTAATTCAAGAGAATAAGGCCTAAAATATCAAAAAGGCCCTCCTTCTAGTGCCAGTTCTTGTTGACGATGATTTTACTCACAGCAAATAGGGCGAATAAATTCTAAACAGATAATACCACAAAGAGCCTATCCTTCTTGAAAGATATGGAACAAAGACAACCTAAAGGAGAATTTTTCTTTAATATAAAAAGATTGGCTTTAGTTCAATCCCAAGTCTTTGATAACTAGGTCATGATTGCACTAGGGTCATCCTTGAGTACTGATGTGATGTTTGTTGTTAATCTCAAAGGGCCTATTGTTTTGGATTAAATATTTTAGGCATTTAGTTTTCAATTGAATCATAAAGACAAGCATCATGAAATCAAAAGATTTAAAATAATATTTCATGAACATCACAAATTCTTTGCTATCACTTAAAGTAGAATTAGCACTAAGTATTCAACAATTTCATAAAAAATGAAAGATTTTCAATAAATTTCCATCCATTCACTCAAATTTTGGAACATTTTCAAGAATTTAAACATCTATTATAAAATAAAGCATAAAAATACTAAAAATTAAAAGTTTCTCCTAGTTATTCTCCATGCATGCCCCAAAGAATCAATTAAAATAGAGAAAATTGCCTTATACTTCACCAGATTGCTTCACAACTACATATAAAATGGTGCAAGCTTTTAAAGAGAGGGGTTTCCTTTCTAGACACTGAGTAGGTTCTATATACACCCTTAAATAGCACAACATACAGTCTTGTTCGGTTGAACTAACAAATCCAGCTACAAAAGATACATAAGATAGGTAGCTATCTAATTGGATCTGATATTAATCAATTTCTATGTGCATACAAAGTTTTATGCTAGAATAGTTCAAAAAACAAAAAAAAAAGAACAAAACTTAAAAAAGGTTTGATGCTCTTCTGACATCCACAAATTCTAAACTTAAAATTAAAAAAGGACCTCTCGCCTTTTATAGAACACAAGGCTCAAATAGGATAAGACAAATACATGAGAGGAAATCCAAGGGACCAATCACATCAAGGCATGTGGAATGTAGTGACCAATAGGAGAATTGCAATTGAAGTCAATGGAAGGCAATGGAGAATTACACATTGAAGCTCTTTGGGTGTTAATCTTTAATCATCTCCAGGATGATACTTCAAATTAGGATAGTGTGTAGGGACTTCCCATACATTCAAAATGAATAAGTGGAATTTTCACCCCCACACATCGCTTGGCTCTGGTTCTACTACTCTCGGGAATGGGATCCCTCAGAGGTTGGCACCTTTTATCTGTTGCATGTGAAATATTGGGATCTCCAACATTCTTATGGATACAAAATCCTCTACCAATAGTATCCCAAAATAAGAGAACCAAAATGAAAATGATTATGTCCACGATTCAAGTTTTCCTGACCATACATACCCAAATTTTGCATCACAATCTATATCTCCTACAATCACAAATTCCACACATTAAATCCCTTTAAAAGAAAGAAAAAATTCATAACATCTCATGTAAATAAAACCATTATTCAAATATTAGTACAAAATCTCATAAATAACATGCTTTCTAGCTTATCATAAATCCTCACATATATACCGGATTACCAGAATCATTAGATAATCTCAAAATTTTAAAAATTTCATTTCACATTGCAACCTAGTACCTGGTATTCATCTTGACCCATGAATTTTCCTAAACTTCGGTTACACCAAACTTCCATCTTACCGGAGTACAAACATCAAACTAGAGCCTTCCATTCAAAATTGCATTACCTTTCACCTTTTCAAATGTTTCTCGTAGTTAGTACCTAGTGCTCGAAACACTTACATTATGAAGTACTTTTATATTAAATATTTCTCTTTGCTCTTCACTTCAGGTGATCTTTCAATTTGCTAGCTCCTGCCATAAGAGTTATTCTTCACATGGGTCCTGAAGTCTTTTAATCTTGGGGCATGTTGTGATACCACACAACACTGATCAGACTATGCTTGGCCAATTCAGTTCTCTTGAATTTCCATGAAGAGAAGATGGTGAAACTTTTGTGGAAGAAGCTTGGTGACATTTATCAATGGAAATTTTTGGTAAAAAAGTTCTTCTTGAGGAAGAAGTTGTACTCTTTGAAGATGGAGGAAGGAGAATCTATTGCAGATCATTTGAATGTACTTAATATGATCATTACTTAGTTGACATCTATTGGTGTGAAGATAGATGATGAGGATTGTTGCATGCTCCTTTTGTGTTCATTGTTTGACACACGAGATTGCCTGGTAATGGCTATTGGGAGTAAAATAACCACTTTCAAGATGGAAGATGTGGTTACTTAGCTATTATTAGAAGAAATGCAAAGGAAGTCTTCTAAAATGGCCAAGGAGGTCGTTTCTATTTGAGGTAGATCAAAGGAGAAAGGAATGAATAAAGAAAAGAAGTCTAAATCCAAGTTAGAGGGGAGATCAAAGTGTCTGAGTAAAAATTCCAAGGTGAAATGTTGTAACTATAGGAAGATTGGAAACATTTGGGAAAATTGTAAAGAGGAGAAGAAGAAGAAAAGGAAGAGAATTTCTTCAAAAAATGAATCTTCTCAAAGTGATGTCGATGTCTTCATAGTATCCTTGGTGACTTAGGGATTAGATGATGTTTGGTTGATCAACTCAGCTATGTCCTTTCACATGACCTCTCATAGAGATTGGTTCTCAAAGTATGAGAAGTATGTTGGTGGAAGGGTGTATCTGTGAGATGATTCTCACCTAGAAATTGTGGGTTGTGGAAGAGTCTGAATTCAATTTCCTGATGGAAGAGTGAAGGGAATCAATGATGTAATGCATATACCAAGTCTAGCTGGAAATTTGATTTATGTAAGTAAACTTAATGATGTTGTGTAAGTATCTTTCTCAAATGGTGTTTGTATAATAACTAGAGGCTCTATGGTGTTGGCTAAGGGTGTACAAATTGGCACTCTATATAATTTGGATGCATATGCAGTACAATGCAATAGTGTTTCTACAAAGTCAAGTAAATTTGATCATGTAGAGAAAGGAGGTATTGTTCCCGAGGGAACAAACTCTTTGGAGGTGAATCTCCTAGTAGAGAAAACAATGTTGTGGCATCAAAGGCTCTACCATTGGTGAAAAAGGCTGAAAATCCTTTTAAAATAAAAGCCTGGGTGAAGGGCTTGATGATTGTAACCTTGAGTTTGATTTTTGTGAACATTGTATATATGGAAAGAAATACCATTTTTTGTTTTATTCTAGTCCTCATAAATCTTTTGGTATTCTAGATTATATTCATGTTGATGTGTTTGGTCCAATTAAAGTTCCTTCATTATCGAAATCTATGTATTTTGTCTCATTCATAGATGATTATTCAAGAACAACATTTGTTTATTTTATTAGAAGTAAAAATGAATCTTTCAATTGGTTTAAGGAATTTAAAACCTCGGTAGAAAATCATACTGGTGGAAAAGTAAAGTGTTTGAGGATGGATAATTGTGGTGAATTTTGTTCAGCAAATTTCAGTAAGTTTTGAAAGGACCACATAATTAAAAGGCATAAAACAACCCTTAAAATCCACAACAGAATGGAGTTATAAAAAGGATGAATAGAACATTGATGGAAAGGGCGAGAAGTATGCTAAGTAGCACTGGTCTAGAACATAAGTTTTGGGTTGAGGCTATAGCTACAACTTGTTACTTGATTAAAAGATCTCCCACTTTGACGCTCATGAACAAGACACCTATGGAAGTGTGGTCTAGTAAGAAGCCCTCATTGAGACACATTAGAGTCTTTGGTTGTGAGGTGCATGCTTATGTTCCTAGTGAAAAGAGATCAAAATTGGAGAACAAGGAAATGAAGTGTATCTTCAGCAGGTATGACATCGGTGTCAAAGGGTGCAAGCTTTGTAACCTAGTTATAGAGAAGGTGTTGTAGAGCAAAAGTGTGATCTTCTGTGAGCCAAAACCTTCTACAGTTGATCTACAACTAGAGGTGAAAGAAGCAAAAAAGAAGGAGGTAGTTGAAGTTCCTCTTACTCTAGATAAGGATGAATTATGTACTCTTGGTGGACCTGTTAGTGAGGAGAGCTCAAGCAGCTCTGAAAGTTCTAAACAAGAAGAATCTCAACCTCAACCTATGAGTAGGTATACACATACTAAGCAACAACCTTAAAGGTTTGGTTATTCTATGTTGGATTCCAGTTGTTCCTATGCTTTGATTGCTAACACTAATGAGCCTAGGATTGTTAGAGAGGCTATGGGTATTTTTTATTCAAATTCCTGGTTGGAAGCCATGAATAAGGAAATGGCATCATTGAAGAAGAATGAAACTTGGGATCTAGTACCTTTTCCTGAAGGACAAAAGTCTATTGGATGTAAATGGGTTTTCAAGAAGGAGATTAGTCTAGATGGCAATGTTGAGAAGCATAAAGCAAGGTTATTCACAAAAGAATATTCCCAGGTGGAGGGGATTGATTATGGAGAAATATTTTCTCCTGTAGCTAAGTTGACATCTATTAGATTTCTATTGTCACTTGCAAAAATGTATGATTTAGAGATTGAGCAGATGGATGTGAATACAAATTTTTTTCATGGTGATTTGAATGAAGAAATTTACATGTTCTAGTGAAAGCACTTCATTGAAAATGGTAAGGAAAACCTATTTTGTAAATTAAAGAAATCTATGTGTGGTTTGAAGCAGTCACCTAGAATGTGGGACCAGAAGTTTGACACCTATGTGTTGTCTTTAGGATTTGTATGATCAAAGTCTGATCATTGTGTTTACTTTAAGTCTAAGAATGGCCATCTTCTTATTATTTCCCTATATGTGGATGATATGTTGTTCATTGGGAATAGTAAGGGTATGATTTCTCAATTGAAGTCTCAATTGTTAGCACAGTTTGAAATGAAAGATCTAGGTTCAGCTAGGTATATTCTAGGGATGGAAATCAAAATGGATAGGAGAAATATAAAACTTTGGCTCAGCCAGAGCAAGTATATAAATATTGTCCTAGAGAGGTTTAATATGATAGATTGCAAGCAATTAAGTGTTCTAGTGTTGCAGGGAATGAAACTTTCTATTGAAGATTGTCCAAAATCTCCTACTAAGATGGAGGACATGACCATTGTTCCTTATGCAAGTGTAGTTGTAATTTTAATGTATGCAATGGTCTGTACTAGACTAGACATTTCCCAAGTAGTGGGAGTGCTTAGTCAGTTTATGGCTAATCCTGGAAGGTCGCATTGGGATGTTGTGAAGAGATTTTTTAGGTATTTGAAGGGTACTTCTAAGTACACCTTATGTTATTATGGTAACTCTATTGGATCTCAAATTTTAGTTAGCATTCATGGATATGTGGATTCTAATTGGGCAGGGGAAATTGATAGCAAAAGATCCACTAGTCGATATGTATTCACATTTTTTTGTGGTATAGTTAGTGGGATGGGAAAGCAACAAGTTGTAGTCACTTTATCCACCATTGAGGCTAAGTACATGGAAACAACTCACACTTGTAAGGAAGCTATTTGGCTTAGAATATTGTGTTCTAATGTTGTTTTTGATGCAGGGAAGATTGTAATTTACTGTGACAGTCAGAGTGCTAATTGTTTGGCGAGAAATCCAAATTTCCATGCTAGGACAAAACATATTGACATGTAGTACCACTTTATTCATGATATGGTGGAGGATGGAAAGGTTATTCTAGAAAAATTTGATACTCTAGTGAATTTTGTTGATGGATTAATGAAGCCTATGAGCATGGATAAGTTCCAATGGTGCACCAGTTAGATGGGACTTGGGGCATATAATCTTCAATGACTTCAAGAATTGGAAGGAACAAGTAAGTTCTTCATCAAGTGGGAGAATGTTGAGGAAAATTCCTTAAAATTACAATCATTCAGGCCTTAGCTTCATCAGATTGACAATTGATTTTCAACAAGATGAAATTCTCAGTCTCCTCGACATCCCATTATGCTCTCCATGGAATGGTATCAAGTGCTTTAGCAGGTTCACAGTCACATTTTGGCGGGATAGTGTAACAAGTATCCTCAATAAGTGATTGGCTTATTGCTAAGTGTCTTTAGAGTTTGCATTAACGGTGAAGCTTCATTGACGGGACAAGTAACTATCAGTAGGACTGAATGAACAGTCTCTTTGACATACCAATGAACTACTAAGAGTGTTTCATTAGAGCAATAGGTTAATGTCAGAGGTAGTCATTTGGCAGTCCCTTTGACATCCCGATGGTTGGAAGGGTCTCTTCATCAAAGGGAACAATGAACATCATCAAGATGTAGATGATGGTCTCCTCGACATGCCAATGAGGTGGTACCAAATGATGATGATGGTAATGGTTACGATCTAGTTGATCTAACAATACCCACTAGCCCATGGCACCCATGGTGGGACCCAATCTTTACCTCATGGAGGAATGGGGAATGATGGAGATCAAATAGGGTGTTGACCAAATAGTGCATGAAGTACCTAATGGGTCCTAAAGATTCAAGTCAGAAATGTGTTAGAGTAACAAAGGGAGTTTAGAGAGACAGAGTTTCTTGTCTCTTCAACATTCTGGTGGGATTTCAATAGAGGAAAAAGGTAATGATAGTTATTTCATTGGTGACCGTATTTTTTATATGGAATTTGGAGCGATTGTTCTCCTGTTATGCTTGTGAAGTCTATATTGAATGGAGTAGTCATTTGGATTGGTAATCATGAATGAGTGAATATCTCATAGATTGAATGTAATTTAATTTTTTCCAGATTTATTGTGTGAATTAACACTTGAAAGAGCATAGCTCTATGAATTTTTATGTAATAATCACTTTACTATAATACAAGAGATCTCTGGGTTTTTTTCTTGTGAGGGTTTTCCCACATAAAATATGGTGTTCATTTTGTGTTGATGTTTTATTGTCTATTTTGTTATTCATATGTGCATCTTAAATGAACTATAATTGCAAATTTTTGTACAATTTTCTCTATCTCTCTCTTGAAGTTTAGTATTAGGAAGGTGTATTCCGCACTCTACTTTCCTTTCAAGTTTCTACAATAGATTTATAATTCCACAGCTCAAGGAAATAAAAGGTATCCAATCTTTCTTTGGGTAGGAAAAATTGTTAGGAGTTTTCTCACAAACTTTGATGAGATAACAAAATCTATCTCTAAAATTCTCTAAAAAGGAGAAACAATAGCTCGGGTAAAGGATCCAACTAAGACATTTCAAAGCATGAAGAAAACCATCAAGTAGACTCTATTTTGAAATCCCTTTATTTTTTAAAGCCATTTTAGTTCTTTTCCTTTGCTTCTTTCTATGCCATACCTTATATTTTGTTACAAAATAATGATTATAGACAATGCTATGTGTTTTAGATACGAGGAGTTTATAACCTTTTTCCACAAATATGGGATTTATCTTTCATATTCATCCCCTATCACCAACAAGGGAATGGATAAGAAAAATCAAGTAATGTGAAATTAATGAAAATCATTAAGAGAATGATAAGAAAAAACAAAAAATATTGGGAGGCTAAGATCAATCTTTTATTATGGGCTCATAGAGTAATCATAAAGAAGGCTATTGGGAAGTATCCCTATTAATTATTCTATGGATGAGATTCAAGAATGACTTTTGATAAATTGTTTCCAAATTATAGATTTATCTCAAAACATGATGATGGTATCAATAATGTTATGGAAAACAAAACAAATTAACTTAACAATTGGATGAGTCTAGAAGGCTAGCACAAAAAAAACAACAATAGGTTAATACATTTTTGATAAAAAAATAAGGAAACAAAAAAAATTCAAGTTGGATGATTTAGTCATGATGTGGAATGTTAGAATGCAAGAAACAGGTAAACATGATAAATTTGATGCCCTTTTAATAGGCCCATTGTTGCAAGCATGAAGGTGTTGCCATTTATGTCAACAATCTTGTGTTGTCATTAGTGTAAATTGTGTAGTGGTTGAGAGATATTTTTTATTTGATTAGTTGCATTATTTTTTCATTAGTAAAGTTACTAGTGTTAACCTCTGGTGTTTCTTTGATAAGCTTCTAGTGATAAAGATGTTGAGGATATTGAGAAAATTGATAAAAAGAGGAAACAAGGTGTTGCAGAGGTGTTATGGTTTTTCTCTGAATTTCTTCTGGGTTGAAGATCTACTTGTCTGGTTTGGATATGTTGATTAGAGATGTTTAGAGTTTCTATATCCAGAATTTTGGCTTTTGGGTTGATGCACAAAAGAAGTTATGTTCACCAATGTATGAACTAGATTTGCAGTGTTCCTTACAGAGGTGTTTGGGAGAAATTTTTTTGCTCCATGTTTCTCTGCAGTTGTGCTTTAGGACTTACACTTTTGAAGGTGAGTTTATGGTATTGAAAACTTACCTCATTCAAGTTGGTTTGAGGTTTTATGCTCTAGGATATGGTTTTTAGAGTTACAGTGTTTGAAAATGTAGTTAAAGTGTATTGGTCTTGTACGTTCTGAAGGTGTGAGATGGTGCAAAGAATTTGTTGGACCTCATGTGGTTTGTGGATTATTATATACTATATATAAGCTCGTGTGTGGTTCTCAAGTCGTCCTTGGATTTGAGGAAGCATGTACTTCAAATTTTAATGGTGTTTGCATAGGTAATGACTGACCTAGTGTTCACACTACATTAGAATATGTTTAAATATTGATGAAGTTGTAGTGTGGCATTTGAGTGTTGAGTTGGGTCCCAATTAAGTTTTGTATTGGTCCACTTTCATTCCTATCTACCACAGGAATGCTTAGTGTTGACCTATTTTTGAATTTGTAAAATTTAAGGTGTATGTATTTGACTTGAAGATGCTTTTCAATTTGTGGATGGTATAAATGCAAGGTGAGTTGATGTGAGATGGAGTGTGTAATAAATTTGAGTGTTGTGATGTGAAATTAAGTGCAGAGGTGTGAAATGCAATGTGGGCTATAATGTAATATTGTTGAATGCAGTGAGTTGAAGGTATCTTGATCTCTTGAAAGCTATGAGTTTTGTTGGAGCTATTGTGGTGGATTCTCTATCGCATTGAGATCATTTTCTCTATGTAACATTCTATATTCTTTCTTCTTTCTATTTTGGTAGTGAGCCTGGGTTGTGAGCCCTTCTGGATAGTGTGTCCTATTTTGGAAATGATCCTTTTTTAACTAGTTTTGCAATTACTGATATTGTGATCTAATCCTCACAATGGTTTTTCCCTCCTAGGTTTTTCCACATAAATTTGGTGTTATCTTGTGTATGGTTTCTTTTCATTTTAGTTTCTATTATTTTCATTTCATTTTTAAACATTATAAAAAACTAAGGGTTTAATGCATGCATGTGGATTTAACTATTTTTTATGGTTTTGATGTTTTAATTAGATACAACTAATTAATCCCCCCTCTTAGTTGTCTTTCTCATTAAAAACAAGGTTTCTTAGATAAACTATTGATCACTTAAGGTAGATCTAGGATGGTGAACAAGAAGGAGATCCCTATGTTTGATGGCATAGACTATGCATTCTATAAGGTTAAGATGGAAGGCTATATGGTTTACCTTAGATTTCATGTTGTACATGTAGTGAAGACTGCATATACCATACTTGTAAATGGATAAAGCACAAGTGATGAAATCAAGGCCTATGAAAAAGATTGTAAAGCAAGGTTTTTCCTTTTCAATGGTCTTTCAAATTTGTAATTAGTGAAAGTGATGGATTTGAAAACTGCTAAAGAATTATGGGATAAACTAGAAAGTATTTACGAAGGAGATGATAAGGTTGAAAAAGCTAAGATGTAGAATCTAAAGACACAATTTGGGAACTTGTGATTCTCTAAAGATGAAACAATTACAAGTTACATGCAAAGGGTTGATGAACTTGTCATTGCATTGAGAGGTCTTAGTGCAAAAGTCAAAGAACCCAAGGTGGTAAAGAAAATTCTCATAACTCTTCCCAATTCTTATGGTGAAAAGGTTTTTTTCTCTTGAGGAAGTTGAAAGTTTTAATACTTACACTAGAGATGAGTTGTATGGCACACTAACTACTTCTAAGATGAGAAAAAATGGTGTAAATAAAGGTGAAAAAGTGGAGAATACTTTCAAGGTGTTGGACACTAGGAACACTAAGAGGGGGGGTGAATCAGTATTCCACAATATTTGAATTTCAAATTAGATCTTAAACTATCAAGAATAATATTTAAAATTTAATAGCATCCACAACATATAAACAAACACATTAAATAACACCATAACACCAAGATTTTTACATGGAAACCCTATTAGGGGAAAAACCACGGTGGGGATTAATCCACAATTTATACTCTGTTGAAAGTATAAACAAAAGGGAATGCACATGCATCCAGGCACACTGCCTAGAGCTCACTGATCAAATAAAAAGGGCTCACTACCTTAAAAAATATTTGAGAATACAAAAAAAGGTTGAACTAAGAAAATAGCATCTCCAAATGCCTGGATTTAGTTCCAATGAGGCTCAACTAAAATGATTTTCAGCCCTTCTGAATGACTATTTTTTTGCTCTACTCTACTCTACTTTGTTTTCTACCCTTCTGAAACACTTCTAATACTCGTACATACATCTACTCCACTCTACACACAATCACACATTTTCACACTTCACATACTACAAAATGAATCAACTGATCTCATATATATATCCGCTAATAAAATTTCATTACTATATGTCAGCTTCAAACAAAATATAATATTCTTCCACATGTCAGCTCAAATCACCAATTAGAATTAATGCGTACCCAAACAAGTCAGCTAGACTATAGTAGGGACCCAAATTAAAATTCCCAACACAAGAAATATTAAAAAAACTACTTATACATCCACGACACACAATATACACTAGGTCGGCCATAATGAGAAAATAAACAATAAGTCATTCTACCAAATCTCCAAACTCGTACACCAATCAATGCAAAATTACAAATATTACCAATCAGGTAACATACATTCTTTACAAGCTTCCCTCAGGATCCACACAAAAAAATAATGTTCTGAAGAAGTATTTAGACCATCTTACCAACCGAATACTCTGTTCTTCATGCTTTCTATTGGTAGTATATTGTCTTCTACTTTTCTTGCCAGTATGAGCTACTTCTAAACTATGGGCCACACTAATGACTCAAGTTTCCTTCAATGACAACACTAACAACCAAAAACAATCTCCCAAAGCCATATGCAAACAATCTCCCCCTTTGGAATTAATGGAAACACTTAGTGAAAAATGACTAAGTGTCAGAACCAAAACTCAAAGCTTCAAAACACAACAAAACACTGCTCCCCATTTGGATGTTCAGGCATTTTTCACTGCATTCTCTCCCTCTTTGAAATAAATGAAAAAAATTCCACTAATTTATCTACCTCTTAATATTTTTACTGCACTCTCACTGCATTCTCTCCCCCAATTGATAAAAAAAAATTGCAACTACTACTCAATTCAGAAAAAATATTTTATACTTATCTTTCATCTCTGAAAGAAATTTCCTCCAAGAGTCCATTGCAATCCCAATAGCTATTATCAGGCTATTATTTTCTGATGTCCTATTGATGGCATAGACAAGGGATTCAAGAATGGTAATGGCTTCTTCCAACTTTTCTCCTTTCTTCAGAACTTCAATTAGCTGCTCCAGTTTGCATTCGATATGATCCTTCAATTTTCAAAATGTATCCATAAGAGTATTGTTTGGAAAAGTGAACCTTTGCATGCTCAACTTGCAGCTCATGAATTTTCTTCTTAACTGCTCCATCCTGGTCTTGAACCATGCTATAATCCTGACTAATTTTGATCAACTCATTCTCAATTTTCTGCAATGTGTCCTTGCATTTACCAACCACATGAGGCCAACTAAGACAATAATTGTAGATCTTATTTGTTGAGTCAATGCATTGTCTTAGTACATTCATTTTATTTTTTCGTTTGGCAAGAGATAGCCTAAAATGCATCTTTAGATGTGATATTATTTCCTCCCCTTTTCTGTCCTAAGGCACAAAGGCCATAGCATCTCTTATACATTCAATCAATTCTTCTGGAAGTACATTATGCAAACTTTCCAATTCAATGTTATTGTCCACAAAGTTTCTTCCTAGAGTGTCCTCAATGAAGTCCTGTTCATATGATGGTCCATTTATCCATATGTCAATTATCTTTTGCATTCCATCTTCTTCCTGAACAATCTGTAATATCTTTGCTTTAAATAAAGCACCTTCTTCATCACTTTCTTATGCTATTATCACATCCGGTTCAACTGGTTTCAGTTCATCTGTTGGTGTGTAATCCTCAGAATCTTCATCTATTATATCCACAACTATCTATTCTTTACCTTTTCTCTCAACTTTTGTTGACTTAGGTGCTGGAGGAGTGTCACCAGCCAACTCTCTTTCTCTTTTCTACATTTTCTCTGCCTTACTAAAGGATGATCCAACTTCAACTACTTTTATTAGGAGAGGAATATCACTTACACCAAACTTTCCTGACAACTTTCTAAAGAAGTTTTCATAAACTTGTTCACCATTTTCAATAGTGTTGAAATGCTCAGAATTTTTTTTACAAACCAGTATATTTTCCTTCCATAACACATTATCATTATGAGGTAAGCAATTCAGAAATACATTATAATACATATAACTAGGGTCCCAAACCTAAAAGAGTAATCTATATCCTTTGTCAAATTCTTCGTATTCCATTATCATTTTGTGTGCAATGTAGACTGTTCTTTTAGCGATTGCACCTTCCCTATTTCTAAAGAAAATTTTGTAAGAGATTCCATATGCAATACACCTTGATAATGGATTTTTGATCGTTAATCATCAGATCCCTCAAATCTCCTTTTACACTGGTTAGGGCTTCGACCTCAACATTCTGAATTTCTTTTTTGGGACATCTGTAATATTGCATAATCCTATCATATTCCTAATTACTTCTTTTGAAATTTGATAGGCTTTATCCAGAGTAAGGATATCATCATCCAATTTGTTCAAGATAAACCAAACCACTTCCACATTGACAAAATAAGGAAACTCATTCCAAATGTCCAAACTCTTGTGTTTCGCACCTCCAAGCTTCTTCAATTAATCGACAAACAACAAGTTTCTTACATCCCTAACCTTTTGAATACTATATTCATCTAGAGTTACTATTACTTTGATTTTCTTCATTTTCCATATTAAATAGGGTTCTACCAATCACTGAATAAGTTTGAAATTGACAAGAAACTAAAATACCTAGAGAATTCGCCTCTGAGTTAACTTTCACTCCTTTGAAATTTTGCTAAAAAGGCTCTCCAACTATTCTCCTTCAATGCATGGTGACAAATGAGGGTTCCAAATGCCATTTTATAACTTCACACACTTAACTTCTTACAACATTAAATGCTTTTCCCTAGAAGTTCTGGTTACTCTACATTCTCAAACAGTAAGAGTAGAATCCATCTATGGACCTTCAATACTTCATCTTTTTGAACAAGTAATCATCAATACATTTGAGGATGAATAATACATCTATTGACAACTTCCTATGGTCTGGTACCAACTACACATAGGGGGACAAAATATTTTCATGAAAACTCTCCCTAGATCAATGGCCTGAAATCAATTGTCAGATGAATTACTGAAGGGAGCTTCTAGTACAGCCTTATTACTTTCATCAAATTCACTCTTCTTTACCCACTTTTTCTTCATCTGATCTCTTATCTCTTCCATATATTATTTTCCTTTTCCTTTATCACCTTTCTGTGAATTTCTTCCTTGATACAAAGGACCTCTCCTATCCATGTTTCTATTCCTGCAAAATCTTGCAATGTGACCAAATTTGTTACAATTGTAGCATATCAGATTTTTCTATCTATACCATCCATTCCATTGATTTCCTCCTGATCTTCATTGATTAGGAGCATGTCCAAATCTTCCACAGGTGTAGAATTTAGCATTCCTTATGTTGATAGGCATACTTCTACATTCAATTGACTTATGACCAAAATTTTTGCAGTTAAAACACTGACCAAAAAATGATGGACTACTAGAATTTATCTTACTTCCACACTGATAGGCCATATGTCCAAATTTATTACAAACAAAGTAGTAACCATTAAAATTTTGAGCATTGGGTTGCCTTACCAAATATATTCTACCTTTGTTCTTCTGATTTTTCTTTTTAGGGTCATTTTATTCAGATCCAGAGCTCTCATCCTTCACATAGCCAAGACCTCACTTATCATTCACATCCTTTTTTCCTTTACTCATCTCATCAAGCTTAGTATAACTAATTCTGAACTTCTCCTTAAACTCATTTGCAATAGCAAGCTCATCTCTGAGAATAACTATCTGTCTCTCAAGCTCTTGTTCATTGTTTCTAGATTGTTCCAATTCAATCTCCAACTGAATGAATCCACTATTAACTATGTTGCATTCCTCAAACTTTTCTTTCAAGGACTAGGCCATATTATCCCCCTTATTTTTACTTTCTTCAATCTCTTTGGTTAACTTCATCGCCACAGATTCCATCTCAAGCTTTAAAGTAGCATTGTCCTTAGCAAGCTTCACACTCTTCTATTATTTATTTTAGGGTTTGATTCCACTATTAACTATGTTGCATTCCTTAGACTTTTCTTTCAAGGACTAGGCCATATTATCCCCCTTATTTTTACTTTCTTCAATCTCTTTGGTTAACTTCATCGCCACAAATTCCATCTCAAGCTTTAAAGTAGCATTGTCCTTAGCAAGATTTTCACACTCTTCTATTATTTATTTTAGGGTTTGATTTAGATGAACATGTTTTGGGCCTTGTATTTCTTTTTGATTCAACTATCCACATAGTTCATTCCTCTTTTCCCTTGACTCATTTATTTTATCCTTTAGTGATTGAATGAATTTTTTGGTAGCCGCAAGATTTGATTTTAACTCCATTCCTTTGCTTTAGACTAATCAAGATCATCAAGTGCCACCATAAGCTACTATTGAAGACCACCAACATCCATTGTAATCCAAGATCCACATCAATTTGTTAAACTTCAGAAGAGGAACCTACTATGATACCAATTGTTGGACACTAGGAACACTGAGAGGGGGGGTGAATCAGTGTTCCACAATATTTGAATTTCAAATCAAATCTTAAATTATCAACAACAATATTTAAACTTTAATAGCATCCACAAAATATAAAAAAACACATTAAAGAACACCATAACACCAATATTTTTACGTGGAAACCCTATTAGGGGAAAAACTACGGTGGAGATTAATCCACAATTTATACTATGTTAAAAGTATGAATAAAAGGGAATGCGCTTGCATTCAGGCACAATGCCTAGAGCTCATTGCTCAAAATAAGGAAGGCTCACTGCCTTACAAAACATTTTAGAATACAACAAAAAGGTTGAACTGAGAAAATAACATCTCCAAATGCCTAGATTCAGTTCCAATGAGGCTCAGTTAAAATGATCTTCAACCCTTCTGACTGACTCTATTTTTTTTCTCTTCTCTGCTCTACTTTTCTTTGTTTTATGCCCTTCTGAAACCCTTATAATACTCGCACACACATCTACTCTTCTCTACACACATTCACACACTTTCACACTTCTTCACACACTACAAAATGAATCAGCTGATGTCATATATATATCTGCTAACAAAATTTCATTACTATATGTCAGCTTCAAACTAAATATAATATTCTTCCAAATGTCAGCTCAAATCACTAATTAGAATTAATGCGTACCCACACAAGTTGGATAGACTATAGTAGGGACCCAAATAAAAATTCCCAACACAAGAAATATTAAAACAAATACTCATTTTACATCCACAACACACTATATACACTAGGTCAGCCATAATGAGAAACTAAACAATAAGTCATTCTACTGAATCTCCAAACTCGTACACCGATCAATGCAACATTACAAATCTTACCAATCAGGTAACATACATGCTTGATAAGCTTTCCTATGGATCCAAACAACAAAATAATGATCTGGTGAAGTATTCAAATCAACTTACCAACTGGATACTTTGTTCTTCATGCTTTATGTCGATAGTATACTATCTTCTACTTTTCCTGCCGGTATGAGCTAATTTTAAACTACAGACCACACTAATGACTCTAGTTGCCTTCAATGACAACACTAGCAACCAAAAAAATCTCCCAAATCCATATGCCAAAAATCTACCCCTTTGGCATTGATGGCAACACTTAGTGAAAATGACTAAGTTTAGAAACCAAAACTTAGCTTCAAAACACAACAAAACACTGCTCCCCTTTTGATGTTAAGGCATTTTTCATTGCATTCTCTCCCCCTTTGACATCAATGAAAAACCTTCCACTACTTTCTCTCCCCCTTAATATTTTTACTGCATTCTCTCCCCCAATTAATCAAAAAAATTGCAACTGATGCTAAATTTAGAAAAAATAATTTATACTTATCTGCCATCTCTGGAAGAAATTTCTTCCAAGATTCCACTACAATTACAATAGCTATTATCAGGCTATTATTTTATGATGTCTTGTTGATGACCTAGACAAGGGATTCAAGAATGGTAATGGCTTCTTCTAGCTTTCCTCCTTTCTTCAGAACTTTAATCAATTACTCCAGTCTGCATTCGGTATGATCCTTCACTTTCCAGATCCATAAGAATGTTTCTAGAAAAGTGAACCTTTGCATTCTCAACCTAAAGCTCATTAATTTTCTTCTTAATTGCTCCATCCTAGTCCTGAACCATACTATAATCCTGACTGATTTTGATCAACTCATTCTCAATTTGCTCCAACTTGTCCTTGTATTTACCAACCAAATGAGGCCACCTAAGACAATAATTGTAGATCTTATTTGTTGAGTCAATGCATTGTCTTAGTACATTCATTTTACTTTTTAGTTTGGCAAGAGATAGCCTAAACAACATCTTCAAATTTGAGATTATTTCCTCCTATTTATGTCCTGAGGCATAGAGGCCATAGCCTCCTTGATACATTCAATCAATTCTTTTGGAAGTACATTATGCAAACTTTCCAATTCAATGTTATTGTCCACAAAGTATCTTCCTAGAGTGTCCTCAATGAATTCCTGTTCATATGATGGTCCATTTATCCATATGCCAATTATCTTCTACATTCCATCTTCTTCTTGAACAATTTGCAATATCTTTGCTTTAAATAAAGAACCTTCTTCATCACTTTCTTTTGCTATTATCACATCTAGTTCAACTAGTTTCGGTTCATCTCTTGGTGTGTAATCCTCAAAATCTTCATCCATTATATCCACAACTATTTCCGTTTAACTTTTTTGTCAGTTTTTGTTAACTTAGGTGTCAGAGGAGTGTCACCAGCCAACTCTCTTTCTCTTTTCTGCTTTTTCTCTACCTTACCGGAGAATGATCCAACTTCAACTACTTTTAACAGGAGAGGAATATCACTTACACCAAACTTTCCTAACAAATTTATAAAGAAGTTTTCATAAACTTGTTCACCATTTTCAAAAGTGTTGAAATGCTCAAAAGCTTTCTTACAAACTGGTATATTTTCCTTACATAACACATTATCATTCTAAGGTAAGCAATTTAGGAAATACATCATAACGCATATAACTAGGGTACCAAACTCAAAAGAGTAATCTATATCCTTTTTTAGTTTCACATTCTCCATCAATTGATCCTTCAACAATCCACACAGTTCAAAGTCTTTGTCTTCCATTATCATTTTGTGCCCAATGTAGACTGCACCTGTAGAGGTTGCACCTTCCCTATTTCCAAAGAAAATTTTGTAAGAGATTCCATATGCAATATACCTTGATAATGGATTTTTTATTGTTGTAATCATTAGAGCCCTCAAATATTCTTTCACACCGATTAGGGCTTTGACCTCAACACTTCAAATAGATTTTTTTTCTGGACATCTCCAATATTGCATAATCTTATCAAATTTCTAATTACTTCTTTTGAAATTTGATAGGTTCTATCCAGAGTAAGGATATCATCATCCAATCTGTTCAAGATAAACTGAACCACTTCCACATTGACGAAATAAGGAAACTCATTTCAAATGTCTAAACTCTTGTGGTTCGCACCTCCAAGCTTCTTCAATTCATCGACATACAACAAGTTTCTTACATCCCTGACCTTTCGACTACTATATTCATTGAGAGTTATTGTTCCTTTTATTTTCTTCATTTTCCATACTGAACAGTGTTCTATTGATCACCAAATAAGTATGAAATTGACATGCAACTGAAATACTAGGAGAATTCATCATTGAATTGAGTTTCACTCCTTCAAAATTCTACTAAAAAATCTCTCCAACTATTCTCCTTCAATGCATGGTGACAAATGAGGGTTCCAAATGCCCTTTTTATAACTTCACACACTTAACTTCCTACTGCATTAAATGATTTTCCCTAGAATTTCTGGTTACTCTACATTCTTAGATAGTAAGAGTAGTATCCATCTGGGGACCTTCAATATTTCATCTTTCTGAACAAGCAATCACTGATACATTTGAAGATGAATAATACATCTACTGAAAAATTCCTACGATCCAGTACCAACTACACATAGGGGGACAAAATATCTTCATGGAAACTCTCCCTAGGCCAATGGCCTGAAATCAATTGTTAGAGGAATTACCAGAGGGAGCTTCCCATACAACCTTATTACTTTCATCAAATTCACTCTTCTTTACCCACATTTTCTTCATCTGATCTCTTATCTCTTCCATAGATGCTTTTCCTTTTCCTTTATCACTTTTATGCAAATTTCTTCCTTGATACACCGGACCTCTCCTATCCATGTTTGTGTTCTTGTAGAATCTTGTAATGTCACCAAATTTGTTACAATTGTAGCATACCATATTTTTCTGTCTATACCAACCATTCCATTAATTTCCTCTACATCTGAATTGATTAGCAGCATGTCCAAATCTTCCACGGGTATAGCATTTATCATTCCTTATGCTTACAGACATACTTCTACATTCAATTGATTTATGACCAAACTTTTTGCAATTAAAACACTGACCATAAAATGATGGATGGCCAGAATTTATCTTACTTCTACACTAATAGGCCATATGTCCAAATTTATTACAAAAAGAGTAGTAACCATTAAACTTTTGAGCATTGGGTTGCCTTACTAGATATCTTCTACCTTTGTTCTTCTGAGTTTTCTTTTTAGGGTCCTTTTGTTCAAATATGGAGCTCTCATCCTTCACATAGCCAAGACCTCGCTTATCATTTGCATCCTTTTTTCCTTTAGTCATCTCATCAAGCTTAGCAGAACTGATTATGAACTTCTCCTTAAACTCATTTGCAGTAGCAAGCTCATCTCTGAGAATAAATATCTATCTCTCAAGCTCTTGTTCATTGTTTCTAGATTGTTGTAGTTCAATCTCTAGCTGAATGAATCCACTATTAACTCTATTGCATTCCTCAAACTTTTCTTTCAAGGACTGGGCCAGATTATCCTCCTTCTTTCTTTCTTCAATCTCTTTGGTTAACTTCATCACCACATATTCCATCTCAAGCTTTAGAGTAGCATTGTCCTTAGCAATATTTTCACACTCTTTTGTTATTTATTTTAGGGTTTGATTCACATGAACATCTTCTAGGCCTTTTCTTTCTTTTTTCTTCAACTGTCCACATAGTTCCTTCCTCTTCTTCCTTGACTCATTTATTTTATCCTTCAGTGATTCAATGAATTTTTTGGCAGCCGCAAGATTTTCCTTGAACTCCATGACCTCTGCTTTAGACTAATCAAGATCATCAAGTGCTACCATAAGCTATTTTTGAAGACCACCAGTGTCCATTGTAATATAAAATCCACCTCAAGCTGTTAAACTTTAGAAGAGGAACCTGCTCTGATACCAATTGTTGGACACTAGGAACACTGAGAGGGGGGTGAATCAGTGTTCCACAATATTTGAATTTAAAATCAGATCTTAAACTATCAACAACAATATTTAAAGTTTAATAGCATCCACAACATATAAAAAAACACATTAAAGAACACCATAACACCAAGATTTTTACATGGAAACCTTGTTAGGGGAAAAAGCATGGTGGAGATTAATCCATAATTTCTACTCTGTTAAAAGTATGAACACAAGGGAATGCACTTGCATTCAGGCACACTGCCTAGAGCTCACTACTCAAAATAAGGAAGGCTCACTGCCTTACAAAATATTTGAGAATACAACAAAAAGGTTGAACTAAGAAAATAACATCTCCAAATGCCTAGATTCAGTTCCAATGAGGCTCGGTTAAAATGATCTTCAACCCTTCTAAATGACTCTTATTTTTTTCTCTTCTTTGATCTGCTTTATTTTCTACCCTTTTGAAACCCTTCTAATACTCACACACACATCTACTCTACTCTACACACATTCACACACTTTCACACTACTTCACATACTACAAAATGAATCAACTGATCTCATATATATATATATATATATATATATATATATATATATATATATATATATATATATATATATATATATATATATATATATATATATATATCTAGTAACAAAATTTCATTACTATATGTCAGCTTCAAACAAAATATAATATTCTTCCACATGTCAGCTCAAATCACCAATTAGAATTAATGCATACCCACACAAGTCAGCTAGAATATAGTATGGACCCAAATCAAAATTCCCAACACAAGAAATATTAAAAAAACTACTCCTTATACATCCATGACACACTATATACACTAGGTCAGCCATCATGAGAAAATAAACAATAAGTCATTCTACCGAATCTCCAAACTCGTACACCGATGAATGCAACATTGTAAATCTTACCAATCAAGTAACATACATGCTTGACAAGCTTCCCTGGTGATCCATACAACAAAATAATGATTTGGTGAAGTATTCAGACCAACTTACCAACTGAATACTCTATTCTTCATGCTTTCTATCGGTATGAGCTACTTCTAAACTTTAGACCACACTAATGACTATAGTTGGCATCAATGACAACACTAGCAACTAAAAACACTCTCCTAAAGCCATATTCCAACACAAGGCTAGAAAATAAAGAATGGTTGAAGATTTAGATGGACATGAGCTTGATGATGTAGAATCTATCTTTGTAAGAAGGGTGAAAAAGGGCACCGATAAGTACAAAGGTAAATTACCTTTCAAATGGTTCAGTTGTAAATAAATAGGTCACTATGCTTCAAGATATCCAAATAGAAGTGTGAACAATAAGAGTAAGGAAAACAAAGGAAGATGATCAAGAAGAGCTATTATGTTAGAGATATTGGTATTTTTTATGATGAATTTGATTATGGAGATGTTGATGATAATGAATTTTTTTTCTTCACTTTAAAAGATTAATTTGTTTCTACTAACTCTAAAATTTGTGTGAAGGAAAGTGATTTAGAGAAAAAGGATAAGACAGGAGACACTTTGGTGTATGCTTTTTATGTTAGAAAAGATAAGAACTATTGCATTATTGATAGTGGTTTCTCAAATCATTTGACTACAGACAAGTGTAAGTTTGTTAAGCTTGAAGAATATGATGGGGGACTTGTTAAATTTGGAGATGATTCAGGTGCTAAGATTTGTGGATAGGTTCAATTAGTTTTGATCACAAGCATAATACTAAATATTTTTACTATGTTAAAGGTTTAAGGCATAACATCTTGAGTGTTGGAAAAATGTGTAGCAAAGGGTACAATCTTATATTTTAAAACTATGATTGTTGGTAAAAAGAGGACAAATAGAAATATCTATCAAATCAAGGGTGTTGATGGTAATTATTTTATGACTCAAATTAATGATAGCTAGTTATGAGATAGGAGGATGTTTCACATAAATTTTGATAACTTGGTTAGAATTATTTTAGTTCAAACAGTAAGAGATCTGCCAAAGATTACAAAGCCTATCAATGCTATTTGTAGAGATTGTCAATTTGGAAAATAAAGTAGTTTCAAGGGAAAAGAACAATCTTCTACCAGATTGTTGGAATTGGTGCATATAGACCTTTGTGGTCCTACAATAGTGATAAGTCTTCAAGGTGACATGTATTTCATGCTTTTGATTGATAACTATTCTAGAATGACATGGGTTACTTTTCTTATAGAGAAAATTGAAACCCTAAATAGATTCAAAGAATTTATTTAGTTATGGTTGAGAATGAAATGGATTTAAAGATCAAATGTTTGAGGTATAACAGAGGTGGAGAGTTCACCTCCAATGAATTTAATATGTTTTGTGAGAATCATGACATAAAAGGAACTTTTCTACCCCTAAGATTCCTCAGCAAAATGGAGTAGTTGAAAGGAAAAACATGACTGTACAAGAAGTTGCAAGGACTATGATGAAAGAAGCTAAACTAATAGAAGTATACTGGAGAGAACCAATTCATATTTTTTTAATATACTTAACAAAGTTCAAGAAAAATTTAATAGCACAAAGATTCCCTATGAGTTGTGGTATGGAAGGATCTCTATTGTCAAGTACTTTAGAGTGTTTGGAAGCAAATGCTATATCAGAAGAGATGATGAAAACTTTGGAAAGTATGATGAAAGGTCTAATGAAGGTATCTTCCTTAGATATTCTACTAAAATAAAATATTATATATGTTACAACAAAAGGCTAAGAAGGATTGTTGAAAGTGCAAGTGTCAAGGTTGATGAAGAATTGAGGAATTTAGTGGTGATAGATGGATATGAATTAGATGGACTTGCTTGTGGAGGAGGAGAATAAAAATATAAGTAAAAGGAAGTATAGATTGAAGAAGAAGAAGCTCCAAAAAAGACCCCTAAGCCCCCTAAGTATGTGCAGATAAATCATTCTAAAGAATAGATCATTGGAGACAAAAGAAAAGGTGTGTTGACAAGAAGAAGAGTTGTTGAAGCAGAGGTAAATATATGTTTACTTTCTAAATTTGAACCTAAAACAGTGAGTGATGCATTGAAAGATGAATATTGGATGAATGCAATGGAAGAAATTATGCATACTGAGAAGAATTAGACTTGGGAACTTGTTTCTAGACCTGAAAAACAAGAACATAATTGGTACTAAGTGGGTATTCAGAAACAAGCTAAATGAGAATGAAGAAGTGGTAAGAAACAAAGAAAAGGATTGCGTGTAAGGGTTACTCACAAGTTGAAGGAATAAAATTTGAGGATAAATTTGCTTATGTGGCTAGAATGGAAGAATTTGAGATGTTTCTAGCATTTTCACACATAAAGACTTCAAAGTTTATCAGATGGATGTGAAGTATACTTTCTTGAATGGAGAATTGGAAGAAAAAGTTTACATGGAACAAATAGAAGGATTTCAATTATCAAAAAAACTTAATATGATTTGCAGATGGAAGAAGGCATTGTATGGATTGAAGCAAGTTCCTAGATCTTGGTATGCAAGGTTGTACAAGTATTTGATACAACAAGGATTCAACAAAGGCACCGCAAATAGTAACCGTTACTTTAAGGTTAAGAAATATCAAACCTTGATAGTGGTTGTGTATGTTGATGAAATATTTTTTGAATGCAAAGAAGCTATGTGTAAGAAATTTCTAGAAGAGATGCATAAAGAGTTTGAAATGTTTGTGTTTGGAGAGATGAATTTCTTCCTTGGGCTATAAATCAATCAAACACATAAAGGCATATTCATTTCACAATCAAAGTATGTTAAGGAAATGTTGAAGAAGTTTGGAATGGAAGAATCCAAATTGATATGTACTCCTATGGTTACTAGTTGCAAACTAAGTAAGGATGATGAATCTCCTAAGGTTGATCAAAGAAAGTATAGATCTATGATTGGTGGATTACTATACGTAACTGGTATTAGACTGGATATCATGTATGAAGTTTGTCATGTGGCTATATTTAAAGAAGATCCTAAAGAGGTGCATGTTGCAACTATGAAGAGGATATTCAGATATTTTAAGGGAACTCCAGATTGTGGCTTGTGGTATCCTAGGGATATTGATTTCACATTGAGTGCTTACACAAATGCAAATTGGGTTGGTTGTTTGGATGATAGGAAAAGTACAAGTGGTGGTGTATTCTTTCTTGGATGCAAATTGGTATGATGGCTAAGTAAAGAAACAAGATTTGGTTTAATTATCTACTATAGAGGCTAAGTACATTGAAGCAACATATTGTTGCACACAAGTGTTGTGGATGTAAATATTGAAGGATATTAGAGTGGTCTATGATGAGCATATTTCTAGATCTTTTGTGATAATACAAGTGCAATCAATATTTCAAAGAATCAAGTGATGCATTCAAGGACAAAGCGTAGATATCACTTTCTAAGAGAGATAGTTGTGGAGAATGAAGTGAAGCTTGAATATGTACTTACAAATGATCAATTCTTTAATATATTTACTAAGGCTCTTCCTAAGTGTACTTTTCGGGAGAAGTTGGGGGTTATTGACCCTCCTTCTTTGAACTAGATGTATATGGAGATGCATTAGTCTAGTGGATCTATGGATTCATTCTCTATTTTGACTGATGTTGGTGGCTACCTTTGAGGGGGATTACATAGTGATATTGCTACAGTATGGAGTGAGTGTTTTGGTTTTGTAGAGTTTGGTGATTTTGTTGGTGTATACTCCTAATGGGGAGTATTCAGAGCAATAGCAAGTATCTTGGTTCAATGTCAAAGGGGTAGAAAAATACAAAACATTTTATCATTTTCCATTGATGTCAAAGGGGAAGAGAGATTCATGTGAAAAACTCTATCTATACATGGGGAGAGTGAAGCATGTGAAAAAGAAAAAGTTGAAAGGGGGAGAGATAAGGACAAAGAATCTTGTAAGAAGGAGAGAGTGTAGGAATATTGTGTAGGTTGTCTAATCTAAAAAAAGAGATTGTGAATGTTGTCTTAGATGGTTTTTCACATCCTGTGTTTCCATCAATAACAAAGGGGGAGATTGTTCCAAGTATGAAGTTGTTGTCATTGATGTCAACAAGCTTGTGTTGTCATTGGTGTAAATTGTGTAGTGGTTGAGAGAGATTGTTGCTTTGATTAGTTGCATCATGTTTTCATCAATTAAGTTACTAGTGTTAACCTCTAGGGTTGCTTTGATAAGCTTTTGGTTATGGTTGTGGTAGTGATAAAGATGTTGCGGATATTGAGGAAATTGATAAAAAAGAGGAAACAAGGTGTTACAAAGGTGTTTTAGTTTTTCTACGTATTTCTTCTAGGTTGAAGATCTACTTGTGTGGTTTGGATATGTTGGTTAGAGGTGTTCAGAGTTACTATATCTAGAATTTGGGATTCTAGATCGATGTGCAAAGGAACTTATGTTCACCAGTGTGTGAACTAGATTTGTAGTGTTTTTTATAGAGGTGTCTAGGAGAAATGTTGTTTCTCTATGTTTCTCCACACTTGTGTTTCAATACTTGTGGTTTTGAAGGTGATTTTATGGTGTTGAAAACTTACCTCAATCAAGTAGGTTTGAGGTTTTACACTTCGAAAGATGGTTTTTAGAGCTATAGTGTTTGGAAACGTAGTTTGAGTGTATTGGGCTTGTGCATTATGAAGGTGTGAGTTTGTGCCAAGAACTTGTTGGATCTCAGGTAGTTTGTGGATTATTCTAGATTTTCTAGAAGCATGATGTATGGTTCTCAAGTCATCCTTGGATTTGAGGAAGTGTGTACTTAAAATTTTAATGGTTTTTTGCATGGGTAATGATCAACCTAGTTTTTACACTACATTCAAAGATGTTTAAGTATTGGTGAAGGTGTATCATGGTGTGTGAGTGTTGATTTGGGTCCTAATTAAGTTTTGTATTGGTCCATTTTCATTCCTATCCATTGCAAGAATGCTTAGTGCTAACTTATTTTTGAAATTTTAAAATGTAAGGTGAATGTAGCTAACTTGAAAATTCTTTTCAAGTTGATGGTATATATGCAAGGTGAGTTGATGTTGGATGAAGTGTGGAATAGAGTTGAGGGTTGTGATGTGAAATTAAGTGTATATATGCAAAATGTAAGGTGAGCTATTAAAGATGGAAAAGATGAATATGATAATAAATAGAAGAAATGCATAAAGTAAATTCATAAATAAGACTTATACCTTCATAGTCTCCTCCTCTTCATGGATTGAGCTCACAAGAAGTGCCCATTTCTTGCAGATTTTCTCAAGTGTGGATAGTGGATGTGTTTACTAAATATTTTAGTAGCGTGATGGTAAGATAGAGATGGATTTGATGGATATTTGGATAGCATAAGGATATGGAGAATTTGGATTGAAATAATGTGAGCCAAGGCCTTATTATATAGAATTTTGGTGAGAGGAATCAATGGCTAGGATTGATTGATTAATGGAGGGTTAATATTGAAAGAAAGACAGGGTTTGGATCAAGGAATCAAGATTGATTAGCCTTGTGACAATTGGTACAAAATGGAAAGGGGTGAAATGGGGAGGTGTTCTCACACATGTGTGAGCACACATTGGGAAGAGAGGCATTAAATTTATGTAAGAGATAGAGTGGCTCTTTTAAGAGATAGGTTGTATCATAAGGTATCTTGTGTGAGAGGTTAGTGGGGGTAGGTGAGATGTAGGAATTTAAAATTAGGAAATAATGATAATGAGGATAAGGGATGAGGGTTAGATCAATTTATCAAGGATTGATTGATTAATGTGGATGGGTTGAGTTAATAAACCAAGTTTTTATTAACTTGGGTGGAGTTAAATGTTGGAGAATGGGATAATAAGGATTAGGATGGGGGTAAGATTAATTATTAAAGGATTAATTAACTTAAGAAAGGTTAAGGGATCTAGGGGAAAGTGGAAAAAGGTTAGCTTTAATTAAATAAATGTAGATTTATTTAATTAAAGGTGGTGGATAAAGGTAATGGGAAAATTAATTAAATAAATAATGAATATTTAATTAATTATTTATTAAGATAAGGGAAGGGGTAAATTAATTTAATAAATAACATGTATTTATTTAATTAAATGTTATTTTAGGTGTCTACAGCTATAAATCAAGATTTTTGAATGTAGTGAGCTAAAGGTATCTTGATCTCTTGAAAGCTACAAGTGTTGTTGGAGCTATTATGGTGGATTCTTTGTTGAATTGAGATCATGTTCTCTATGTAAAATTCTATCTTATTTCTTATTTCTTTCTGCTAGTGAGTCTAGGATGTTGATGTAAGCAAGGGAGGTCCTTCAAAATTTCCAACACAAAATCAATCAACAACAAACAATTGTCAGATCAACAATTACTCAAACCTACTCATTCTCTTCCAAAACCCACTCTATTCCTTGTAGCATTGGGAATCAATTCAATCGGGTAATTCTCCTCAATGACCTTCTTCCAAACTAAACCCCAAACCTTTTCAAGGACCCATTTCAATGGCCCAAAACATATCCACAAACCTCTACTAGTTATTTTTTGACAACTTCTCCAAATCAAACTTTTCTTGCCTTCAAGGGCTCAAATTAGCCCTCTTTTACAAAGGGACTTACCTCTAAACATTTGAGAACTCTTTGAAACCTTGGGGAATAAATTTATATGCATCAAACCTAAAGAATACATAATTTTTTTTCATAAATCCATCCAACAAGATGCCTAAACTCAAAACCATCCTTTTTAGCCAAAAATTTAGGGGTTTATTGAAAAACTCAATTCCAAACCATATCAAAACCTAATACCACCTCAAATAGGTCTTAAATGGCTTCAAAAAACTTATTTCACCAAGAACCAATGTTTTTCCAACACAAAACTTACTTTGGCATATCAAAACCTCCAATTTTCTCATGGAAAACACAATTTTTCAACCTAGGGCATCATGTTTGTAGTACCCCTCCGTTTATGCTTATGCTTCCTGTTGTTATGTTTTTATACTGTTAGATCTATGATGCTTTGTTGGATATTTGATCGCTGGTTTTGAGTGATAGTGGATTATTCTGTGACATGATGATACTTTATATGGTGATTATTGATTGCAGACATGATTTGAGATAGTGTAGATGTTTAATTTCTGTTAATTATTGCTATGTACATGTTATGATGGACTAACTGTTAATTTATTTCGTTAGTTTGCTGTGACGTGTATTGGTGTGGAGAATGGAATTGCATCACTCGCTTGCGAGCGCCCTGTGATATCTGTGATTTTCTCCGCACGGTGTGTTTGTTTAATGCTTTTTATATATATTTTGTATGCATATTATTGCTTGGTTGCAGGAAATTGTAGGTACATGACACCGACTCCACCTGGGTACTCAGGTATGAGCGTGTCAAGACTCAATGGAAACGTTGATCGGGAGATAGTATTTAGGTTTACCCTAGCCTAGTCTATAACCCTGGTCTTAGTACTTTGTCTGTTTTAGTTCTGAGTCATAGGTTTGTCTTGTATTTTCTGTTTGAATAAATTGTTGAAAGCAAATTTGGTTAATTTTAATGTTAAGTTTATTATGTTTTAAATTATTTTTATTTAATTTATGTTTAAATGTGGTAGAATTTACTTTCTTGATAATTTAATTCATTAATTAGCTTATTTGGTTAAATAGTTGCTCTTAAAAGGATTAAACTATTTTAATTAAATAAATTAATTAATTAAATTAAATTATTAAGTGTGTAAATTATATTGCATTTGAAAATTAAATAAATTGTGGAAAATTAGAAAATAAAAATAAAATAAAATAAAATAAAATGCATGCAATTGGAAATTGATTTTTTTTAAAATTTAAATAAATTAAATAAGGCATGCAATTGGAAATTGATTTTTTTAAAAATTTAAATAAATTAAATAAGGCATGCAAATTTGAAATGGAAATTGCCGTGAAGTGGAGAAGACATTTTCATAACCACTTCTCAACATGTGTGTGAGTGTAATAATTGCATTGGGGTTGTTGAAAATTTGTTACGGAGAGGATATTTTGGATCTCGGGAAATCACAGAGGTTGTTGAATTTCCTCACGGGAAAATTATTTTGGTACTCTATAAAAAAAATTGGTAAATGCTTTTTGGTTGATTTTGGAATTGGAAGATCCTCCAAAGGATTCTTGGTGGTTGATTAAAGCTTCTGGGATTTGGTGCTATGGAGGAGTTTTGAAGGATTATATTCTACAGACAACCTTTAAATAACAGGTATTTTACTGGTGAATTCAGTTTCTTTGTTTTGAAAGAAAATTTAAAGAATAAGTTTTATTTTCTTGACAATTTGCTTGTAGAAAATTTGCTGTTAAAATTTATTATTTGTTTGCAAGAATCTTCAAGAAATTAGTCAAGAAAAAGAAAGTTCTCAAAAACAAGACTCATCTTGAAACATTTGTGATAATTTTTAGAAAAGAGAAATTGGGGAAAAGAGTTTTGAGTATTTGTTTATTGTTTTATATATATTGAAAACCTATTGGAATAAAAAAAAATGTAGAAAATAATTCTGTGCAATGTTATTTTTCTCAATTTTTTTTGTAGAAAATTTTACCAGAAAACATACTATCCGTATTTGCCATATCTTGATGATAATTATATATATATATATATATATATATATATTAATATATATATTTATATATATATATATATATCAATGAAATTAATTTTGAAATTGTTATTTTCTAAAATCGTCGTCCAGGCGCATGTTTAAATTTTTATTTTTAAAAAAAAAATTGAAATTGATATATGTCGAGCGGCGGAATCCGCAGGGGATTTGTTTTTAAAGAAATTAAAAAATAAAAATAAAAATATACAGTGAGGGGAGGGCCGAAACCCTCCCCATTCGCCTTTGCAGTGGATGCAGCCACCAAGGCTGCGCACAGTAGCCACTGGCTGCTGGGCGCAGCCCTGGCTATGGCCGCGCCCACTCCCCTGTGGGAGCCGCATATGGCTGTAGCCATTTTCTTTAGGGTTTAAACACTTTTCAAAATATTAAATGTGAATTTCTTTAGTCATTTTTATATTTGATTATATATATATATAAAATCCGAATCTGTGATATGTTATTTATTTAATTCAATTCATATATATATTATGAATTTTGAAATTTATAAATATTTAATATATTTTATGTATATGTATATGTATGTATATATGTGTATACATATATATATATACATATATGTATATATTTATTTATAGTAAATTAAAATATTAATATGTTAAAATTATAGTTTAGAAGAATTAAATTATAAAATATCTAGATTTAGATATTTATTTTAAGAATAAACTGTTATTATGAAGTTATAAAATTTAAAGATATGAAATTGGGCAAATTGTAGATTTGATATTTGTAATGCATGGAAAATGGATTAAGTCTTAGAAGGTTAATTTCTCAATTTAATGAATGATTGGATTTAGTAGATCCAAATAGTAGGTGTCTATCTTTCTTGATTTGCTTTTGTACGTGTATTCTTTTGGGGCAAATTAGGAAAGTTTTTGTTGTGTAAGCCTTCCAGAACGAATTGTGTAAAAAGGGTGTTTAATTGTTCAAATGTATTTCTTAAATTGACTTGGGTTGTGCAAGAGTTAAACATGGTGTCTGATACTGTTATGATTTATTTGTTATTGTGAGATGTAATTTGTGCACTTGGTAAACCCTAGTCATGAAAACTTAGAAACCCTGTTTATGTTTAGGGGAGTGGCTATTTGTAAGGGCCGACACACAAAGTGGTGTCAGGGTAACTTACAAATAGTTTGTAAGTCAGTGAAAACTAAAGATCACAGTAGCTAGATTAAAAACACTTAACGAGATATTATGCCTCACTTATTGACTCTGGAGCTACTACAGTCATGAGTATAAGTAGAGAAGGCCTGGAATGGAAAATCGTTGTCTTGTTCCTTTAAAAGACATTCGATTCCGCAACAGTATGCAATAGGGGCCGGGTTTTGTAAGAGGTTACCATGGTAACCCAAGGATTGGGGGCCGGAACCTAGGAAGAAACACCAGGGTAACCTTTGCATCGTTGTGATGACACTCCACCTAGAATAACAATTAACCCTATGTTTGTGGTAATCAATTGTCAAAATCTGGAAGCAATGTAACCATTAAATTGTTTGTACTAGTGTCTAGGGTTAGTAGATTAGGTCTAGGTAACCTTATTACTATCTCCTAGCACGGGGGGTGGACCTACAGGTACCACATGGTTGGGTGGAACGTGCACCTTACTCCGTTGGGTCCCCAGTTTGATCGTGACATCGAGAGCTTCATGGATGGAGAACTCGCACATGGAAACTCATATGTACTTCTCTTATTGTAAACTTGTATTTGAAAACATCCCTCAATTGTATAAGAGGTGAACAATGTATTTGTAATTGTAATCATTATTGAACTACCTCATCAGATGGATGAGTATTGTATAACTATCAAATGCAATGTATGGAAACATGTTTGTACTTTATGTTATTATGAATGGTAATCAAAAGAAATGCAATGTTTATCTTAAAATGTTTTATGTTATGAATTAATATGTGCAATGCGAAATACTTAAGTCACTTATGGAAAACTCAAAGTAGTGTAACGTCGCTTAGCCTAATGAATGTATGCAACTAATTAACTTAATAAGAATACTTTAAAAAAAATTATTACACCTTTATTACACATTTGCAACATTCTTAGGTTATTAAGACAGGGCATTACAGATTGGTATCAGAGCCAAGGTTACAAACACTGGACGCTCTGGATAATCACGAGCCCATTAGGTTGACCTAGTACGTAGTGTCGCAACTATTAGCCTTGGTTGAATAGTATCTAAGACTCATTATTGTTATGTGTAGGAACATGCCTAGGCAAGGAGGAAGAGGTCATGGTAGAGGTCGAGGTGGAGGCTGAGGGCCAATCCCTCAGGTTACTCCCCCTCCTAGCCCTCACCACAGTGATCAGGTAGAACAGATGGGTCAGAGAAATGAGGGACAAAATCCCGTACAGTTAGCAGTAGAGGGTTCTTAGATACGTCCATTACTAGAGGAGGTCCTAGCTCGTCTTGGACCTAGACAGGTAGATGAGGAGGAGGTTGTGAGAGAGAGGGATAGATCCCCTAGGAGAGTAGAGGATACAGCACATCAGGATGCTATCATCGCAAGTCATATGAGAGATTTACTGAGGGCACACCCTCCTACCTTTGATAGTTTTGGAGGTGGCTTAGAGGCTGAGACTTGGTTACTGGATCTAGGTAGATGCTTTGCCATGCACCCTTACAGTAACAATACCCGTGCCAGATGTGCTATTATGCATTTGAGAGGATTCACCTCTACTTGGTGGCGCCTAGAGGAGCAGAAGCTCCACATAGATATTGGTTTTGTGTCTTGGGAGATGTTTCTTGAGAGGTTTAGAGCACAGTTCCTTTCAGAACATTGGAGGCAGTGTAGGGCTGACGAGTTCCATGATCTACATCAGATGGCTCTTTCTGTAGAGCAGTATGAACGTAGGTTTTATGAACTTAAGCAGTATGTTGGTATTGGCGATGATGAGCCTATGCTAGTACAACATTTTATCAGGGGTTTAAATGCCCGTATTAGTGGTGGTGTCCGAGACTTTGAGCCAAAGACTATGGAAGTCGAGGTGGAGAAGGCTCACATAGTTGAGGAGAACCTTATTATGGCTTTAGGTGGGCACACAGGAGTGCAGATTGGGAGTGCTCCTACAACAGGTTTTAGTCCACGGGGTGGATAGGCACAGACATGTGGTTCTTCTAAGAACCAACAGACACCCACAAAGGGTGGGCAACAACAACAACAATGAACTCCTCAAAAGAACAATAACCCTCAATCACAACAACAAAACAGTCCTCAAATAGGAAAGGGTCGCAACTGGTGGCGCAACAAGTGCAATAGGCAGGATCAGCCTGCGCAGAGTGCTCAGTCTACCCTTAGTAGGGGTAGTTTTCAGCAGTCCAATGCACCTTCAGGTGGCAGAGGATATGGCAGAGGCACAGGTTGTTATTCATGTGGGTAGCATGGACACATAGCTAGGCAGTGTCCAATGAGAGGTTCTACTAGTTATGGGCCTCAACCTACAGCTTCAGAGCCTACGGTGGGAGATGCAGGACGAGCACATACAGTATATGCAGTGGTTAATGACCGCCAAGCCGATCACCAGAATACGGTGGTTGAGACTTCAGGTAAGTTACATGGTGTTAGTGTTTCTATACTTTTTGATTCTGGAGCCACTGACTCCTTTATTTCACTGACCATTGTTGACCGTTGTGGTCTTGTGGTGGTAAAGCAAGGTGGTAAGTGGCAAGTTGAATTCGCTTCTAGGGTGAAAGTAGTAGTAGAAAACTTAGTACATAACTGTGAACTTAAAATTGGTACGTTAACTACCTTAGTAGATTTATATGTTACACCCTTAGGATCGTATGATATAGTTTTAGGTATGGATTGGCTAGCATCTTATCATGCTGTAATTGATTGTCAACTTAAGACAGTTAGTTGCATTAATGATTTAGGTGCGAAAGTGGAAATCGTAGGTATTCATAGACCTATCTCTTTGCAGATGATATCTGCTATGCAATTAAAGAGATGTCTAGGTCAGGGATGTCAACTGTTTGCAACAACAGTTACTGATTTATAAGAAGGTGAGAGTCGAGAGGTATCTCTTGATGATCATCCTATTCTTAGGGAATTTGTTGACGTATTTCCTGATGACATTCCTGGTATGCCACCAAAGAGGGATATTGACTTTAGAGTTGACCTAGTTCCTGGAGCTGAACCTATATCTAGAGCTCCTTATAGAATGACAACTCAGGAGTTAGAGGAACTTCCTATTCAGTTAGAGGAATTATTAGAAAAGGGTTTCATTCGTCCAAGTGTTTCCCCTTGGGGAGCACTTGTCATCTTCGTAAAGAAGAAGGACGGATCTCTTAGGCTGTGCATTGACTATCATCAATTGAACAAGGTTACAATTAAGAATCGTTATCCTTTGCCTAGAATCGATGATCTTTTTGATCAAATTAAGGGAGCTAATGTGTTCTCTAAAATTGATTTTAAATCTAGTTACCATCAATTGCGTATAGCTAAAGTAGACATTCATAAAACTGCTTTTTGAACTCGTTATGGGCACTATGAATTCACAGTAGTACCATTTGGGTTAACGAACGCACCTTCAGTATTCATGAGCTTAATGAATGGTGTTTTTCGTACATACCTTGATCGCTTTGTCCTGGTATTTCTCGATGATATTTTAGTTTATTCGAGAAACATGAAGGAACATGAAGAACACTTGAGATAGGTATTGCAATGTTTAAGGGAAAATCAATTATATGTGAACCTGAAGAAGTGTGACTTCTTTCAACCTGAAATAAAATACCTTGGACATGTGATATCTGGAAAAGGTATTGTTGTGGATACTTCAAAGATCCAAGCTATTGTGGATTGGCCGGCGCCTACTAATGTAGGTGAAGTTCATAGTTTTATGGGTCTAGCTAGCTATTATAGGTGTTTTGTAGAGGGATTTTCTAGAATAGGTCATCCTATTACTTCTCTTCAGAGGAAAGGGAAGAAGTATGTTTGGACAGAACAGTGTCAGTTGGCTTTTCAAACACTTAAAGAAAAGTTAACTAATGCACCTATACTCATTGTTCCTGATCCTACTAAGGATTTCGTAGTATGTACGGATGCATCTTTAGAAGGTTTAGGAGCAGTGTTGATGCAAGATGGGCGTGTGGTTGCTTATGAGTCTCGTAAACTTAAAGATCATGAATTAAACTATCCTACTCATGACCTAGAACTAGCTGCAATAGTGCATGCATTAGTTCGATGGAGGCATTTTCTATTAGATCATCGTTTTGAACTTCATACTGATCACCGTAGTTTACAATACATTTTTACACAACCTAACTTGAATGCTAGGCAAAGACGGTGGATGGAGTTCTTGTGTGAGTATAATTTTGAAGTAAAATATGTTCAAGGCAAAGAGAATGTAGTGGCTAATGCTCTTAGCCGACGTCGACATGAGATCTCTGCTACTACTCTTGAAGTTGATTTGAGAGGTCAAATAGTAGCTGCACTTCCTACTGATAGATTATATCAGGAAGTGAAGTCAGAAATTGAATCTGGTAGACCTTTAGAAGGTCGATTTGTAGGTTATGTCTTAGAGTCAGATGGTATATTATGGCATTTAGGTCACATTTATGTACCACATGTAGAGAGTCTTCGTACATTAATTATGACTGAAGCTCATCGAGCTCCATACTCAGCTCATCCAGGAGTCAAGAAAATGCATGCCGATCTTCGGCAATTGTATTTCTGGCCTGGTATGAAACATGATATTGCTGACTACGTATCGAGATGTCTTGAATGCCAGCAAGTTAAAGCTGAGCATCAACATCCTGCTGGATTATTGCAGCCACATCTCATTCCCGAATGGAAATGGGATATTATATCCGTTGACTTTATTGTAGGGTTACCTACGTCATCACGTCAACATGATACCATTATGGTAACTGTTGACCATTTGACTAAAGTAGCTCACTTCTCACCTGTACGATCATCTTACAATGCTTCATCCATAGCTAGGATATTCATGGAGGACATCGTTAGATTACATGGGATTCCTCATAGGATTATATCGGATAGAGATCCTATATTTACTTCAGCCTTATGGACTTCGTTACAACATGCTCTAGGTACACAATTGAACTTTAGTTCAGCCTATCATCCTCAAAACGATGGTCAAACTAAAAGAGTTAACCAAATATTAGAGGATATGCTTAGGATGTACGTAATGGATCAACAGTCTTGTTGGGAGGATTACTTGTACTTAGTAGAATTCGCTTATAATAATGGATATCAGAGTTCCATAGGTATGCCACCATTTCAGGCATTATACGATCGTCCTTGTCGAACTCCACTAAGTTGGGACCGACTTGAGGATAGAGTGTTACTTGGACCTGAGATGCTTCGAGACATGGAGCAACAGGTTGACCGTATTAGAGAGCATTTGATAGCAGCTCAGGATAGGCAAAAGAAATATGCTGATGTGCATAGGATCGATCGTCAATTCACTGTTGGTGATAGAGTGTTTCTTTGAGTGCGACCGCGAAAGAGTCCAATCCGTTATGGAAAAGGCTCTAAGCTTGCACCTCGTTTCGTTGGGCCATTCGAGATCTTAGAGAGAATTGGTCCTGTGGCGTATCGACTCGCCTTACCACCTAGTTTGTCTCGTATTCATGATGTTTTTCATGTATCTGTTCTTAGACCATATCATCCCAACATATCTCATGTACTTGATTGGAATGCGTTACAGGTAGAGGACGGGTAGCTGGCTTTGGAGCTCGTGGCCATTCTTCAGCGCCAGACGCTCGGTCTTAGGGGTCGAGACGTTGATCAGGTGAGGGTCCAATGGGATCCTAGCCATGAGGCTTCAGCTACCTGGGAGGATGTGACACACATGAGGGAACTTAATCCTCGCAGGCTTTTAGGAGCAAGCCTGATCCTAGGGGGGAGGATGTAGTACCCCTCTGTTTATGCTTATGCTTCCTATTGTTATGTTTTTATACTGTTAGATCTATGATGCTTTGTTGGATATTTGATCGCTGGTTTTGAGTGATAGTGGATTATTCTGTGACATGATGATACTTTGTATGGTGATTATTGATTGCAGACATGATTTGAGATAGTGTAGATGTTTAATTTCTGTTAATTATTGCTATGTACATGTTATGATGGACTAACTGTTAATTTATTTCGTTAGTTTGTTGTGACGTGTATTGGTGTGGAGAATGGAATCGCATCACTCGCTTGCGAGTGCCCTGCGATATCTGTGATTTTCTCCGCATGGTGTGTTTGTTTAATGCTTTTTATATATATTTTATATGCATGTTATTGCTTGGTTGCAGGAAATTGCAGGTACATGACACTGACTCCACCTGGGTACTCAGGTCTGAGCGTGTCAAGACTCAACGGAAACGTTGATCGGGAGATAGTAGTTAGGTTTACCCTAGTCTAGTCTATAACCCTGGTCTTAGTACTTTGTCTGTTTTAGTTCTGAGTCATAGGTTTGTCTTGTATTTTCTGTTTGAATAAATTGCTGAAAGCAAATTTGGTTAATTTTAATGTTAAGTTTATTATGTTTTAAATTATTGTTATTTAATTTATGTTTAAATGTGGTAGAATTTACTTTCTTGATAATTTAATTCATTAATTAGCTTATTTGGTTAAATAGTTGATCTTAAAAGGATTAAACTATTTTAATTAAATAAATAAATTAATTAAATTAAATTATTAAGTGTGTAAATTATATTGCATTTGAAAATTAAATAAATTGTGGAAAATTAGAAAATAAAAATAAAATAAAATGCATGCAATTGGAAATTTTTTTTTTTTTAAATTTAAATAAATTAAATAAGGCATGCAAATTTGAAATGGAAAATTGCCGTGAAGTGGAGAAGATATTTTCATAACCACTTCTTGACATGTGTGTGAGTGTAATAATTGCATTGGGGTTGTTGAAAATTTGTTACAGAGAGGATATTTTGGATCTTGGGAAATCACAAAGGTTGTTGAATTTCCTCACAGGAAAATTATTTTGGTACTCTGTAAAAAAAATTGGTAAATGCTTTTTGGTTGATTTTGGAATTGGAAGATCCTCCAAAGGATTCTTGGTGGTTGATTAAAGCTTCTGGGATTTGGTGTTGTGAAGGATTTTTGAAGGATTATATTCTACAGACAACCTTTAAATAATAGGTATTTTACTGGTGAATTCAGTTTCTTTGTTTTGAAAGAAAATTTGAAGAATAAGTTTTATTTTCTTGACAATTTGCTTGTAGAAAATTTGCCGTAAAAATTTATTATTTGTTTCAAGAATCTTCAAGAAATTAGTCAAGAAAAAGAAAGTTCTCAAAAACAAGACTCATCTTGAAACCTTTGTGATAATTTTTAGAAAAGAGAAATTGGGGAAAAGAGTTTTGAGTATTTGTTTATTGTTTTATATATATTGAAAACCTATTGGAATTTAAAAAAAAATGTAGAAAATAATTCTGTGCAATGTTATTTTTCTCAATTTTTTTTGTAGAAAATTTTACCAGAAAACATACTATCTGTATTTGCCATATCTTGATGATAATTATATATATATATAAATTAAAATATATATTAATATATATATTAATATATATATTTATATATATATATATATATTAATGAAATTAATTTTGAAATTGTTATTTTCTAAAATCGTCGTCCAGGCACATGTTTAAATTTTTTTTTAAAAATAAAAATAAAAATTGATATATGCCGAGCGGCGGAATCAGCAGGGGATTTGTTTTTAAAGAAATTAAAAAAAAAAAAAAAATATACAGTGAGGGTAGGGCCGAAACCCTCCCCATTCGCCTTTGCAGTGGACACAGCCACCAAGGCTACGCATAGTAGCCAGTGGCTGCTGGGCGCAGCCCTGGCTATGGCCGCGCCCACTCCCCTGTGGGAGCCGCGTATGGCTGCAGCCATTTTCTTTAGGATTTAAACACTTTTCAAAATATTAAATGCAAATTTCTTTAGTCATTTTTATATTCGATTATATATATATATATATATATATATAATCTGAATCTGTGGTATGTTATTTATTTAATTCGATTCATATATATATTATGAATTTCAAAATTTATAAATATTTAACATATTTTATGTATATGTATATGTATGTATATATGTGTATACATATATATATATATATGCATATATGTATATATATATTTATATTAAATTAAAATATTAATATGTTAAAATTATAGTTTAGAAGAATTAAATTATAAAATATCTAGATTTAGATATTTGAATGATTTAGATATTTATTTTAAGAATAAACTGTTATTATGGAGTTATAAAATTTAAAGATATGAAATTGGGAAAATTGTAGATTTGATATTTGTAATGCATGGAAAATGGATTAAGTCTTAGAAGGTTAATTTCTCAATTTAATGAATGATTGGATTTAGCAGATCCAAATAGTAGGTGTCTATCTTTCTTGATTTGCTTTTGTACGTGTATTCTTTTGGGGCAAATTGGGAGAGTTTTTGTTGTGTAAGCCTTCCAAAATGAATTGTGTAAAAAGGGTGTTTAATTGTTCAAATGTATTTCTTAAATTGACTTGGGTTGTGTAAGAGTTAAACATGGTGTCTGATACTGTTATGATTTATTTGTTATTGTGAGATGTAATTTGTGCACTTGGTAAACCCTAGTCATGAAAACTTAGAAACCCTTGTTATGTTTAGGGGAGTGGCTATTTGTAAGGGCTGACACACAAAGTGGTTTCAGGGTAACTTACAAATAGTTTGTAAGTCAATGAAAACTAAAGATCACAGTAGCTAGATTAAAAACACTTAACGAGATATTATGCCTTACTTATTGACTTTGGAGCTGCTACAGTCATGAGTATAAGTAGAGAAGGCTTGGAATGGCAAATCAGTGTCTTGTTCCTTTAAAAGACATTCAATTCCACAACAGTATGCAATAGGGGCCAGGTTTCGTAAGAGGTTACCAGGGTAACCCAAGGATTGGGGGCTGGAACCTAGGAAGAAACACCAGGGTAACCTTTGCATCATTGTGATGACACTCCACCTAGAATAACAGTTAACCCTATGTTTGTGGTAATCAATTGTCAAAATTTGAAAGCAATGTAACCATTAGATTGTTTGTACTAGTGTCTAGGGTTAGTAGATTAGGTCTAGGTAACCTTATTACTATCTCCTAGCACGGGGAGTGGACCTACGGGTACCACATGGTTGGGTGGAACGTGCACCTTACTCCGTTGGGTCCCCAGTTTGATCATGACATCAAGAGCTTCATGGATGGAGAACTCGCACATGGAAACTCATATGTACTTCTCTTATTGTAAACTTGTATTTGAAAACATCCCTCAATTGTATAAGAGGTGAACAATGTATTTGTAATTGTAATCATTATTGAACTACCTCATCAGATGGATGAGTATTGTATAACTATCAAATGCAATGTATGGAAACATGTTTGTACTTTATGTTATTATGAATGGTAATCGAAAGAAATGCAATGTTTATCTTAAAATGTTTTATGTTATGAATTAATATGTGCAATGTGAAATACTTAAGTCACTTATGGAAAACTCAAAGTAGTGTAACGTCGCTTAGCCTAATGAATGTATGCAACTAATTAACTTAATAATAATACTTAAAAAAATAAATTATTACACCTTTATTACACATTTGCAACATTCTTAGGTTATTAAGATGGGGCATTACAATGTCCAACATACTTTTAGACCTCACCTTCACTTTTCAACATTCCCTCACCATTTCAATGATGATGTAGACCCATTCCACCAATTACAATAATCATAGTGACTAGAATGGGGCAATTTACATGTTAGAGACCTTCAAAACCCTTAACTTTGTTTACACAGATAGAATTAGGAAAAAAACTTCTAAAATTTATAAACTTAATGGATTCCAACAAAACCACTTGGAAATGGAAGTAAATTCAACCTATTATTCATTCCAATTCATTCCATGGCACTTAAGAATCTGTACAGGCTATACAGAGATTTGCTACATAGGAAAAACAGTGAAAATCTAATAAAAACAGTGATTTTTCTATTGTTTATCCCTTCAAATCTCCAAAATCAGCCTTCAATCAAGCTTTTACATCATATTTATAATTTTTCTATTGTAAAATAACTATCTAACTTCCTCCAACTACTTTTTGAAGGGTTATGACCGTTGGTTTCCTCTACAAAGCAATTTTTACATTTTTAGCAACTTTACACCTTTTTAAGCAACTTTTCCCACATTTTGCATTCTTTTTTCCAACTTGACCTTCTAAAAACCTAAATACCAACTAAAATGACTCTTTACAATAATAAATGATCTCTTGGACCTTATTTTAAACAAAATACACTAAATCTTAAAGTCTAGACAAAAATTTCATGAAATGACAACTTTCATTCAATGGTGCTCTTGCACCAGCTATGAGCCCTTCTGGATAGTGTGTCCTATTCTGGTAGTGAGCCATTTTGTACTATTTTTAAAATTACTTATATTGTGAGCTAATCCTCACTATGGTTTTTCTCTCCTAGGGATTTCCACATAAATTTGGTGTCCTCTTCTATATGGTGTTGTTTCAGTTTCTGTTATCTGCATTTCATGTTTAAGCATTGTAACAGATTAAGGATTTGATGAATGCATGTGGATCTAATTACTATTGTGGGTTTTTTATGTTTTAATTAGTACAACTAATTTAACTACCCTCTCAGTTGTCTTGTTCATTCAACATCCATATGATATCATAAACACTCATGGTTGAGACTCATATTTTTTGTAAAATATTGATGGTGATCTTCTATAATTTCTAGTGCATGGACAATTCTTAAAACCCTAATTTTATTGATGTAGGTTTTATCAATGTGCATTTTAAATTAGTGTAATTTTTGTATAGTCATTTTATTTTATTTTTGGTTGGTTTTATTTGGTCTACTACTCAAAGTCTTTCTATAATCTCGCTCTACTTCATTGAAGCAATCATCCCCAACTAGAGCCATTGATGGAGTTTTTGTGATATTTAGGGTTTTATAGGTTTGTTGGTCTATTTTATTTGTTAAAAACCTAGAACCTTATTATGTTTCTTAAAGTTAGGAGGTAGTGCATTTTATTTTGATGTTGACCATTTCTTCTCACTACTTCCTCTTTAATTTACACATTCATTCCTTTGATAAAGTTTGGTGGCCAACCCCTTTTACTTCTTATTGGCTATGCATCTTAGAGCATTATGAAAAAAAAAAATGCACATCTTTTAATTTATGACTTAAACGCCTTTGCTAACAATTTTCCCCACTTGAGACATGTGTTGATCTTTCATTCTAGTGATTTAATCCTTCATACCATAATTTTAAAAGCTCACCACATAAGTAAAGTACACTAGCCTTCAAGTACCCTACTAGACTATGGACATGTGTTGTCTTCCTTTTGCAATGCCTAGTTTCTTCATACTATAGTTTATATTTTAGAGCACATATAAAATTTGTAGTGTCTTAACTTCCTTTGATTGTATGGTACACATGGTCATTCCTAGTTAAAGCATGCAATGATTTTGTACTACAACTTAAAATGATAATTGCATAAGTAAATTGTACTAGCCTTATATTGTTTAAAAGTTTGACATTTGTCACTTTTTTATTGGTCTTCTTTACAACATATTTTTTAGCCTGAATATTCCTTCGACAATATGCTAATGCTTATACAATTGAAAAGTCAATGAACACACACAAATTTCCCATTTGAGTGCATAATGATAACACATCACATTTTCACTCAAATCTTTTCAAATCACTTTTTCAATATACCATATGAATGTGCTAGCCATCCATCATCTCATGCTACTTCAAGACCAAGAATGACTACATGCAAGGAACAAGTTTCATCCATGTGAGTCATTACTATAGAAATTAAGAAACAATAGACATTGTTTTAAAACAATTGTTTTAAGTTTTCTTGTATCATTGCATTCAAAATATTTTTTGAGTTAGTGGTGTGAGAATTTTGAGCTACTGGTAAAGTTGCATGTTTGAGAATTTATGGCTTTTAAGAAAAATAATAGGTAATCCATTCTATTACATCAAAATACTTGTGATATTGGTTAAATTGATTTTAATATTTTAAGAAAGGTCAAAACCCTAGGTTGTTTGAAATCTAAATTAAACACCAATTGTTAGAGGAATATCAAAATTTGTTGAAGCTAATGATTGAACTCCACATTTCCCACAAATCACCTACAAGAAATTATCCTATCACAAAATAAATGTCAAAGAAACTAATTTTCTATGCAACCAAGAGAGAAAATATTGATCTAGAAAAATAATTGATTTTCCATGTATTAAATTGAATTGTTTTGAATGATTGATTACAATGAATGTGCATGCTTATAAAATCATGAAAAAAAATCCTAGATAAGGATTGCATTAGATTGTGACAAGTGTCTTAATCTCATGCAATGAGACAACTAGACCTATATTTATTCCAATCTAATAACAAAAAAGTGCTCCTAAGTTTAGATTAAGTGAACTAAAGTAATAAGGGACTTGATAATTAATTAATGAGTAATTAATTGTCAAGTGATTATCCTTATTACTCCAACACCCCCCTTAAGATCCACTTAGGGAGAAGCTAAAAACCCTAATGTATAATGCAATGATGGATGCATGGATGGGTCCTAGATTCAAGTCCTAATGAGGTACCCATGTACAAAATAAATGAATCTCTCATAACTAGAGAAAAGGAGAAAACAGCATGGGAAAAACTCCTCTCCAAAAGAGAAAAAGAAATGACTACACTAGTGAAAGAAGGATAGAAGGAGAATTCAATGTGAACCCCCAAGGACTACTTATATCATACAAGTACAATATATGTCCCCCTGATTGGAGATAAAATGAGATGAATCCCCCCATAAAGAAATAGTTTTCGTGTCAATGATAAATGTCTGAAGATAGAATATGATTCACTTTCTTCAAACAACATTTATCCCCTTAGGAACAAATAAATTCACTAGTAATTCGAGAAGCCACTCCAACAAGATGGGTGAATCTAGAATTATGTGTGCCTCTCAAAATTGCTCACGTGTCAACATGTTGGAAAGTGATGGTATCGATCTAAGATCTTATGAAGACTAATGTAGAACAAGATGCAAAGGTGATGAAGATGGTGGGATAACAATGTTGATGTGGCTATCAAAAAATAGGATATGAATTCCCTCAAATTAATCCTCTAGATATGCAATGTAGGACTACATAAACAAGGATGACATGTCTATGAGATACAAATCCCAAGTAGCTATGTTTGGAAGATGATGGGTGTCTTGTTGTATTGAACCAATAGGGGCCAAAGATGTGGTGATGTCAAGCTAATCAAGAATAATAAAAGATGATGAACATGAAGGAAAGTCTATGAACCATCAAAACATGCATGACCTATGATATACTCAAGCTCCTCTAAAGTATCATCATCAAAGGGTATGGAATCTACATCTGCAATAAGATCTTCTAGGTATGGAGAGATATGAGGATCTCCATGGATCTCCCAAATAAGAGTCCAAAGTGTGTGGGGACAATCAATGTCTAATACAACACACATAGTGTCAAGATCAACACTAAAGATATAACCCCTAAAATATGATCTCTAATGAGAACCCATGATGATAAACTCCTTGGTGTGTCTACTGTGGGTATGAGTCCATATAGATAAGGAAAAAAAGTAAGCCACCTAAAATGTGTCAAGATGTCATTTTTCCAAGACTTATAGTTATTCTTTTCCAAGTTGATCATAGAGGGATGAATAAAAAAACCCATGATACTCACTCAAATGAAAAAAATCAAAAATTAATAGCCTCACTACTATTAAAAAAGATCAAATTATGTCATCCAACACAAATAGATCCTTTCTAGGTGCCAAGGCATCCAAGTAATTAATCAAAATGTTAAAGCACAAAATACTAAATAAAATGTAGCTAGGGTAGATTATGGAAAAAGTGCATGAATAAATCTAAAGAGCTATAAAATACCTTTCCAATGCCACTTGAATAGCAAAAATTAGAGATACAAGAAAAAAGTTACGAGCTCAAAAGTATGAAATAAAGATCTAACTTTGACTGAGAATAATAGGAACTAGCAGAAAAATATAATAATGATACCCACACCATTGAAAAGTAGACAGAACCAACTTTTTGATGATATCTTATTTGCCCAATTTCAACATTGTATGCCCAAGTTATGCCAAAAAGAAAAAATTATGCTTTTATGCTAAATGAGGGCTAGGAGGGGGATTGAGTGGTTGTACGATTGATGACATCACCAATCTACAATTTTAAATTTGATAGAAATCACACATAATATTTTGGTAATATGCTCCTTTATCAAAAATATGCCCCTTCCAGAAAAAATTTGCAGTCATCGATAAACCTGCCAATGGATAAAATATGTTGCTAAAATCTTTAAGATTCCAACCTGGGTGTTGCTGTTGATTTCAGAAAAAGAGAGCTAGGTTTTTTTCATTGGTTTTGAATGATGTGTCAGCTAGAAAATTTACCACCAACTATAAATGATGACGACTACCTTTAATAAGGTCATTGTGTGCCTTTATGTTCCCACAATGTTGTAGTAGGGTACAGATTGTACCATGCACATCAATAATGCTACTTTTTTTATTTTCAATTTTTCAATTTTTTTTTAAACAATTTTTTTTCTTTTTTTCTTTTTTCCCTTTTTTATTAAAAAAAATGGAATTTATTTTTTTTAAAAGAGAAAAAAAATATTGGAAAACCTATGCATGGACACTAAGAAGGAAGATGGCATCTTGGGGGCACGTGTAGGGTCGTATGGCTATACAGATTCTTGTGTGTTGATCTTTTATTTAAAAAAAAAAAAACCTTTTTTTCAAATTCACCAAATTCAATGAAATGATAGGCAATCCTTAGGTTTTTGGCCATTTTGGATGCAACGGCGATGCCCGTTTCACCCTAAGATGAGTTGATTTTTTCCTCAAGGCTGAATCTCTTAGAATTCAAATAGGAATCCATAGATTTGGAGATCTGATACTATGTTGAAGTTGATGATTGAACTCCATAGCACCCATAAATCACTTGTAAGAAATTATCCTATCACAAAAGAAAGATCAAAGAAATTGATTTGCTATGCAACCAAGAGAGAAAAGATTGATCTAAAAAAGCAACTGATTTGCAATGTATTAAACCAAATTGTTTTGAATGATTAATTATAATGATTGTGCATTCTTAGAAAAGAATGAAAAAGAAAACCCTAGATGAGGAATACATTAGATTGTGACAAGTGTCTTAATCTCATGCAATGAGACAACTAGACCTATATTTAGCCCAATTAATAATAATAAAACACTCCTAAGTTTAGCTTAAGTGAAATAAAGTAATAAGGGACTCAATAATTAATTATAGAGTGATTATCTTGATTACTCCAACAAAAATAAGTGAGTTGAGTACCAAGTCTAGAGGGTTAAAAGGTTTCTTGAAGATGACCTAATGAAACAACTATCTAGACCTACCAAGCAAGGAAAAAATGCTCAAGGCACTAGAGTTTTAACAAATAGAATTTTTTATAGATCTAGCTAGATTAGAGATGTCATTATTCCTTAAAAAGGGAGGAACATTTTTGAATATGGCTACAAAAGAAGTCAATCTGACAAAACCATTTCTAATTTATAGAGTCAAGACTCGAGAAAATTAGTGGTTCCAAAAGTTTTGATAAATATTGATCTAATTAAGGCTCTACTTAAGAATTATGATGTTGAACATATAGTTATTAGAATTATTAAAGGAGCTCCATTACTGGAAATAAATAGGAATTTCATTGTGGAGGTTTATAATCTTAATGTCATAGCCAATGTGACTTGATTTTAGAGCTCTAAATAGATATTTTTCTTAGGATAAGCATATTTTCAGAGTAATGTGGTTGCCTCAACATAGGTGAAGAGGGCCAGATAAAAAATGTTCAAATTTGCTAAAGATAAAGTGGAGCCCTTTGATTATGATATTTTTGAGGATTACTTTATCAACACATACTTTGCTCTATATCAAGTGTTGGGAGAGGATTTCAAAGTACAAATTCTTGTCTATATGATGATGTTAGCTGCTAATGTACAACATTATATTTTAATAAAAGATTTAGTTATGCTTCATATATTGCTGAGAATATTCATAAGCAATTGAAAGACATGAAAGATCCTAAGGTTGGTATGTATTTTAAATGGTATTCTCTATTATGTCACTTTTTGTATAGTGGGATGGAGATTTGGAATAAACCTATAAAATTGAGAATGTTAGATGACCATGGTGCTCAATTTTCTATCCAAATGTGGACATATTTGTGGAATTATCTTTACTCATCTTATGATTATTTGGTGTTTGAGATTGTTTTTGTATGAGGGGTTTTTTAAAATTTACACCCTCAGTATAAATAAAGTGTTGCAAGTATGAAGGAGTTGTTATTAATGTCAACAAGCATGTGTTGTCATTGGTGATGGTTGTGCAATGATTGAGAGAGGTTGATGCTTTGATTAGTTGTGTTATGTTGTTAGCATTTCACTAGTATTAACCTTTAGTGTTACATTGATAAGCTTATTTCATGATTGTGGTAGTGATAAAGATGTGAAGGATACTGAGAAAATTGATAAAATAAGGTGTTCTGGTTTGTAGAGGTATTTTGGTTTTGCTTCACATTTCTTTTGGGTTGAAGATCTACTTTTGTGGTTTGGATATGTTGGATAGAGGCGTTTAGAGTTTCTATATTCAGAATTTTGACTTTTGGATTGATGGTTATAGGAAGTTTTGAGTTTACAATTTGGGAATTGAGTGAAGAGATTTTTTGGAAACAAAAGTCTAGGATTGAAGATTGTAGGAGGGGGACAGAAACACAAATTTCTTCTTCAACTCTGTTAAAGCCAAAAGACATGGTAATTTAATTTCTTCACTGGTATCTTCCTAGAGGCAATATATTTCTTTGTTTAAGTATATCTCATAGGACGCTATTCAGTTTTGCTCTTCCTTGTTCAAGGAGGACAAACCTATTGTGATTGTGCAAGAAAATATCATTTTGGAATGTATTCCCTTAGTTATCCTAAAGAAAATGAGATGCTTCTTAGGCTGATAACTCTTGAGGAGCTTGAAGAGATAGTTTTTAAGATGCAAAAAAGGGAAGGCCCCTAGACTTGAAGATTTGTTTATTTATTTTTTTCAAGAATTATGGGAGATTATCAACTTGACCTATTGGAAGTTGTACAGGAATCATAGAGTAGTAAAAAAAAAATCATGATGATAAATTATGTGTTTCATTCTCTTATCCCTATGTGGTAGGGAGCTAATTATTTTGATCAATTTTAGCCAATTTCCCTATGTAATTTGGTTCACAAGATTATCTCTAAGTTAATGATAGAGAGACTTAAGCTGTTACTAAGTAAGATCATCTTAGAAGAATAGGGTGGTTTTGTTTCAAGTAGGAAAATATTGGATGGGGTGGTCATTACAGCTAAATTTATCCATTGCATGGAGGCTTCGAAGAAGGTGGCCATGTTTATTAAGTTGTATATGGCCAAATCTTATGACTAGGTTAAATGGAATTTCCTTCTTAATGTGCTTGTTGCTTTTGGTTTTGGAGAAGGTTGGATTGACTGGGTAATGAGCTATGTTATGTATACTTCTTATTCTTTATTGATTAATGGGTAACCTTCTTCTCTATTTGGAGCTTCTCGGGGTCTCCAACAAGGTGATCCTTGTCTCCTTTCCTTATTATTATTATGGCTAAAGGCCTGCAGAGACTCTTGAAATCCCATGTAGGGAATGGTCTTATTCAAGGTTAGAATTGGGGTAATGGGATTCCTCCCCAATCACACTTATAGTTTTTGGATGATATGACTTTGTTGGGTGTTCCCAATATAAGATAATTTACTAACATTAGGAGTGATATGGATATCTACCTTATTGCTTCAGGTCATAAAATCAATGATGATTGTAAGTGTGGAAAAAGTAAACTAAATACAATTAAATACACCTCTTAATGAAACATTGTATCAAGATTAAACATGAATTCAACTAATTTAAAATAGAGAAAAGCTTGCAAGTGTCTCATTGTCTCCTATCTCCAAAGATTTATGAGTCACGGAAAGGCTCTCAGATTTGATAAAGTACTGTGACTATTAAAATGCCTATTCAGAGAATGAAATGATGCTAAATGTTGTGATATGATGATTGCTAATGATTCCTAGATGATATGGAGCTACCGTAAACTATCTTGACATGAAACCTACTAAATGGAAGCTATAATAAAAACTAATGATGCTCCCATGATTCTAAATCTGCTAATGCTATGATGTTATGCTAATATACTAAATATTAATTGATGCTAATGACAATGATAATGCTTAAGATGCTTGAGAGCTAAATCATGTAGATTAAGTTTTCATAAAAGATGATAATTCTCGGGATCATTTTCATGCTTCAGAAGGATGTATATATAGATTTTCGATAGCAGTTTTGCACAGGGGTAACACAACAGAGGCTAAGATTCAATCCGGAGATTTGAAAGGTAAGAGATTGAGAAGCTGGACCTAATCATGGGGATTGTTCCCCCCCATGAAAACACCAAGAAAGATGATAGGAAAGATCAGAGGAAGAAGATTGAGAGGATTTCCTGCAGTTTTGTCCTTGAGGATTTTCCTGTGAATGCCAGTTGCATTAATTAGATTGAAAAAATCTAATTTTATTGGTGAGTGAATAGAGGAATATTGATTTATGCCTTTATTTGAATATTTTTTATTTTATTAAATTTTAGCAAAATAGGAAAATTTAATTAAATAAAACAAATATTTGATATTTGCTTATTTAATAAAGAGGAATATGGTAATTAAATAAAACTTTAGGATATCTTTATTTAATTAAGAGAAAATATGATAAGATAAAAGAATTAATAGTGAACTTAATATAAATTAATATTTCTATTTATTTACTAAGTAGATGAATTTAGGATTAATTAATCAAATAAATCATATTTAATTAATTATATTCTCTAGACCATTTTTAGGTGTATACATTTTGCCCCTCTATGAAGTGACATGTTTATGCATTGCTTCAAAGAAAATTTTGTACTACTTCTGCTAGTATCAATGAAAAATATTTAGAATGCCCCAGACATGATTTTTAGGTGATGATGGATATATGCCCCCTCGGGAGATAAATTGATGGATTTTTTATTTTTTGGAATTTTTCAATTTTTTATGATTTTTTTGATGATTTGATGTAGATTTGATGAAGATTTGGTGATGAAATAATTTATCTCCCAAAAAAGAAAGATTGACTCTGTAAAATTGATGCCATGTTTTGCCTCCTTATGTTTGATGATTGATAATCACTTCAACTGATTGTTTGATTTGATGATAGGATGATGATTGACCTCATGATAGGCGAGGATCCATGATAGTATGATGATGATTGACCTCATGATAGGTGAGGATCAATGATATATTGATGATTGACCTTATGATAGGTGACGTTCAATGATAGCTTGATAATTTTCCTCATGATAGGTGAGGATCAATTGATAGCTTGATGATTGTCCTCATGATAGGCGAGGATCAATGATAGATTGATGATTGTCCTCATGATAGGCGAGGATCAATGATAGCTTGATGATTGACCTCATGATAGGCGAGGATCAATGATAGATTGATGATTGACCTCATGATAGGTGAGGTTCAATGATAGCTTGATAATTTTCCTCATGATAGGCAAAGATCAATTGATAGCTTGATGATTGTCCTCATGATAGGTGAGGATCAATGATAAATTGATGATTGTCCTCATGATAGGCGAGGATCAATGATAGCTTAATGATTGACCTCATGATAGGCGAGGATCAATAATAGATTGATGATTGACCTCATGATAGGCGAGGTTCAATGATAGTCTCTCATGAGATTTGATCAAAGTATCACCAGAGCTGATTTGATTGATAGCCTGATTGATTTTTGATTGATTGATAATATTGCTGATTTGCAATATGTTATGATCATAGGAGGATTTTAGAGTTCTTTCCAAAGATGTGGGACATGATTCTGCATCTGGTGTAGGCTAATATAGATATCATCAATCGATGTGGAAAAACTATAATGCAGATGCAAAATTAATATGAATGCAATCTAATTTAACCATGCAAATCTACATATGCAAGCATTGGAATCTTAATAGTACTTTTATTGTGCTTTGTATCATCATAGAGCTTTAAAAATGTTGAAAGTGAGTACAAGCATCAATGGTATAATGTAAACCAATAATGACCTGAGTACTACTTTCATGATTTTTTATATTGCAAGCAAACACAAGCATTGAGGTATAATTAAACCGAGATGACTTGAGCATTTCTTGTGTAAACATATAAGAATTAATCACTTTCCTATGTGAATTGGAATATCATCGGTGATACTTTGTAGAGCATGTCTCGTGACAATTCACACAATAATAATGACTAATTCACAGACAACAGACAAATAAAATACCATTCTTCTTCCTAGCTTCTCTAGTTCAATACATCATTGAGTTGCTTCAAAGAAATGATAACAATGATCAATAGTAAAACATATCTCCCATTTTCTTATAGTATTCAATCATTATTCAGATTAGATCATCCATCCTATTTTATGATGTTTTTGTGTTTTCAAGATTTTGGATCAAACTAACCTAAAGACCTATCCTAGGGGCCTCAAGGGCTGATCATAGATTATCCTTACCTACATTATACATGTAGAGACCACATAGTTTGACTAACACAAAATCATATTTTTGGCTTTTTGAGACCAAATTTTTGAATTTTTTTTTGGTTTTCTATTGTGATATGGATGTTTGATGTGTTTTTGATGGTGATTGATATTCCATGTTGGTTTGTGCTTTGATTGTTGGGTTTGTCTAACTATTTTTTTTTCATTTGATTAAGCTTAGGTTTATGTTGCCCCCAATGATTTTTAGATGTTTCCCCCAAGCTAGGGTGAGACATTATCATGTGATATGATAGGATAATGGATGTAAAATGATGGTGAAAGGAACGACCATGATATGTATCCAAACAGATAGGAGAGTTCATTTGAATCAAAAATAGTGCCTATTACTAGGTTTTCACCATATGTTTTTATTGCACTTTTTCATTCTTTTTTTTGAATTTTGAATTTTGAATTTTCTATCACCAAGATGCCTATTTGCCAGGTTTTCATCAAGGTAACCATTTTTTGAAACTTAATTCATGCACTAAGTGATTCAAGTATAGAACTTTTTGAGATGGATATCATTGATAGGTTCATCAAATAGATCACCTTCAAGTGTTGACAATTGATATGCTCCTAATCCATACACTGATGTGATTACAAAGGGACCTAGCCAATTAGGTTCAAACTTCCCTTTCTTTTCTCTATCCTGTTGATTCCTAGGGTTTTCCTTTAGGACCAAATCTCCCACTTAAAAGATTCTAGGTTTTACCCTATGATTGTAACTCCTTGACATTCATTATTGGTAGGCCTTTAAATGATTAACTGCTTGTTGATGATGTTTCATCCAATAGTTCCAATTCCTATAGCCGAGAGACTCTGTAATCCTCATCTGCTATGATACCCTTCAGTGAAACATGGAGTGATGGTATTTCTACCTCAATTCATAGAATGGCCTTTGATCCATACACCAAGACGTATGGCCTAGCTCCTATTGGTGTTCTAATGTTGGTTCTATAGACCCATAGTGCAGGATTTAACTGAATATGGCAATCATGTCCAACATCATTTATCGTCTTCTTTAGTATTTTTAGGATTGTCTTGTTTGAGTCTTCTTCTTGGTCATTTATGTATGGATAGTACTATGTTGAAAAATGATATTGAATATGGAATTGTTCACATAATTCTTGAACGTTCTAATTTTTAAAAATCCTACCATTTTCTATGATAATGGATTGAGGTACCCCATACCGACAGATGAGGTAGTTGAGTATGAAAGATGAAATCTATTTTCTAGTGACAGTTGTCAACGAAACTACTTCTATCCATTTTATGGAATACTTTGTTGCTGTGATGATGAAATTGTGCCCATTAGATGAAACAGATTTATTTTCCCTACTAGGTCCAGTCCCCATTGATAAAAGGGCCATGTGGATGTGAATGGTTGTAACTCTTGCACCGACGCATAAATTAGATTACCATGAATCTAACATTTCTTACACTTTTTAACATATTGATAGGCCTCCCTCTCCATGTTTAGCTAGTAATACCCTAAATAGAGGAGTTTCTTAGCTAGGGTTAGCCCACTTGAATGGGTCCCACAAATACTTTCATGGACCTCTCGTAAGGATGTTTCAGATTTGTGGTGCTTCAGACACCAAAGAAGAGTACCATCTAGACCTCGATGGTAAAGGATGTCAGCGATTAATGTATGTCATGTAGAATAATGGATAAAGTTACGCTTTTGGTTTCTAGAGAGATCAAGAGGAAGAATGTTATCTTTGAGTTAAGTATAAATCTCTCCATATTGTGGGGGTTGAGTGTTAGTTATTTGGCATATGGTCTGTGAATTAGGATTATCGTATGCAGGATTAGATACTTGTTCAACCATAAACTCATATCGACCTTTCTTTTCTGATAATTGCAAAAGGGAGGCAATTGTTTCCATGGCATCTGCAACTTTGTTTTATGCCCTTGGTATTTGCTCGAACTTGATATCCATGAAGTACTTTTTAAGATCGTCTATCATTTGCTTATAAGGAATGAGCTTCTCGTCCTTTTTTTTATACTCATCATTTACTTGATAGATGACAAGTTGTGAGTCCCCATACACTTGCATTTTTGTGATTTTCCATTCTATAGCTACTTTGATGCCAATAATCAATGCTTCGTACTTGGCTATATTTTTTGTACATGGAAACATTAACCTATAGGATCTTGGAATGGTGTGTCCTTGAGGTGTGACAAATAAAATTCTTGCACTAGCTCCTCTTTGTGTATATGATCCATCAAGATAAATCCTCCCTTGTTGTGTTGTAATATTCAAGATGTCAGTATCTAGAAATTCAATGTTCATTGGGTGATGATCCTGTAATGGAGCTTCAACTAGTTGATCCGCTATTACTTGTCCTTTAATGGCTCTCCTATCGACATATTGGATGTCAAACTCGCTTAATATCATGACCCATTTTGCAAGTCTCCCTGTTAGAGCAGCTTTACCGTGTAGGTATTTCAATGGGTCTATTTTCTCTATGAGCCTGACTGTATGAGTCAACATGTAGTGTCACAACTGTTGGGTTGCAAATACCACTGCCAAACAAGCCTTTTCTATGAATGTATAGTTGATTTCATATCCATTGAGAGTCCTGCTGATGTAGTAAACCGCTTGTTCTTTTCCTTTAGAATCCTCTTATGCTAATAGAGCTCCTAAAGATATGTCAGTTGTTGAGATATACAGTAATAGTGGTCTTTCTACTACGGGCGGCATGAGTATTGGAGGTGACACTAAATACTGCTTTATCTAACTAAAACTTGTTTCACAATTATGATCCCATTTGAATGAAACATTTTTATTAAGTAGATGATTAAATGGGTGACTCTTATATGCCAGCTAGGAGATAAATCTCTTGATGGATTGTAACCTGCCTTATAGGGACCATAATTGACTAATATTTTTAGGTGGAAAAATCTCCATTATTGCTTTAACCTTAGTTGGATCCATTTCAATACCTTTTTCTGACACTATGTAACCAAGAAGTTTTGTTGATGTCACCCCAAAGACAAATTTCTTTGGGTTCAACCTTACATTGAATTTTTCCAGTCTAGTGAAGATTTTGTCAAGTATTTCTAGATGTCCTTTCTTGGTGTGTTATTTTGCTAAGATGTCATCCACATAATCTTCCATGAAAGTATGCATCATGTCATGGAAAATTTTGGCCATTTCCCATTGATATGTCACACCTACATTTTTCAATTCAAAGGGCATACATTCCAGTAGAATGTACCCCAAGGGCAAGTGAATGTCGTCTTTTCTTGATCTCTAGGTGCTATTTTTATTTGATTATATCCTGAGAAGCCATCCCTTATAGATAACATGGCATGTCCTACTGTTAGATCAACAATTATGTCAATGTTGGGCAAAGGAAAATCATCCTTTGGGAATGCCTTGTTTAAATCCCTAAAATCCATGCATTTTCTGATGCTATTATCAATATTGGATAATGGCACAATGTTTGAGATCCATTTTTGCATAATCTATGGACCTGATAAAACTTGCATCCAATAATTTCTTCAGCTCAGCTTTAACCATAAGGGCAATGTGGGGATGCATCTTTCTCAATTTCTATTTGATCAGTTTGATTCCCTTTGGTAGTGATAGATGATGCATTAGGAGTTGTGGATCCAATCCTAGCATGTCAGAATAAGACCATGCAAAATTTATGTGTCACTGCTCAAAGAATCTTGTGAATGCAGGCTTCTCCTGTTCTGTCATGGATGCTGCTAGATGTAAGATCTTTTCCTTTTCAGTTGTTCACAGATTTATGGATTGTGTCAGCTCTACCAATACTGATGATCTGTCATGGTAATGCTCTAGGAGAGTTTCAAATCTTCCATCCTTCAGTGCCTCAGAAATATTTTCACTGTTGGATATGTTCTTTATTTTTCTCTTTTCAAAGTCTAATGCTGCCGTAGAGAGGTTTTCACCATTAGATTTATTTTTCATGTTATCATTTTTGCAACTAAAAGATTTGGCACCCTCCTATTGTAAAGCATCGATATGATTGTTATGGATAGTACTTGTATTATTTTCCTCACTAGAAAGATAATTTATCATTGCATCATCTTTTGAAAAGACTAGTATAAGAATAGGTTTGGTGGGTTCCTAGTCAATAATTTTGGGGTGCATTAAAGGTAACAAGTCATCAGATTGAATAAGGTCAACTATTGTAAGTGTCATGATAGTTAGGTGGTCAAATTTATTAGTAGGAAGTTCGAGGTCTATGACAGTACTCACCTCCAAGTCTTTTGATTCACTTGATGTCTGATCATCCTCACTTGAGTCATCAATATTTGTTGATCCCATAACAAATGTTCTATTTCTTGAACTTTGTCCCTCCTCTCGTAAGGGTGTATATACTTGGATAACATCAATATCTTTGTCAATATAGGATGTAGCAGATAGATGACCCCATTCATATTCGTTGGAGTCTGTGTAGGAGTCATCTCTCATTTGTAGTATCCTTTCTACTGATTTTTGGGTTTCTTCCTCTTTTTGTTCAGTTATGTAGCCTAATCATGTTTTGTCTTTAGGTTGTAATGTTAGAGATTGAATGAGTTAAATAATACCATCCTTTCTCTTGCCAATTGGTCCTTGACCTTTATAGCCCATTTTCTCTAAAATGGCCTTCCCTTTTCCATACTGATCTATTTTGATGCTGACATTCATTGATGTTGACACTTCCTCATCTTTGTATACCAATAGAGAATGGCTTTGTCTTCTGACTCGTCTTCAAATGTAATTGCTTTTATAAACCTTTCATTTAGAGCTATGATGGGTTGTGATGAACTTGGAGTATTTAATATGGGTTTTCCATATGTTTTTGGTGATGGTAGCAACTATGGTAGGCACAAATATTTCTCAAGAGAATATTCTCCTAAGCCCTTTTCATTTATCTAAACCTTTTTTGAAAGTTGTGATAATTCGTTCATAGGACCTTCGATGTTTGATGTGTCTGCAATAGTTGTTTCTTTCTCTAGATTCTTCTTCTCAACCCATTTAGATATGAAATTGGGTTGGTTGTCAATAGTGGATGAAGTGGAATTATTGACTTCTCTATTATGAGGTACCAAAGTGTCTTGAGTTGCTTTTAACATGTTACAAGTTTGTGGATTGTTGCTGTTAGTTGATATGGTGACCTCCTGTCTGTTTACTAGAAATTTCATAGATTGATGGTATGTTGAAGGTACCGCTTTCCTGTCATTTATCCATGGACAACCCAATAGTATGTTGTATGTTAGATCCTTGTCTAACACTTGACAAACAATGTTTTTGACAATCGACCCTACCTGAATTGGAAATATAATAAGCCCTTTGGAAGACCTTTCCTCTTCATCATATGCCTTTATTGTTATTTTTCTCCTAGCATCAATGGTGTTGTTAGAATAGCCTAGTGCATGAATCAGTTTCAAGGTACAAATATTTAAACTAGCTCCTCCATTTATTGGAACATGCTTGACATGGTGTTTATGGATCATAACTTCTATATACAAGGTCGCATTGTGGGGGTGATTTAAATATACATCATCTTGTTCAAAGAATGAAAAACAATGAGGTGTGGTGAGATGTCCCACCATGGCTTGGAATTGACAAACATCCAAATTATTAGGGACTATTGTAGCTACCAGAGCCTATTCCAAAACTTCTTTGTGTGATGGTGAAATTTTGAGAAGTTCTAGAATGGATATTTGCACGGGTATCTTTTGTAATTGGTCCACGATATTGTATTGATGTGATAGGGGAGTATTTTTTTTTAGGAAATTCCTTTCAGTATTACTCTAGACTACCCCCTTGTTGTTATATTGACTTTTGGATGGTCTTGTGTTTCCCTAATTTTTAAGACATTGATTTGATTATCAAATGTGTTTGTGCTTAGCATTATGTTCAGGGATTCAATGCCATTGATGTTTGTGTCATATCTTTGATTATCAATGTCATTTTTCTCTACCTCAGAAAGGAAAAAAATGGTGGTGTCATAGACATAGTTTATACTTTTTCCCTTACCACTAGAAGAAGACTCCTTTTTCATAGTTGGGTAATGGATTGGTAAATGCATTGTGATCATTATTTGTCTGATAACCTTTGACAAAAACCTTCTTGGCTTCGATCAAGTCTTGTATTAGGTTTTTTAGTTGCATATAGTCATTTGTTTTATGTCCTTTATTCTTATGGAAATTACAATAATCTGCATCATTCCACCAGGATGGTTTTACCTTTGGCTCCCAATTTCAAGCTTCTGGTAAAGTAATAAGTCTATTTGCAATGAGTTCTCTCATTGCTAGTTCCAATGTTTGTCCTAATGGGGTGAATTTTTGTTGATTGGATTGTCTTTGGCATGACGACCGAAACTCTCCATTGTTGGTGTTATTATTTTTAATAGTGCTCTGATTGTCGTTTTGATTTTCATTTTGATTTGTTTTGATAGTTGATGCTATCAAATTGAATACTGGTTTTATATTGTCAATTGTAGGTTCATTGCTTCTAGTATTTCTATTTTTCTGCCAAAATTTTGGCTTGTCGTTGTTTCCATAATGATTTGTGTTGTTGGATGTTTCACTATAGTGCTTAATCACTCCTCATTTTACTATGGCTTCTTCAATTTTGAGCCCATTCTCAATTACTTTTTTGAATGTTGGGGGACATTGCAATTCAAGTCTATAACTCAACTGATCATTTAATTTGTCTATAAATAATTCAATCTTCTCCTCTTTAGGTATAGATCGAGGATATCTAGCGAACAACTTTCTCCATCATTGTAAGAATGATAAGAATGTCTCACCATTTTTCTATTTCAGGTTATATAGATCCTTTATGGTTACGTCATGTGTTATGTTGAAGGAGAATTGAGAAATGAATTTGTTGACCAATTCTTCGAAGGATCTAATCCCTAGTTGTAATTTTGAAAACTACTCCATACAATGGGCCCCCAAACTCCTAGGAAATAATATCATGAGGTATGTATCTTCTTGTCCAAACTTGAGGCTCATTATTTTGAATTCACGTACATGGTCAATGGGGTCTAATTTTCCATTGTATTTGTCGTATTTAGGAAACTCACAATGCCTTGGGAAGGGTATCATATCCACACATGGATGAAAAGGGTATGGAAAAATGTCCTTTAATAAATTATTTTTTGTGGTTCTTGTTTGCATGTTTTGAAACTGTTGTTGTAGGGTTTGCATTTGAGTTGTCAAAACGACCACTTGATCTGTATCCTGGGTGTGGTTTGGTTCTGTTTCATTGGTTAAAGGTGTTTCCTTCAACTAATTGATGTCAAAATCTTTTGAAACTTTGGAACCTAACTCTGCTAACATCAAGAGGTATTTCTGCATGTCTTGTTCTAAGACCTTTTCCATAAATTTATGAAAATTTGGGTCTTGTTGGGCATGTTGTATATCCTCTTGTGTTATTTCATTATTTTCATGTTGTTGGTATCGAAAAAAAGGGTTTTCTTCAGTCATGTTTAGATTTTCAATTTCCTTCTCTCAGAGTTTTTGTCTTTGCAACCTTGTTAAGATTGGCATACAAGTTTTGGTTGTTTTTCACTAAACTTAGATCTTCTATGTGGTGTTAGTGTCAATTTGACTTTAAAGAAGCCCAATAGAATGATGTATTCTATTGACAAGGCTGAGTTAAAATTTCCAATTACCGAGTTTTGTTTCATGATGGTAGGTTGTCAAAATCTTGATGAGGAAACTTGGCTCAATAATCTAGGTTTTGTTTTTGTTTTGATAATTGGACACTTTTATATTTTGCAAGATCTGGTTTTTTGTTTGAAAACAATTTAACTTGTAAGAACCTACTTTGTTTCAAGTTTTTAGGACATTGTCTAATCTGTAAAATATTTCTTATTGGTAAAATCCTATGTTTCTGATGTCAATATGTCTGACAATTGTTTTGGAAGATTCTCTATTTTTTTTGTTTTGTGCAAGCACTAATACAGAGGGAAGAAGTGCTAAAATAGAACACAAAAGCACTAGAATTTCTGATAAAAGCATTGTAAAATAGCGTAGAAGCACTAAGATAGAGTGTAGAAGCACTAAAATACCGGCTGGTAATTGACACTGGTAATGTTCGATAATGGCATAGCACTATAAAATTAATTAGAAGCACCGAAATAGACACTAGAAGCGCTATTTTTTACTGTGTAAGTGCTAAAAGATTGCTTAGAAGTGCCAGAATGATGCTATGACACTAGAATTTTCTGACAAAGTTTGGTTTGTTGTTGATAGAAGTGTTGTAAGATTGCTCATAAGTGCTATAACAGAGGGTGGAAGTGCTATAGTTTCTATTTAATGCCAAGCAGGGGGTGGCAATATGGGTCTCTCAACTATTATGTTTGCTTTCTATTCTTCTTTGTCTAAGACTATGGATGTTGTGAGGAATTGATGAGGTGTTTCGTTCTTTTCAAAAATAAATGTTCTCAAACTATTGATAATGTCAATTTGAGTGCCTTCAATGTGTACGTTACCAAGCTGAAATATTGGTGTGGTTAGCCCTGGTTGTTGAACAGGAGTTGTAGGTCACCAAATGGTCATAAGGTATGCTATATGATGGTTTCAATACCTTATTTTAATGTCATTCATTACCTATTCCTAGGAAAGAGGTAGTAACATGGGTCTTCCTACTACTATGTTTATCTTTTCTTCTTATTCATTCAAAACAATGGATGCTATAAGAAACTAATGGGGTGTTTTGTTTTCCTCAAAAATAAATTCCCTCAAGTCACTGATAATATCGGTTTGGACATTTTCAAGATGTATAAGGCTAGGTTGTATGATAGGTGGTATAAGGCTTGGTTGTTGAATGGGATTTGTAGGTCGCCAAATGGTCATATGGTGGTAACTACTTGATTTTGGATGTCAACCTAAGGTTTCCAAAGACTTGTCTATTGTAAGAATTAATCAGGTCTGGTGGAGTATTCTATGGCGGGATGTGGAATGGAGGATTGACAAATACATTGACTATGGCTAGATTCCTATGAAAGAGAACTTCTCTGAATATAGGCTTGTGAATTCAAAGGTTCTACAGCATAATCGTCAGAGTAACCCATATTGAAATCATGAAACCTATGGAGGGATGTTCTATGATGAAGCAAAGTCTTCCTATTTTGATACAAGAAATGTCTTCTTTGCAAAAGATGTTTGTAACTAAGTGGTGTCTTGGGTTTTCTAATTCTCTTGGCAAGAGATTTTCTAACAAACTTAGTGGTTTCCAATCTCTAATCATTTATTCTCAATTTTGATTTTGTTCGATCTGTTTGTATTTTTTAGGATGATTTTTTATCCAAATTTTAATGATTTTGGAATACATAGCACTCAAATGAAGACAATTGTTTTTAAAGAGTTGTAATCTAAATAGATAGTGTATGTTCAAAAGAACCACACATTATCCTATTTTCACTAGTTTGATAACAATAAAGCACTTCACAAAGACTCACTCTTAATAGTCAAAAGGTCATCGTTATACTCAACAACCCACATCTTAAAATTGTGTCGACTCACAGCCGTGTCACCCCCTACAGGGCACTCGTGTTTTTGTATTTTCTATGTGTGTACTCAAGGTTAGATTTCTCAATCCCATAAGAAAATAGTATGTGGAAATTATATGGTGAGTGTCTTGGGGGCAGATTCTTCCCTCCACTTGCACTGTGAGTATTACAATGTCTGGTTACTAACTCAGCTGGATACTACACTAGGTTCTTAGAAAGGGTTTCCATTCGGAGCGGAAATAATAGACTCCGTTAGGAGACCTCCCAACCTTTAGAACAAAGTTTTTAGGGATGGTTATCTTGCACACTTCCGAAAAAAGTGGGTTTCCCCAGATTTGCTTTAAATTTTATAGTGGGGTGGAAAAACCTGGCTTTAGTTTGAACCCACTTAGGTCGTTCCCGTAGGGTGAGTACCTTTTCCCACTACGTCAAGCCTTCTAAAATATGTAATAAAACTTGAAGAATGCATAAAAAGGATGAGTCTAGGTTTTTGGATCACCCAGTTAAGGGGAGAGAATATGCCTATCAACCATACAAACACAAAAATCACTTGTTCAATTTTAGAGCCCAAAAAAAAAAATCTAATCTATGTGAAGATGTTGCTTCACAAAAAAGACATGGTGTTCATTTTTAAATCCCAAATTGAAAAGTCTGGTGACTACCCTAGATTGATAAATTTTTAATCCAAATGAAAATGTGACTATCCTAGGATTGATTCATTTTTAAACCAACTAAAGAAGTGCCTATCATAGATTGATTATTTTTAATCCAACTAAAGAAATGAAATTTTACTAGCCGCAGATGCATCGGATCCAGAAAATGAATTACATAGAAGCGCTATGACAGTGGTCAAAAGCACTATAGAAATATTTAGAAGCACTATAGAAATAGCCACAAGTGCTATAGAAATAGTTTGAAGTGCTATAGGATTTTACAAATGCGCTAAAACAAATGTTGGATGTGAACTGTCAACCTATGCTAGAAGGTAAGATCGAAGTGCTAAAATAGTCCTTCAAAGTGCTATAATTTTCTTCAAAATCGCTAGAACAGAATTTAGATGCACTATAGTTTGTCTCAGAAGTGCTATAGAATCTTCTGATTGCACTAAAACAATTTACGCCAGATTCTTGTATGAAAAATTTCTAGAAAAACTTGTTAAATACATGGGGTACAGCCCCACGGTGGGCGCTAGAATGTAAGTGTGAATAAGTAAAAAGTAAAAGAACAACTAAACACTTATTAATAAGACATTAGATCAAGATTAACATCAATTAAACTAATTTAAAACACTGAAAAGCCTGAAGACATCTCATTTTCTGCTATCTCCAAAGATTTATCAAGCTACAGGGGCTCTTAGATTTGTAAGCACTGTGACTGTTCAAAATTCCTATCTAGAGAATGAAATGGATGCTAAATGCAATGATGTGATGATTAAGAATGATTTCTAATTAAATAAAATTAAATACACTTCTTAATGAAACATTGTATCAAGATTAAACATGAATTAAACTAATTTAAAATAGAGAAAATCTTGAAAGCATCTCATTGTCTCCTATCTCTAAAGATTTATGAGTCACAAAAAGGCTCTCAGATTTGACAAAGTACTGTGACTATTAAAATTCCTATTCAGAGAATGGAATGATGCTAAATGTTTTGATGTGATGATTGCTAATGATTCCTAGATGATATGGAGCTACCGTAAACTATCCTGACATGAAACTTGCTAAATGGAAGTTGTAGTAAAAACTAATGATGCTACCATGATTCTAAATCTATTGATGCTATGATGCAATGCTAATATGCTAAATGATAATTGATGCTAATGAAAATGATAATGCTTAAGATGCTTGAGTGCTCCTATAGAGTAAGTTTGCATAAAAGATGATAATTCTTGGAATCATTTTCATGCTTTAGAAGGCTATATATATAGATTTATGGCAGCAGTTTTGCATAGGGGTAACACAGCAGAGGCTGAGATTCAATCTAGAGATTTGAATGGTAAGAGATTGAGAAGCTTGTTGTGCATTTTTTTGTACACATGCCCCACTATAAGCAGGGGCCCTCTTTCACTCCGTTTTGGTGTTTTGGCCCTTTCTTTTTAGGGTTTTGTCTTACTTAGGCACATGCTCAATTGTTTATTTTGAATGCCTAAGTGTTTCTAGGTTATTCATTGAAAATCTTAAGTTTTGGATGAATTTCGGGCTTTTGCCCCGATTCGGGATTTTTCGCCCTGGTTGGATTTTCCCGGATCCTGCTTGGACTCCAGCTGGATCCTTGTTGTTCAGGGATTTTCTATCCTCCCAGATTTCTGATTGGTCCGAATTTTCCTAGATTTTGCCCTATCGTCGGATTCCTGATTTCCTTCTCTGGCTGTCTTATCGACTACATTAATGGCTCTTTGTGTGCTCTGAGAAATGTATTTAACTTGATTTTGAGATCTTTTGTGTCATTATGTTCACTATTTTCCATCATTTGAGCTAAGAGGTGCTTTCCTATGATTGATTGACTTTATTTTGAGGTGTTTGGGCTTGAATTAATTGATTTGGTGGCTATTTCTTGTGCTTTTTCACCTTTGTTCTTTATGGGTGCCATTGAGCTTCGCGTTTGCTACTTCTAAGATTAGTTCCCACTTTATAATGGTATGTGTCTGATTACTCTACTTTGAATTGAATTATGAATGGCACATTGGTATTTTAATTTTTGCATATGTGTTTATTTTATGCTAGGGTTGGTCGGTATGGCATCCTTTGTCATCTCCCAGGTGAGTTTTGAGTTCATGTGTCCATCTACATTTTAATGAATCTTTCCTGAGAATAATTAGTAAGCCCTAGTGATGAATCAACAGTGAAACAACTAAATTTTGATCTTGCCTATGCGATAATGGTGGGTGAATAGGGTTTAGACCTAGGGCAGTGCCATATCAGGTGATTTCGTCTTAGGATTGACCTAGAATGCAAAGCAAATTCATGAAAGGTCCGCCCCTAATTTTCCCTAAGTTAAACTTGTCAAAATCCATAGTCGGTTCAGTGTTTGGATGAAATCAAGACTCCCCATCCCTTCCAGATTCCCTTCACTCCATTCAAGCTCACTGAGATGTCATATCGACCACCTTGAGGTTCACCGAAGTAGTCTTCCTAGGTTCATGTCGGATCACCGTGACTCTACTATTTTTACACCAATGAAATCTTATGTATCCATCAATCGGTGAAACCTTTGCTTTTTCCAAGACCTCACCCCATGAGGAGATGTCTCATTGACATCCTTGTTCATCCTCATTTTCGGCAAGACAAGTCTTGATCACCAAGATGTCATAGTAGGATCTAATAGCTTTACCGATGTTCGCCTGTTTCGCTAAGACCTCTATCCTTTAGCGAGACCTCCCACTGAGCACTTGTGCTTTCATCGAGCCTCATTCTTTTTTAGTTGTTGTAACCTTTCAAAGTTGAGGAGATGTCACATAGGTCATTCTATGTCTCACTGAAGCCTTTTCGAGTTTGTATTTAGTCACCAGGAAACTGTGATTCTCTTGTCAACCGTCTTTCTGTCGGCAAGACAAACCTCATCGCTGAGACCTTACTCCTAATGGTCGCTAGAACTTCATAGCGAAACTTTTCTCTTGGCGAGCCTTGATCTTCGGTCAGGATGACTTCATAATGTTAGCAAGAGGTTATGCCAATGGAACTTTTCATCGACGAACATAACACAATCGCTGGGATGTCATATCAAAAACTTGAGTCTGGCCGAAGTGATTGTTTAAACTCTGATGGTTGGTGAGACAAGATGAATTCACCAGGACCTTACCTCAACCACCCTTGGCTCACACTGATATGTTTACTAGGTCCCTTTTCGCCAAGCCATTACATCAAAACAATTGACTCTTGGTGAAACCTTTTCTGATTACATCTTTTGGCATAACTTCTTGGCTTTGCCAAGATTTCTCTATGAGGTCTTAACTCTTACCGAAACCTGCGTTACGGGACCTCCCAGTGGTCCAGAATTGTGCCTAAATCATGGATGTTGGCCAGGTCTAGATTTCTCCGAAATCCATCGTCTCCCAGATCTTCCAAAGCTTCTTCTTTGGCCCATTCTTCACGAAAATCCGTCGCTCACAGATTTCCCCAAAAATTCATGAAATATAAGGGAACATCAGATAATTGGATTCAATTATAATTTGTGATGCATTTGATGATTTTTGCATGTCATAATTAGGTCTTTCATGCAATTTATTGATGAAAACATGATCAGGTTTGATGATTAAGTAGGTGTTTCTTGGTTTTTTCATTGGAAACCGACTGGTCTGGAATTTCCTAAAATTCCTCTCTAGCTCAGATTTTGCGGATGGTCTTGAAACCTGAAATCTGTTGTGGTCATTTTATGTGAGTTTTAAAAACACCCTGACTATATGAGATGCATTCTAATGGTGTTTTGATAGATTAACACTGCTTTCCTATGGTTCTTACTATGTTTTCATGTGGAGTGCAGGCTGAGTCGAGCAAGGTGGTAGCTGGTTCCTCATTGTCTGATGTAGAGAGGATCAAGCTGGACATTAAGAGCAAGGTCCCTGAGAGTAAGATCACTTCTATCTAGTCATAAGTGAGTGATACAAATGTTGGCCTCTAGGACTATGAGGAGTTTAAAGCAAGGATGGCGGCCAAGGATCTTTCTTTGGTGGCCAGGAGAATGAAAGAATCAGGCCTGTCCCATGTAGCCGGTTTCCCTTCTACAGTATAATGTTACGAGCTGGTTCTTGAGTGCACTAGGCACTATGATCACTATACACAGAAGATTATTGGGCCTCAAGGGAGAGTTGTTTCCAATCTCAACCCGGTCTCCATTTCCCAAACCTTCGACATGCCAGATAGATCTCATGTGATGGGATTCACCATTGAGGCAGCCCAGGAATTCTATGATGACCAAACTATGAAGTCACAACAGCTAATCAATTCCTAGCTAGAGAAGCCCAAGTCCCACTACTCCAAATTGCCTAAGCAGCTGTTTAGAGCAAAATTCAAGGAGTACTACGATGCCATCACCTTTCTGAGTAGGGTGGTCGGATTGAAGAGTGCTGGTACATTCAAGAATTGGATGTGTCATGCCATTGTAAGGATGGAACAAGAGAAAATTGACTACCATTGGGAAAGGGTCATCAGCCAAGTCATTCATAAGCAATTGTCCAATGTGTTGCAGACAAAGACCTTCACAATGACCTCATATCTGGTCTATGCACTTGCTAGGTTCCATCCCTACAGAGGATTGGATACAAAGGGAATTTTTAGAAAGGACATCATCTATGAAGTTTTCCCTCATTTGTATTTAGGAGGCTCTAACTATAGGAGGGAAAATGATGCATTCACCATGCATATCACAAAAATACTTCAGGAGGCAGAGCATGTCAGGATTTCAGATCTCGCTAAGGATCTCATCAAGAAATATGGGGTGTGGTTCATCCAGTTCGCTACTTTCTCCTACATTCGGGTTGATGGCTGTCAAAAGGCACTGTACAGACTTCCAAGGTATCCCACTGACCACATCATATTATTGGAAGTCACCAAGTAGATTTGTGATTTTGATGCCATTGTCAAGAGGGACAAACGTAAGATAGGATTTGGTGGGGATTTTCTCCTAAGGATTGGCACTGGAGAGGTATGTCCTTCCATTGGTTCTACCCAAGCTTTAGAAGAAGAATTGAGTGCTCTTGGTTTGTCTCTCCACACTAAGAGATCCAGATTTGACATCACAGGGGAGGCTCAAAAGAAGGCTAGTAGAGAGTACATCCATAAGGTTAATTTAGAGGACTATTGGGACAACTGCAGTGATGAATACAAGGTTAGAAGGAAGAAATTCTCTCGGCTTCCAGTGGATGTAGTTCGATTATATAATGTAAGACCAGTGCTTGATCAATTGGAAGATGATGGGAATGTAATTTTGGAGCATGCCTATGAGGCAGTAAAAGATAGGCCTATTGGTGATGTGGATTGGTCAGAGGAGGAAAAGACAGAGTGGAAGAAACTGATGGATCCAGTCCTCAAATTCACTAGGATGTGGCTCAAACACATGGTATGGGAGTTGGAAAAAAAAGGAGTACAATGAACCTATGCCCTGATGGGGGACTTAGATTCCCATTCTACTTCTGAGGAGTCCACTGAGTAGGATCTGAAGGCCAAAGGCAAGATAGATTCCCCTATCAAAGTTAAATCTAAAAGTGTTCAAGAAGAGGTCCAGGGAGCAGAAAAACAGAGGAGGCCAAAGGCCAAGAAGAGAACAAGGACTAAGAAGTCCGAGCAGAGTCTTGAGGTTGATGCTCCTATGCCGAAGAGGAAAAGAATTGTCAAACTATTAGAGAAGGCTGCCTCCAAGGTTGGGGAAGAAGTTTTCCCACCAATGACAAATATTGAAAGCTCAAAGGAGAAGGCCAAAGTGTATGCAAGGAGGTCTAGGACTCCTTCTCCTAGGGGCAGTGTGCCTAAGGCTGACCTAACTCTGGTGGTTTCTCATGAGAAGCAACATGACCTCCCTCCCACTCATGAAACCCAAAGTGAACCAGGTGAGACAAAGGATTTTGATGATCATCTAGATACTGAGGGAGAAGAATTTCATGAAGGGGAACTCCATAGTGTAGAGGCAGAAATTGAAAAGATAATGCAGTCCCCTGTGGCTGCACATGCAGACTCTCCTACTAGAACTGAAGCAGTTGAATCTCCTCCAAGGGAGGTAGAGGCAGTAAAGGATCCATCACCTGCATATGAGGAGGAATGTGTTGTAGAGGAAGAAAGTGAAATGAATAGGACCCCTGGGAAATAGAATTTGAGTGAGGAGGTGCCTAGGGATCAACATGAAGAACAAATGGGGTAGAGAAGGGTGCAATTAGAGTACATTGTCCCTAATTGGCTAGAGAAGGAAATAAAGAGAAAACAGGTGGTAGTGGAGGATAGTCCAACGAACTAGGATGCACTACTAGCCAAGATTGGAAAGGATAAAGGAAAAAAGAAGGCTAGGGTGATCTCACGAGTCGAGAGGGACAAGGAACATAACAAGGTAGTTTACATTGCTACCCCTATTCTAGACAAAAAGAGAGATGATGTGGCTAGAAGTGATTATGATATATAGACTTTTAATCTTGGGCCTACATCAGTTGAGCAGGATATTGAGGACTATTAGGTTTCTAGTGCAGTTATGGTGGATCGATTGAGGAAGGAAATGAAGGCCAAGCAAGAGCTGAAGAGAGAAAATAAAAATCTCAAGAAGTGCTTAGAGGAATTAATAAAGCCTCTGCAGTCCATTAATCCCTCCTCCTCTGCTACCAATCCTCTACCTCAGGATACCATAACTAAGCTTGAAGAGATGAAAGCCTCCACCCTTGCCACTGTGAATTGGTTGAAAGGAGTGTAGGAGAAGGGTGATGAAGCTATTAAGGAGATCCTGTCAATGGGGAAAGATGCTATTATGGAAAATGAGTGGTTGAAACAAGTGTTGGCCCAAGATAAGGAGGATATGGACCTCCTTTTATAGAAAACTAGGACAATAATGGAATACACCTGTGACAGGTTGGTAAGCGACAGGATTCTTTCTTCCTCTAGAGCTGCCGAACCTTGGGAGTGGTTCGAGGCACTACAAATTAGGCAAAAGGTGTTGAAAAAGATTCACAAATGAGGGAAGCTAATCGATGACACCCTAACTAGGGTTTACAATGGTTCCATTTCCTTCTTTGAAATTATGATGGGAGGAAGAAAGATCGCGCCCAAGTACTTGAGCCTAGAATAGTTGAGAGAATGGTGGCATGATGTGTATGCATCACTTGATGATGGTTCTGTTTCCAAGCACCAACTGGATGATGTAGCCACCTACCTCACAATTATTGGTAAGCATGTGACATCTAACGTAGAGTGGGATAGGTCGGTCAAGCACTCAAGGGACAAGATTGCATCCATTGAGAGGCAACTTAGGGTTTTTCCAATACCACCTATGGCTGACTTAGATGCAGCATTTTTGAAGCTACATAAGGAGTCAGATCAGTGCGGGGATCATAGGGAAGAGAGCTAATGATGGGCTACAACACGATTTGTGCCTCCCTATTATCTTCCTGTGCGTCTTCTGAGCTGCACAGTGGATCTCAGGCCAATTTGGATGGGAGGTGCATTTATTTCCTGGTTTGACTCATTTCAAAGACTGTCTTGGCTGAGTAGTTGTTCTGGGTTATTACTGTGAAACCCTTGCTTGGTCGACGGATTCCTATGAGATTTATATTTTTTAGGCATGTCGCCTCTCTTGTAAAGGGTTAGAACAGTTGGAAATAGTTGGAAAGTTAGAATTTGTAACTAGAACATAGAGAAGAGCTAGTTAGAAGTAGAGTAAGTTAGCAGGTAGTTGCCCTCAAGCAAATATTGTAACATAAAGCTAGAATTGTTGCTACAGTGAACAATTTGAATACAAGAAATAACATTGTGATTTGGTGCCATACTTGTTTCTTTTGTTTCACATGGTTCCAGTTATTCCATCTTTAAAATTTCTTTAAGAAGGTTAATGTTTAGATTAGATTTGATTCAATAATGTTTGTGATTAAATACTTGAATGTTGCAACAATCTTTCAATCCATACTTTTTTGCAACCAACTGATTGTTAGTTGCTTTACAAAGTTAGCCTGGACTTAATATTTCATATGCTGAAGTTTGATTGTGAGGATTTGTTTATTTTAACTGCAATAGGGTTATCTGAATGAATATTTACAATTTGAAAATCTTAACGCCTCAGAAGATTGCACTATTTTCTATGAGATTGTAGATTTATCTTGGTCAAGTAGAAATCAATTTTGAAGGATTGGTCCATTTTAATTATTGGTTACTTTCATTGTTAATCTTAGGAGTAGTCTTAAATTTATAATTCTCTCTAAAACCCTTATCTTTTTTTTGTTTCTTTTATTTATGGGTTAAAACTAGGATTGAAGCATCATCAGATTGTTAGATCTGATAAAATTGATTCAACATTTGTTCGTAGTAAGGTCCCATTGTGATTACCAACATTTTCACATTTCGTTACTGAGTTGTTTATGCACTGTCAAGACTTGACATTAGAGACCTTGGGGTTATCTCTTGAGGCTTGCCGATAGAGATTTACCTTTCAAGAGAGATAGGATATTATATTCTGTCTGGCTATTATTGTGTAGAAAACATGATCAACAGGAACTGGTGCTAGAAGGAAGGCTCAAATAAGCAAGCTAGATCAATTTTTGAACACCATCTCTCCTGAGAAATTTAGAAGAACAAGATCCAATCTAGGAGAGGATGAATTTCAAGAGTTACCAGTCCCCATGAGGTTAAGAAGGACCAACAAAAGGGAATCATCATCATCTCATCTGCTCTCATCATCCACATCTTCATCAAGTTCATCTGAGTCTAAGGCCATTCCTAGTACACAACCTCAGCTAGTCATAAATCAGCCATTACCACCTCCACCAATGGCTTTCCTAGCAACTAACCCATCTCCATTAAGTTTCGCTATTTATTATGTTATGTCAAAGAACCTTGAGCACTTCTGTTCAAAATTCCATATTAATGATCCTAATAGAACTGCTGAAGAGAACATTAGAATCTTTCAGACTAGCCTTAAAGATAGAGGAATAAACAATGAGGATGTAGCATGTAAGTTATTTCCCTACTCACTAGGGGAAGATGCATTCTATTGGTATAACCACTTCCCTACTGGATCTATCCAACATTGGACTGAGCTAGAAGCTACCTTCTTGCAGAAATTTTGAATTTCCGTTAGTTCTAATGAGCTTTACCGTCGGTTCACAAATGTGAAGAGAGAGGTCAATGATCCCATAGGGTATTTCAACAATAGGTTTCATCGTGCATATAGCAGACTACAGGCTCCTTATGTTGTTGATGAACCCACTACCTTAGATGTCTATTACGAAGGACTTGATAGTTTAACAGCTACTTTTATGAAATGGAATAATAAACCCCCTGAGAGTTTACTATATGCATATGCAGAAGCTGTAAAAGTTAGCACAAATCTAAGGCAACATCTGTCTGGGCCTTTACCCTCATTAGGACCCGTTGCTCACCCTGGACAAGTTCCAGCTCTCAATCAAGCTTTTGCAAACCATACTCCGATCATGAACCAAATATGTTAGTTACCTTTGGTCCCTAACCCAGGACCTCCCACCAGACAAGTTTCATCCACAATTTATTATCCTCAGAAATAGGTGAATCCACCTCTACATATCCAGCCTCAGGCTAGTTATCCTTCATACTTACAAAATTTTGAAGTCCTAAACCAATCACTAAATCCCAATGCTGTAGCTAGATGTTCCCAGAATAGTACAAATCAACCTTCATACAGTAATCCTAACAAGGAAAGACTGGATGAATTGTCAGAACAAATAAAGAAACTAAACATGGAGGTGACCTACTTGAGAAATCAAAACAGTCAGTTGCAAGCTGCTCAGAGGAATATGCAGTCCACTCAGAATAGAGAGAATCCATAAGGACAACACTTTGATAGAAGGCAATGTTAGGACAGAGGATACAACAACGATAGAGGATATAACCAGGATAGATATTACAATAATGGTATGGGATATAATAATGAAAGAAGGAAGAATTATGATAAAGGACAACCATTAGGCCAGAACTTTGATAGAGGGCCAGGTGGTGGACAAGGATTCAAAAGAAGATAGCAATCAGGATAGAATAGGACTTGGAACACTGGTTCTAACAATGGAGGAGTTCCCACCCCATTGGATCAACCAATCAATCAACCTATCAATCAGTCTGCTAGTCAGCCGGCTAATCAAGAAAAGCCTCCTACTGGTGTATATCTAGCTAAGCCTGCCTTATCAGGGTGGTGTAGGCTCCACAAGACTAGTCAGCATTCTGAGCTGGATTGTCAGGAGTTCCGAACAGTAGCCTCGATCTTTCAGTATGAGGTGGAGAACAATACAGGCTGTTAGGAAATTGTACCCTCTATTCCTTATGATTCACCAGTGTTGGTATTGAACCACACTCCTTTTCCTCAAAGTGAGGACAATGTACCTAAAGAAGAATCTGACCGATTGAAGGACAAGGCAGACCAGGTATGCAATGGAGATGAAATGACACAATTATTTGATCAGAATCCAGTGAATGACAATGGTCCTAGAGATGAAGAAGAAGCTTACATTGAAGAAGTATAGACCTTCCAGAGGCCTGTCAAGAAGTATGATTTAAGAGAGTTACCACATAGGCGCCCACAGGCTTGAGGCCCCTTTACTACTTCCATTCCACCAAACAATTTCAACATGGCTCCAGATCCCAATGCTAGTAACAATCCCTCATTGCCTCTAGTTTCCAGGCAATATTTATCTCAAAGAGGAAAATCTGATGTACCAAAGGGAAGAAATGTTGATGCAAGTAAAGAAAAGATGGTGGAGTACCCGAGAGAGACCCCCACTAATTGAAATGAAGAACAATTGGCTATATATGTTGCTGAAGAACTCTAGAAGTTAAAGGTAAATCTATCTTCATTTGAGCTATTAAGAGTTTCATCCATTAGGAATGCAGTCTTAGGTTCTTATGATGCAAATTTCATATCGCAGGATAAATCAGTTAGTAAGAATGTCCATAAAGCATCTAGTTCTCAGCCGATAGGAGGACATGATCAGTCTCATGATCAAGTCCATATGCCCCTTAAAGACACTAGGAAGGAAAGGGACAAATCCCAAGTTGCCCAAGTGGATACTCCCTTGACTCTATTTCAAGGGAAAATAGATACTCCCCCATTCTTGATTTATGTCCATGTATTTGGCAAGAATTTACATAATTGTCTGTTGGATTCGGGTGCTTCAACCAATGTCATGCCCCTTGGTGTCTATAGAGCTATGGGTATCACCCTTGTTGATTCTCAGAAGAAGGTCACACAGCTTGATAGGACCAAAGTCAATATTGTAGGAGAATTGAATATGATTCACCTACAAATTGCTTCTGATCCTAGAATTCAGCAAGTTGTTAATATACAAGCGGCTAACATCCCTGATGCCTATGGCCTAATCTTGGGAAGGGACTTTACCAGGGCTCTGAATGGATATGTTTCAACTAATCACTCCCATATGTGGCTTCCCTAGAAAGGAGTGCCTAATCAAATTAGAATTGAATGAGAACCCAGAATGAAGTATATGATTACAAAGTATCAGAAAACCTTTGCTGAAATTCTAGTGTCAGAAGTAGGTATGGGTAGTTACATGCTTTCCACTCCCCTTGAAAAACTGGATTTAGAGGAGGTCCTCATGTTGCATACAGTATCTCATGGCCTCATGATAGATTCTAGTGGTGTTGAAGCCCTAGTGGACCCAGTTAAGGATGATGGTGAACCAACTGAAAGTAATGATGGTCCAAAGGATAATCAACTGGCTTTGTTAGACAGTTTTCAAGAGTTCCTTCAAAAATGTATTGAAGGTCAGATTCAGTTAGGGAGGAGGATGAACTTTGAAGAGTTACTCTTGCCCAATTGGTGCAGGGTACATAATGCTTCACATTCATAAATGGACTATTGCTTATGCCAAGCTACAGTAAAACAAATATAGAAGTATATTAATCCCACCCTTGTGGTCCCAATCAATGTCCAGGAAGACCACGAAGAAAAAGAAATGATGCATTCTATGGAGCTATCTAGCAGTAATAGTGCAAGTAATACATCAAGAGACTCTGTAGCTACTGGATGCTAGACTGTGAGATTCGATGGCTCTAAATCAAAACAAGGAGTTGGGGTAGGATTTGAGCTAATCAGCCCAAAAGGTAAGATGTTTTTTGCTGCTCATAGACTTTAGTTCCATTATACAAATAACGTAGCTAAGTATGAAGTCTTAGTTCATGGATTGCTGATGGCCTTGAAGAAGAAGGTTAAGGTCTTGCAAGTGTATGGAGACTCTGAGTTGGTAGTCAAGCAAGTTAGAAGGTAGTACTCCTGCCATGATAGAAGAATGACTAACTACAGACACAGAGTATGGGACCTTATTGAAGGGTTTGATGCCTTCAATATTCAGCTGATTCCATGAAATAAGAACCAGACAGCTGATTCCTTGGCCCAGGCAGCCAGCACTCTGCAGCCTCTATCTCTTTCTGGGTTGAAGAAGTTTATAGTGGAACTAACCCCAGTGCCCTCAATTCTTGATAATATTACCAGCCTCCAGGTGTTTGAGGATGACAAGCATATTCTAGAATTTATCACAAACACAAATGTGTTTTCATCTCAGATCATTGATGAAATTGAGCCTCAAGAGGCAGAGATAGACTTGGAAGGGGTAATCAACCTGAAGACCAACACCATCCCTAGGGGAATGGTACAACTGGAAAGGATCTTTGATCTAGACAAGATCACAGACTAGGATCAAGACACTAGGAAAGAGTCCATTAGTGGAAAATGTGACAAGTATAATATGGGATCCCAAGAGGATGTAAAAAATGTTCTTATTGGAAAAGTATGCACCTCAAAAGAAAGACGGGGAATCATTAATGCATTGCACAAATACCTAGACGTGATATCCTGGAGTTATGAAGACTTGAAGACTTATGATACATCAGTCATAACTCATACTATCCCTCTCACTCCAGGAGTGAAGCCCTTCAGACAAAGGTAGAGACCTATTAATGCTCTGTTGGAACCTGTAATACAAAGGGAAGTGCAGAAGCTGTTGTCTACAAGAATCATATTTCCAGTCAGACACTTTACTTGGGTTGCAAACGTGATTCCTGTATGAAAGAAAAATGGCGAAATTAGACTGTGTGTGGATTTTAGGAACCTAAACCGAGCATCAGAGAAAGAAAATTATCCAGTGCCTTCACCGGATGAAGTACTCCAGATCATCAACGGATCTCAGATGATGTCTTTTTTGGATGGTTACTCAGGATATAACCAGGCCATGGTACAATATGAGGATAGACATAAGACTACTTTCACCACCAAGTGGGGCACTTTTTCTTATAGAAAAATTCCCTTTGGCTTGATCAATGTTGGAGCTACATTCTAGAGAGCAATGGACATAGAATTTAAAGATATAATCGGGAAGTGCATAATCATCTATATGGATGACCTGATGGTATTTTCAAAGAACAGAGGTGAACATATCTCATATTTGTGCAAGGTCTTCCAGAAATGAAAAGAGTTTGGAATATCCCTCAACCCAAAGATATGCATCTTTGGAGTAACAGAGGGTAAGTTACTATGAAAAGGGTATTATAATTGATCCAGAATGTATAGAGGCTATTCTCAAGATCCCACCAGCTGCTAGTAAAAAGGAAATGAAGTCGTTCTTTGGCAAAATCAATTTTGTCAGGAAGTTCATCACTGGATTTGTTGAGATAGTCAAGCCACTGAATGCAATGTTGAAGCAGGAGGCCAAGGTGGAATAGAATGCAGAAGCAAAAGAAGCATTCATAGAGATAAAGAGAGCTATTGTTGAAGCTCCAATTTTAGTAAGTCCTGATTATGCCAAACCATTCTACATATATTCATTTTCTTCTGACCACTCCTGTGTTGCTATACTAACTCAGAAATCTGACCAAGGAAATGAACACCCTATAGCATTCATGAGCACACCATTGAAGGATGTAGAACTAAGTTACCCAAATGTGGAGAAGTAGGCTTATGCCTTAGTCAAGGTGGTTAAGAAGTTCAGACACTACATCCTCAAAAATAAGATCTTTGCTATAGTTCCTAATCCTACAGTCAAGCTACTCTTGATACAGAATAAACTAGGAGAACGAAGAGCCAAGTGGGTAACTATGCTACAAGAGTATGATATGGAGATTCAACCCATGAAGCTGGTAAGAGGGCAAGGGCTCCCAAAGACAATGGCAGAGACAGGCCCTGATCTTACAACTCAGGCTTATACTTTAGAGGATGTTTTCTCTTGGAAAATGTATGATGATGTTGTTCATTATCTCTTGACTCAGAGGTGCCCCAATCATCTCAATCCAGTACAAAGAAGAGCACTGCGCTTGAAGAGTGATAGTTTCATGTTAAAAAGGGTTGTCTTATACAAGAGAAATCATGAAGGTGTGTACTTAAGGTGCCTAGGAAGGGATGAATATGAAAGAATGATGTAATAATTTCATGACAGATATGGTACATTTCATGGGTCAACACCATCTACAACAAACTAGATTCTTAGGGCTGGTTATTACTGGCCTACATTGTTTAAGGACACCCACAGTCATGTCAAGACATGCCATGTGTGTCAAACGGTGGCCACCAAAGAGAAGTATGCAGCGCTCCCACTTCAGCTGGTCGTAGAGGTAACACCTTTTGCTTAATGGGGAATGGACTTCATTGGCCCCATCAATCTGCCCTCCTCCACTGGTCACAAGTATATTCTCACCATTACTAATTATTTTACGAGATGGATAGAGGATCTTGCATGCAAGCAATGTACTTCTGAGGTAGTGATTAACTTCCTTGAATCTAGTATTCTCAATTGTTTTGGATTCCCTATGTTTTTGGTTTGTGACAATGGTCCGGCGTTTTCATCGTTAAAGTTTTCTAACTAGGCTTTTGATCATGGGATCATTATAAAATTTGCATCCAATTACTATCCGTAGATTAATGGGTTGGCTGAGTCCTCTAATAAGAATCTTCTGACTATCATCTACAAATTATTAGGAAGGAACCCTAGAGACTGGCATACCCAACTCATATTTTCCCTTTGGGTAGACTATACAAGACATAAGGCCTCCATAGGAATGTCACCCTACCACCTGGTGTATGGATTAGAACCTGTGTTTCCCATACAATTGAAAATTCCTACCCTTTAATTCATCAATGAATATTATGATGAGGGAGATAGATGTGAGGCAAGACTTGCCGAATTGTTGCACCTTGAAGAAAAGAGGGATGAATCCCTGGAGAATTTTACTAAACACCAAGGGGTTGTCAAGAGATGGTTTGATAAGAGAGCCAAGGTTAAAGCTTTTAGGATCTCTGACTTGGTTCTTTCCTGCCATAAATCCCATGACCATAAGGGAGAGCACGGAAAATTTGATAAACTTTGGCTCGGTCCTTACCAGATCTCAGAAATCTTGGGGGATAATGCTTTTCATTTGAAAACTCTCACTGGAGAGAATATCCCACTACCTATCAATGGGCAATATTTGAAGCATTATTTCCAATCTTGAGTTGTTTTCAACTCTGGTCTTGTATATAGTTAGATTAGAGTTTTCCTTTCTGCTTTGTTTCTATTTGTTTTGGTTAGTCTAGGTTTTCTTTTGGTTTATTTTTTTTTGCTCTGGTCTTGCTTTGGGGGTTTCTCTATTTTCGCCTAGGTGTGTTGCACCTGCATGGCAAATCTACCTTCTCTGGAATTGTTCTAAGTATTTCCTAGGTGAATTTTAGTCTTGCATCTTGAAAGGATGGTTGAAATCTTTGTTGTTGCCAATAGTTTTAATGTCAGATTTATAGAAGATTGAGTCATTGGTGTGGATTTGAATTTGAAATACTTTGAAAGTCTTATATCCATCATATATCTTAAGAACCCTGATGTCACTATAGGAATTCTTGTGAAGTCTTGTCAAGTGAAAAATCCTATTTCTGCTTCAGCACCACTGTGGTTCTCAGCCCCTGAGTGTGAAATTCATTGTTCACAAGTTGAAATGAAAATGACATATAAAGAATATCAAAAGAAAGAACAATGAAATATTGAATATCAAGAGAATAAATTCAACATATCAGGGGTACCTAAATATCTCTACCATGGCTATGGACGCCTGGCTGGCAGTAGAGCTATGTTCAGGAGAGTCATAGTGATAACCTCATTGGGGCTATGGACGCCTGACTGGCAGCGAGGCCTTATCCAAGTTGCTTTTGAAGTTTGAATCCTTATGTAGCCTGACTTGACCGAACTTGGTTTATGTAGTAACTTAAGGAAGGAAATGAACTCATGTGCACACAATTTCATTTTCAGTAAATGGAAGGTTTGATCTATTCTTTGGCTCTGGTTCTTTGAATCTTACATTATGACTTGTTTGTTTAGTGGTGAGATTCAAACCAGAGATTCTGGGTTTTGGATTCCTATTCATCATCAAATGCTATGGAGCATTTTCCAAGCAGAAGTCATAATTTTTGTGCATTTTTTCACACACACACGCCCCGCTATAAGTAGGGGCCCTCTTTCTCTTTGTTTTGGTGTTCTGGCCCTTTCTTTTTGGGGTTTTGTCTTACTTAGGCATGTGCTCAATTGTTTATTTTGAATGCATAAGTCTTTCCAAGTTATTCATTGAAAATCTTAAGTTCTGAATTAATTTTGGGCTTTTGCCTCGATTCGGGATTTTTCGCCCTTGTCGAATTTTCCTAGATCCTACTTGGACTCCGGCTAGATCCTTGTTGTTTAGGGATTTTTGATCCTCACTGATTTTCGCTTAGTCCAGATTTTCTCAGATTTCGCCCTGTAGTTAGATTCCTGATTTCCTTCTCTGGCTGTCTTATTGACTACATTAATGGCTCCATGCGTGCTCTGAAAAATGTATTTAACTTGATTTTGAGATCTTTTGTGCCATTATGTTCACTATTTGCCATCATTTGAGCTAAGAGGTGCTTTTCTATGATTGATTGACTTCATTTTGAGGTGTTTGGGCTTGAATTAATTGATTTGGTGGCTATTTCTTGTGCATTTTTGCCTCTGTTCTTTGTGGGTTCCATTGAGCTTCGTGTTTGCTGCTTCTAAGATCAGTTGCTGCTTTATAATGGTATGTGTCTGATTGCTCTGCTTTGAATTGAATTATGAATGGCACGTTGGTATTTGAATTTCTACATATGTGTTTATTTTGTGCTAGGGTTGGTCAGTATGGCATCCTTTGTCATCTCCCAGACGAGTTTTGAGTTCATGTGTCCATCTACATTTTAATGAATCTTGCCTAAGAATAATTAGTAAGCCCTAGTGATGAATCAACAGTGAAAAAACTAAATTCTAAGCTTGCCTGTGCGATAATGGTGGGTGAATAGGGTTCAGACCTAGGGCAGTGCCATATTAGGTGATTTCATCTTAGGATTGACCTAGAATGTAAAGAAAATTCATGAAAGGTCTGCCCCAGACTTTCCCTAAGTTAAACTTGTTGAAATCCATAGTCGGTTCAGTGTCTAGATGAAATTAGGACTCCCCATCCCTTCCAGATTCCCTTTGGTGTAACCATTTGAGCTCGCTAAGACGTCATATCGACCACCTTGAGGTTCACCAAAGTAGAATTCCTAGGTTCATGTTAGATCACCGTGACTACTATTTTTACACCGATGAAATCTTGTGTATCCGTCAACTGGTGAAACCTTTGCTTTCACCAAGACCTCACCCTGCGAGGAGATGTCTCATCAACATCCTTGTTCATCCTCATTTTTGACAAGACAAGTCTTGATCGCCAAGATGTCATAGCGGGATCTAATAGCTTTACCAATGTTTGCTTGTTTCACTATGACCTTCGTCCTTCAGCGAAACCTCCCACCGAGCACTTGTGCTTTCATCAAGC